>OX638133.1:47393706-47831206 GCA_951804985.1 Dryomyza anilis | reverse complement strand
TTACTAAAAACATCAAAAAATTATATTTCAACGACCAAACGATATTTAAACGACTTTTAACTGATATCTCTGATACTGATTACCACTAAATCATAATATATTTATTCTCTTTATCTCTGTTTTAGTCAATAATTTAATTTTAATTCCTTAATTATATATTTTTTCAAATACGGGCCATTCCACACCAAATCGACCAAAAAAAGTCAAATTTGAGATTTTACCTTTTCGATTTTAATGAAATTTTGGAAACTGCTAAAGGGTATCGAGACATGCACTAACCATTTTTTTCCGACCACTACTTCCAGAGATACAGGGGCACAAGGTTGGAAAAAAGGGCCAAAAATCCCTTTTGTATGGTTGTTTATATTTAAATATCTCTTGAACTAGAAATGCTAGAAACTCCGTTACTCGGTATAAAGCTAATAGAACAAGCTTTTAAAAAATTAAGATGTTACTTTTAAACGTTAATATGTGGCCCGTGGTCCATTATCTTTGCACTTCCAAATTGTGGTCCTTAAAAACGACCCTTTTTAAAATTCTGAAAAAAATCCTAAATTTTCGTCAATTTATTGTAAATGTTCATGCAAAATTTCAAGTTGATATTTTGATGGCATTATATTTTAAAAAAGAATTTTCTTAATTTTTCAGAATTTTGAAAAGGGTCCTTTTTAAGGACATCAATTTTGAAGTGCAAGGATAATGACCATGGGCCACATGTTCACGCTTAGAAATTACAACTTAATTTTTCTGAAAGCTTGTTCTATTAGCTTAATCGAGCCATCAATGGTGTTTTTAGCAGTTTAAGAGATATTTAAATATGAACAACCATACAAAAGTGATTTTTGGCCCTTTTTTTCCAACTTTGAGCCACTGTATCTCTGGAAGTAGTAGTCGGAAAAAATAAAAAAAAAAATTGGTTAGTACATGTCTCAATATCCTTTATCAATTCCCAAAATTTAATTGAAATCGAAGAAGGAGAGTTCCAACCGCTGGTCGATTTGGTGTGGAATTGCCCTTTCACGATTTTACGTTCGGATTTAAAAACATCATTAATTTTTTCCTCTAAAATCAAAATTTTTAAAGATTTTAATCCTTTTTTTATATTACAAAATAAGTATTTATGGATCTATTAAAATTAGTATAATTAGAAGGAACATTTTTTGCGTAACAAGTTGGGTAAAGTTTATACATATATTTAAGGTTTATATATATATATTTATACATATTTAATTGGCTTAAAAGGGCATACGTTTTCGATAGCACTTTTCTTAAAACTTTACGTATTGAAAAATGGCACTCGTCAGTTTGTAAAGTATTTATAATAAAAATGAATTTTAATACCTACGTAGATTAATTAGTTACTCAATATAAATCACTTTAAAAGTATAATGTCTGACTTCAAATTGTCTATGAATATGAGCTAATGTTATTAAATGATAGTAAATATTATCATATAAATGATAATTTTATTAGTTGCAGGGCTTTATATTAAAAATAACAGGAACTATTTTTATAAAGTGCATTTAATTAAACATGTGGACAGTAACAATGAACTTTAGAAATGATGTAATAAATGAGGGATTTGAACATTTGTTACTGCTCAATAAAAGAAAGAATATATGCATTAACTTTTTCTACGTGTAACATGCGTTTATAGCATTCATGTAGCTAAAATAGAAAATGTTCCTTATATAAATGCGTTGACAGTTGCCAAACTATCGGAAGCAAATCCTATTAAGCTTAATGAAGAGTACAATGCTTTCATTTTTATTTAATTATTTTAAATTAAAATATCTTCATTCTAGAAGTAAAAGCCACCAACTACACGTCAATTATTCATTTACAAAAATCTGTATATATCTTGCCATCTTTTGATCCATGATCTCAAATTTTGTACCTAATGATAAGAATATATGAATTGGCATTTCAACTAAAAAATGTATAAATTACTTTTTATAATAATAACCAATAAACTCGTAATTTAAGACTTTTATGAAAAAGTATTTGGTGACTTTTAGTTCCACAACGATAATATGTTATGTTAAAATAATGTAGTATTTATGTGCATATATAAGACGTTGTATGTTTTTGTGAATATATTATTAAATATACTCTATTAAATTGAAAACTATATTTTATTTCATCTGGTATTTATAGGACTTTCATAAGGAGAACATGTTTTTGAAAAGGAAATGGTCGGGTAAATAATGAAATCGAAAATAACCCGATCAGTACATGGTCATGGCTACATATCTGACTACATACATACATACATGACAACATGATCGGGACACTGCGTTACAAGGACCTGATCAGTTCATGAGCATGGCCCTACCAAAATTTCTACTAGGGAATGTGTGCGGATACCATTGAAAATGGGACAGATGTTACCAGGGATACAAATCCTGAGAATAATTACAAACTCGCTTAAGAAAAATTCATTTTATATCCATATGTACCCATAGGTACCACAAGTCGGTTCTCGTGAAAACATTATTTATATATATTTAAGAGAAAAGTCAATATATAATTGACTGTATTCATCTGAAAATGTAAATTTTCTATGAGGTATTTGAACATAAGTGGTCGAACCTATTTTCTTGTTGAGACTGCGTAGATATATAGATAATCTAAGTAAGGAGTTTTATTGATCTAGTTCTTCTAGTTTCTCTATAATCTGCAATATACACTATATTTTCTGTTTACAATATTTTCTGATCCCAATATCTTCAGAAATATTTAAAATAGGAAGTAAGATTTTTATTCGGGCTTGTTAGTAATAAAGTCTAATTTTGGAAAATGCTCAAAGTTCCAAATTGAGGAGTTAAAGCTCAATTATTTATGGTTGACTTAAATTTGAAAATTTTGTAGACTAAATTTTCGAAAATTTGATTTCAACTAATAAAGACTGCAGATTGGCTTTTGGGGGATGTACGAAACATTTTTTTAAAAAATGTGTGGTGTCCCACGAGTTTTTGGGTTGAAAGTGTGGCGATTTATATATATTGATGATTTTGTATTTAGGACTCCACACCAAAGCAAAAACAAATGGTTTTAAAAATATGAGTTTTGGTTGAGACTTAAGCATTATAATGTTCGCTGGTGCAGAGTTTGACTGCATGCACAATTTTTTTCTATTATGTAAAGTATTTAAGAAAATGTCTATGAAAATATGTCTTGTTTTGTTTAGTAATGTTATTGTTATCAATAAATCTCAGTTGCTATATTTATGTTGAATGTATTTTCTGTATTATATAAAGGAAATTCAAAAATTTATGAATGTTTTTAAAATGAATAATAGTGTAGGGAATTATGTTTATTAACGCTATCATTTTCTTAAATATTGCAGCAGCAGAGCGCAAGGTTTCTTGGTCCAAGCTCAAGAGAAAGAAGTCCAATTCCTCCAATTCCACAAAGAGATAATAGTCAATGTAGTGGAATTGTTTCTGACTTAAATAATGATCATCCACTATATCGAGTGTGTTCCTCCTGTTCCGAAGTATGTGATCATATACCAAAACCATTTGGTAGATCATATAATGAACCACTAAGAAGGTAAGTAATATATATATATATATATATATATATATATATATATATATATATATATAATATATATATATATATATATATATATATATATATATAATATATAATATATAATATATAATATATATATATATATACATATCTATATATATATATATATATATATATATATATATATATATATATATATATATATATATATATTAAAAATAATAATTCATATGTTAATATCAAAGTGTAATGATTATATATTCAGTTTCGAAACTCCGGAACGGGCAGCATTTGAACAGTCTTCCATTAAATACTCGATAAGTCGAAACTGTCCAAAAGTAAGCGATGACAATAATTGTACAGTTTGCTTAAAGACAGAACCCTATGGCCCACCAAGCAGCCCCGAATCAACTAATGACCCTACTCAAGCAGGGCCCGAGGATTGTGCGGGGTGTGGTCAATTTATCCAGGTAAATGTTAAACTATATGATTACTAATTATGATAATTTTTTATTATTAGTTACTTGATAAGTCGAATTTAAACTAAATAATTATGTGATGTTACACCCACCTTGGAATATTAAACACACACTCACAGAAATAACTACACTACACTAATAGTGAAAGGGTATATTCAGTTTGGTACGCCGTTTGTAACACCCACAAGGTAGCATATCCGGTAGGGAAAAGTATATATTCCTGATCAGCATGACCTCCTGAGTCAATTTAGCGATGTCCGTCTGGATGTCTGCACGATTATAGAAAAACTAGAAGAGTTAGATAAATGAAACTCCTATTTAGATTACATATATATCTACGCTGTCTCAACAAGAAATGATTGATCCATAGTGAACCGACCACTTACATATATTCAAATACCTCATATAAAGTTTACAGATAATTTTTACTTCGTACACCCAGAAAAAAATACTATATAAATAATAGTTTTTTACTATTAAATATATTCAATAGGATAAATTATTATTTTAATCGGAAAATACCATTAAATACTAGAAAATACCATGACATTGCCATTGAGTTTATATGAAAAATTTTATTTTTTGTATACTATTAAATCAATAATTGTCCTATTGACCAATTTGAATGGGATTTGAGGGAATTTTTTTCTGGGTGTACAGGAATAAGTGAACTTTTTTGGTCAAATATATATTGATTTTATGCTCAAATATAGTTTTTTCACGAACCGACTCGTAGTTCGAAATTCCATTTGTAAAATGAAATGAAATGCTTCTGCGATTACATGTTTGAAGTTATTTTCAGTATTCGTAACCACTTTAAAGGGTAACTTCACACATAATCACATATGTGTGAGTATTTTTTAATCGGCTTAGACGCATAAGCTTCAGATTTTTCAAGAGACAAACTATTCTTCAGAGTTCTTGTTATTTGGTTCCTATCTGGTGTATTTCTATATGCAGCCCTAGCGCTCCAATATGTTGCAAACACGAAGACTTCACTAGTATCATGGTAATGTTTCTGATAGACAAATTTTATGTTTGTGCCGACAAAAACGAAATGGTTTAATTATAACATTTTATTGTAATACTTTATTTTGATAAAAAAATCGGTTGGCAAAAAAAAGGTTGACTCATTTGGTTCGTTCTCTGGGTGCAGTTATAGTTGATAAAATGGTCACAGGCTTGATACATCATTATTGACGAATTGAGATAAGGAAAAAGCAATGATCAACTGAAAATTAGCTCGAGATATTTTAATTTTTTGGTTCGAATTTGTTCATTCCAAATAATTTTTACCCGAAAACTGAAATTTTAGATATTTCCACTCACAACATAAATATCAATGCATCACCCATTTATCAAAATGGCGAATATGCATTAAAAAAAAATGATAGGTATTCGAATAATAAAGTTTGAACTAATGGAAATTTATTACTATAATACTTGACAATAAATTACATACAATAATACATACAATCGCTTTTACAAAAGTCACGTTAATTACTACTCCCAAACATTCATTTGTTAGCAGTAAATAATGAAAGTGTTCAAACTAAATAATAAATACATAAAATTTATTTGTGGCAAACACTAAGTGTTTCAATTTATTTTATTTCTCGAAAAAACGCTACATTAAAAGTGTTTGCCTTAAAATCGTATAGCTTCTCACCAATGATGCATCACTCGAACTTAACCGCGTCATGCATAACTTTCACGAATAAACGCGGGTAAGCTTCTTGTGTCGAATAAGGAGCAAAAGTATGTCTTATTGTGTCACACATTGAGCTAATTATTATCATCGAAAGTCGCTGCCACCAATTCATAATTATTGGCTTTCACATCATCTAAGGCAGATGACTCTGACTCCGGAAGCCGACTAAGTGCACTGCCGCTTTTTTCTCCATATCATCTGACGAAACCCCAGTTTCGTTGATTTTTATATATATATTTTTTTAATATGAAAGTATGATATGCACTTGCATTTCAAATTCAAATACAAACCGTAAACGAATTGATCTAAAAAACTGATTTCGAACAAATTCTCAGAATGATCCCTAGTTTTTCGTGTCGATTTTTTTCAGTGTGCAAATTGTTTTCGATTTTTGTAGCACGGTGTTACTTATAATCATCACAGGCATATCGACATCTTTACCAGTAAAAACGTTAATTTACATGTGTTCGCCTTTATGTAGCATATACTACCAATATATATTATATATCAGTCAGCTAATACAGACAACATGCCTCGGATAACGACCCAAAAACACGATGACAACCTACGCAAACGTTTAAAGGATCATGATTTACGTATATGCACATGGAATTTCCGAACCCTTTATAGGGAAGGTGTCACTATCCAGCTGGTTTAGTCCTCGAAAGATGCAAGGCTGACATCACCGCAATTCAGGAATTGAGATGGACAGGACAAGGCTGATCTAAACAGCCATCATGTGACATTTACTATAGCTGCCATACGGAGAGGCATGAATTTGGATGTGGATTTGTAGCCGGCGAGAGAATCTACCACCTTGTCTCTATGTTCACACTAGAGATGGGAGCGTTCCTGTAGGTGACACGCATGAGCCCGACGACTGAATTTACAGGTACGCACGAGAAGCACGGTATTTAAAAAGACACCCATTTAATTTTTTGGTTAGAATCGGAATCGGAACCACAAATTTAAAAATCTTGGAAACCGACCAGAACCGATATTGCAAAGGTTTTAGTCCTAGTAACAAATAATTCAAAAATGAAATTTGATACTGTTTTATTCTCTTAAATCCATAAGTTTAAACTAAAACGACAGATTAAAAAAAAATGATAAAATTCCACGAAAGTAAGGTTTTTTTTTAAATTGAAAATAGAAACTATAAAAAATTCTTTATATGGCGCGTGTCTGATTTTGGAGGCACGGACACGCACGGCCACGACAGCAACTAACACGAACGGAGATTTGCACGCACGAACTCAGATTTTCGAGCGTGACGCGGTAAAAGCACGGCACGCGTCCATCTCTAGTTCACACTCGTGAACAATTGGTAACAATCCGCACCAAGGTTTATTACTTCAACATCGTCATAATTCGTATGCACCGCCGAATGAGAAGGACGATGAAACCAAAGAGACCTCGCCTCGCGAAGCCTATGAGCTCTGCCCCGACACAACATCAAAATCGTGAGTGGCGACTTTAATGCTAAGATGGGCCATGAGAATATCTTTGGTCCAACTTTCGGACAATTCAGCCTCCACGACAACACCTCCAACAATATAATGACGCTGATCGACTTCGCCGCAGCACGAAAGATGGTAATTACTAGTACTAGATGCCAGCATCTAAATATTCACAAGGCAACGCGGTCACCCGATCAGAATACGCGCAACCAAATTGATCGCGTTCTGGTTGACGGAAGACACGCTTCTAGTGTGATGGATGTACATTCGATACGAAATGCCAACATCGACTTGGTTCACTTTCTTGTAGCAGCCAAGGTTTTCACACGTTTATGCGCTGCGAAAAATGGAAACCTACGCAAAGACGACAGCAAGCAGCACACATAACATACCGAAGAAGCCTTTGCCATTCGACTCTCATAAGCTCATAACGAGCATGCACCAGCTCATTAGCAGATGAGCATACCCAGAGAATGGAATCCCAGGATACGCGTCAACTACCGTGAGAAAAGTCTACTCCATACCGCGTATAAGTTTTTAACGAGCGTATTGTATGAAAGACTGAGTCCCATCGTCAACAGACTGGTTGGACCTTAACAGTGTGGTTTCATACCTGGCAAGTGCACTAAAGACCAGATTTTCATATTACGCCAAATCCTGAAAAATACCGAACAGAGGCAGATCGACACCCACAACCTTCTCGTCGACTACAAAGCTGCCGTCGACAGTCCGATAAGGAGTCGCCTATACGCCACCATTACTGAGTTCGGTATACCTCCGAAACTTATAAGGCTTTGCAGGATGACCCTGCGCAACACACGTTGCACAGCGAGAATTGGGCGATTCACTACCGTGTGAATTCTTCAACCTAATAATGGAGACGAATGTAAGAAATGCTCAACTCCATCATAATGACACTATCTTCAACAAGAGTACCATGCTGCTCGGGTCCGCTGAAGATATCGCTATCATTGGGCAGAGCGTACGCAGCCTTCTCCAGTTTAGAGAGGAATTCACGTCGAATGGGTCTTACGGTGAACAAGAACAAGACGAAGTCATCAAAAAAAAAAAAAAAACGCGTGCCGCGGCGTCTTGGACAATACGTCACTATTGACAACCGCATCTTCGAAACTGTGAAGGACTTTGTCTACCAGTTACCAGCATCAACAAAGAAAACAACGTTAGTCTTGAGATTAGCCGAACAATAATTTTTGCCAATAGGTGTTACTTTTGGCGCAGTATGCAATTGAGAAGAAGGCAAAAATTACGCTCTATAAGTTACTTATCATGCCAGTCCTCTTCTTTGGCGCTAAGGCATGGACGCTTGCCAACACCGATAAGCGATCTTTAGGTGCGTTTGAGAGGATGATTTTTTGGAAAATCTTTGGTCGTATATGCGTCGAAAGCAAGTACAATATAATATGGAACGGCATTGACATAATATGGCGCATTAAGATTCAGCGCCTCCGCTGGCTTGGACATGTCCAGCGTATGGTGAAGGCCCTCTAGCGAGAAAGTTGTTCAATCCTAGTGATAGTCAACGTAGGAGAGAGAGTCCGGATCAAAGTTTTGACAATGGCATTGTAATCTGTAGTGAATTAGATTTAAGATTCCAAAAATTAAAAAAGTTATTCAACTTTAATCGAAGCTATGTACTTCCGGTTTTCATTGGGCTAAAAACAGAAAATCGAGTTGCACGACCTCTATACGATTTTCGATTTTGCTAATATTTTGTGCGTTTTACTTTTTAAACGCGCATAAACCTTTTGAATGGTCCGAAATTGGAATTTCGAAAAAGTAATTTTTTTGAACATTTTGGGCATATTTTGCGCAACTACGCTCATTTTCTGCATCAGATTTTAGAATTACCCTTAAATTGTATATAATACTTCAATAAAATTTCTTTCGTAGTTAAAACTTTAATCAAATTATAAGTTTTAAAATTCAAATTATGCACATACTCTTTTAATTTTATTAGTCCACACAAACACATGATAATAATAATAAAACACTTTTTGAAAGTTGAATATCTTACATTTCCAAAATGGTATCACAAATATATACTTTTACTTCGCAACATTTCGATAAAAGGCAGACATTTTTATATGTAATTTGAGCATGTGTTTCGTATATATAACATAATAACATTATAGACAATTTTTTTAATTTTAATAATTCAATAATTTATCTTTCTAAAAAGATTTATATCATTCATATCCGATGACTTTCAGTATTTATGAGTTTCTTACCTATAATACGATGTACAGTTCGTGTAGTTTCGGCAATCACTGTATATTTTTGTGTATTTTTTTTCTTTGAATATGAGAGTATGCAAAACGTATATGCATTATGCATTGTCGTTTTTTTCCATGCTATGTTATTTAAAAAAAAAAAACAGCAAACGCAAGCCACTCATTCCTTGGGTAAAAAAGATTCGGATTAAAAGATTCGTGAATAAATGAATGGATTCACAAGTCTAGCCACTCTCTGCAGACATTTAGTTCAAACTACTTAGCATTAAATTTTTATGTTGATGTTTTAAAAATGTACAAACATTTTTATTTAAATCAAATATGTGTGTTTTTTTTAACACATAAAAAACTATACTAAACTAAAATTAGGTGCACATCTGCCGGGAATTTCCCGAATTTAGGAATACTAAAGTTAAAAAAAAAGTTAAAAATCAAAAATATAATATAAAAAAACGGAACTATTTATTGCATATTAATATTTAGTAATATTTTTTCTATGGATTATTACGGTTTTTTAGAAATGTAGCAAAACACCATATATTATCAGTATGTTTAAATTAAATTCGTGCGATGGAATTTTATAGTTGGGGAATTTTGTTAGGAATACCGGGAGAAAGAAAAATAAGTTGGCATCACTGGTACACATGAATACTTATCGAGTCGTAATTATGGATTTCCTTCAGTATAGGGTATTTTGAATGATTTGGCATTTTTCTATCGGGACAATATTGTGTCAGCCGTATATCTTTTGGGGTAAACATCATATCGCCGACGATACTGCAGAACCGCATGCGAAAACATGTGAAAATTACGTATAATTTTATTTTATAATTATAAATAATATGTTGATCTCATAAATTAGATTAATGTCATTATAGGTTATGACATACTTAATTTTAAATAAAGTAAGTGCAGAATTGAGACTCAAAACTGTTTTTTTCTGTAAAATTCATTTTGTTAGAAGTATTCAAAAATATAAATATGCGGTTTTGCAGTATCACCAACGATATAAATATATCCATATACACAAAAAATTACATAAATATAAACAAACACTGAGAAAAAATTTCTTAAAATTAAATAGAATTGTGTTAATATTAAGTACAAAAGTGAATTAAAAACATCTAAAAACAATTTCATTTAAATTTAAAACAATTGGCGCATATTCATAAACAATTTAAAGTCGACTTTAAAATTAAAGTCAACTTTTTAACATTTTATTTTTTGTGAAAATTGTTAAAAAAATCGTCTTTAATTTAAAAGTGGACTCTAAATTGTCTATGAATATGCACCATTATTTTTAACACAAAATTTAAAACAATATTTAATAAAATTAAAAACAATTGTTATTAAATTTTTATTTTATTTTAGTAAAAACCAGTTGGGAAGGTTAAATCACAAGGGACATTTTGAAGTAGGCAAATTGTGATAATTGGTGTGATGAAGTTAGTAAGAATTTTGAAAGTTATCGTCGTCTAAGACGACTATAAATACCCTACACATATGTGATATTGTGATCGGGTACTATTAAAAGTGCTGGATAGGTCACGAGGGTATACGAATTCTAAAAATATCTCAAAACTTGCAATCGCAGAAGAAATGCCTTTCATTTGATACCCATATGTACAAATCGGTAGGTATTCCGAATTTCGTTTCTTTTATTTTTTGGGCAAGTCGGTTCGCCTTATTTTGAAATATTTGAGTATAAAGTCAATATAGATTTTACCAAAAAAGTTCACTTAAGACAAAGTAAAATTTCTTCGTAGATGTAAATTTTAAATGAGGTATTTTAATATAAGAGGTCGGTTCTCAGGACACAATAGAGCGATCATGCTAATTTTCTTGTTCAGACAGCTTAGATATATAAGTAATCTAAATCTACAGTTTCATTGATCTAGCTCTTCTACCTTTTCTGTAATCGTGATTTTAACAGACAGACAGAGGAACAGACAGACGGACATCACTAAATCGACTCAGGAGGTCATGCTGATCAAAAATATATACTTTTCCATACCGGGGATGATTCCTTCTGGGTGTTACAAACGGCGTACCAAACTGAATAAACCCTTTCACTCTTAGTGTAGGGTATAAAAACGAAATCCTATTAATATAATAAATCTGTTTGTTCGTTAGTACGTTTTTTCGGCTTCTCCGTCTAAACGGCTGATCCGATTTTCTTGAAATTTTTACCACAGATGCGGTATGGTCTGGAAGGAATGATAGGCTATATATGGGCGGGATTGGACAAAGAGGCGTGGCAACTTACATACAACCTAAACTTTCAATACGATATAACTCGGCACTTTCACCAGCTACGAACATGAAAAAAAAACTCAAATACAAAAAAAAAATTAAAAACAAAAAAGCAAAAGCACAAAACAAAACAAAAGCAAAAATCAAATACAAAAACAAAACCAATCACATAAAACCACAATCCAAACTAAATGAAAAACAACAAAGGAAAGAAAAAGAAAAACAAACTCACCACACTAAAACCCACCACACTATAATTCACCACACTTAAACTCACCACACAAAATTCACCACACTAAAACTCACCACACTAAAACTCACCACACTAAAACTCACCACACTAAAACTCACCACACAAAAATTCAACAAACTAAAATTCACCACACTAAAACCCACCACAATAAGATTTCACCACACTAAAACTCACCACACTAAAATTCACCACACTAAAACTCACCACACTTTTCACCACATTAAAACTCACCACACTAAAACTCACTACACTAAAACTCACTACACTCAAATGTCGCCACACTAAAACTCACCGCACTAAAACTCACCACACTTAAATTCACCACACCAAAACTAACCACACTAAAACTCACCACAATTAAACTCAACACTCCAAAATTCACCACACCTAAACTCACCACACCGAAACTCACCACATTAAAACCCACCACACTAAAACTTCTACTGGGAAAAACTCCACGGGGAAGAATTCTACAGGAAAGAATTCTACCGGGAACAATTCTACCGGGATGAATTCTACGTGGAGAATTCTACGGGAAAGCGTTCTATGTGGATATTACATATCTTTGAATTCAGAAAATCTTGGCACGAGTCGTGCACGGGTCCAGCTAGTAAAACCAATAAAAAAACTTCAACAGCTAAGCACGGGCCCCTCATATCCTATTAATATAATATAATATAATAAATCTGTTTGTTCGTTTGTACGTTTGTTCCGCTTCTCCGTCTAAACGGCTGATCCGATTTTCTTGAAATTTTTACCACAGATGCGGTATGGTCTGGAAGGAATGATAGGCTATATATGGGCGGCATTGGACAAATAGGCGTGGCACCTCCCATACATCCTAAACTCTCAATACGATATAACTCGGCACTTTCACCAGCTACGAACATGAAACAAAAAACTCAAATACAAAAAAAAATTAAAAACAAAAAATCAAAAGCACAAAACAAAAACAAAAGCAAAAATATAAAAGCAATCACGTTTGTTTCGCTTCTCCGTCTAAACGGCTGATCCGATTTTCTTGAAATTTTTACCACAGATGCGGTATGGTCTGGAAGGAATGATTGGCTATATATGGGCGGGATTGGACAAAGATGCGTGGCACCTTACATACAACCTAAACTTTCAATACGATATAACTCAGCACTTTCACCAGCTACGAACATGAAATAAAAAACTCAAATACAAAAAAAAATTTAAACAAAAAAGCAAAAGCACAAAACAAAACAAAAAAAAGCAAAAATACAAAAACAAAACCAATCACATAAAACCACAATCCAAACTAAATGAAAAACAAAAAAAAAAGAAAAACAAACTCACCACACTAAAACTAACCAAACTAAAACTCACCACATTAAAATTCACCCTTAAATCCACCACACTAAAACCCACCACACTGTAATTCACAACACGAAAACTCACCACTCTAAAATTCACCACACTAAAACTCACCACACCAAAACTCACGACACTAAAACTCACCACACTAAAACCCACCACACTAAAACTCACCACACAAAAACTCACTACACTAAAACTCACCACACTTAAACTCACCACACTTAAACTCACCACACTAAAACCCACCACACTAAAATTTTACCACACTAAAACTCACCACACTAAATTTCACCACACTAAAACTCACCACATTAAAATTTCACCACATTAAAACTCACCACACTAAAACTCACCATACTAAAACTCACTACACTCAAATGTCGCCACACTAAAACTCACCGCACTAAAATTCACCACACTAAAACTCACCACACTTAAACTCACCGCACCAAAACTCTCCACACTAAAACTCACCACTCTAAAACTCACCACACTAAAACTCACTACACTAAAACTCACCACACAAAAATTGACCACACCTAAACTCACCACACTAAAATTTCACCACACTAAAACTCACCACACTAAAAGTTACTACACTAAAATTTCACCACATTAAAATTCACCACACTAAAACTCACCACATTAAAACTCACTAAACTCAAATTTCGCCACACTAAAACTCACCACACTAAAACTCACCGCACTAAAATTCAACACACTTAAACCCACCACACTATAATTCACCACACTAAAACTCACCACACTAAAAATCACCACACTTAAACTCACCACACTAAAATTCACCACACTAAAACTCACCACACTAAAACTCACCACACTAAAATTCACCACAATTAAATTCACCACTCCAAAATTCACCACACTAAAACTTCTACTGGGAAAAACTCTTCGGAGAAGAATTCTTCGGGAAAGAATTCTACCGGGAACAATTATACCGGTATGAATTCTATGTGGAGAATTCTACGGGAAAGCGTTCTATGTGGATTTTACGGGGAAGATTTCTACTGGAAATAATTCTGCGGAGAAGCGCAGTCTGAGAAAGAATTGTCTTTGAGAAAAGTTGTTTTGGCAGAGAATTATTATTTGGTTACCACATTTATTAAACCAATAAAAAAACTTCAACAGCTAAGCACGGGCCCCTCATATAATAAAATGTTTTTTATATTAATAAAATCGTGCACGGGTCGTACACGGGTCCAGCTAGTAGGAAATAAAAATATATATTTTTTTATTTTTCAACTTATATATTTGTTATTATATTATATTATATTATTTCAATTTAATTTTCTTATGTTCTCGTTTGGAATGGAATATATACCTGCTATATCCAATAACCTATTATAATAGCTGCAATTATCTATCAACATTCTACTGCTCATTATCCCGGTTTTTATAAATTTGGTCCCTCAAATTGGGGTTATGAATGGCAGGGTGACATCGAACAAAAAATTTCAGTTCAACGCATAAATGTTACTCCTAGATATATATTGTATGAATTGCATTGCATACATTTAGGAGCACGTAAGCCCGTTTTTAACACCAATGTGAATAAATTGAAATCATTTTCATTTAATTTAAAACTTTATGTTTAATTTCAGTTTTAAACATTTGTTATTAATTTTAAAGTATGTTGTTTTGCTCAGTGTACAAATTGCCATTACAATATTACATACATTGTAACAATTTAAAATACATCACGCATGATTTACATGATATCACTCGATTTCGTTGGGATAACGAACTTCAAATGTTTCATCATTCGATATCCCTACATGTAAAGAAACAAAAATATTTACGTATCATTTGCGGCAAAATAATTTCTTTTGCAACGTGCTCCAACTTTGCTTGCAAAAAATTATATAAATAAAAAATAATATTAAAATAAATAAATAAATAAATAAATAAATAAATAAATAAAAAATTCTACACAAATTATTTTTAATTTTTTGCATTAAAAAAGCAATTGAAAAATCGTTTGATACAAACAATGCTATTTACCTCCACAAACGAAATAATTTTGTCTAATTTTTAGTATGTGACAATGCTTTTTTCTTTGCATATTTTTTTTTTTATAATTTTGGATACCGTTCCGATTTCAAATAATCTCGTACCGAGAAATCTCCGACAAAACGCATCGACATCTACCTACAATGTACTTCCACTTTGGCGTACATTGTAGGTAGATCACAAATGATAAAAAAATTGCAAACACTACTAATATTCGTGAAAAACACTACATATATAGACACCCAAAAAAACGCCGCATTAAAAATTAATAAAAGTGTAGTTGAATTTAACAAAATTTTAGTTACTGACCGTTCTAACAAAATTGTAGTCATTTTTGAATAAATGCTGTAGTTGTTTTTACTGCATCATTTTTACTAAACAATTCAACTCATAATGTTGTGAAAACAAACACCTTGCAGTTATTTACATTTAAATTCACATGTAGTTACTTTTATTGAAATTTAGTTGATTTTTATTGACTTAAAACCATGTTGAAATGTAATAAAAATAACTACAATTTATTAAAAAATATAATTTTATTGTTGTTTTTTCATATTTATTTCATAAGGCGGTCCGTAGAGCTTGTGCTTCGTATCACAAGCTCAAGCCAAAATCCAATCCAGAAAAAAAAACAATGTGAATGTTGCAATGTATTGCTGCGGCGATTTTAAACTATAACTCTTGTTGGTATACACTATTTAATAAAGTTTCAGGAAATATATGTATTTTAAAACGTTTTTATTAAGTTACTGTCTTGTCTGTCTGTTCGGTACTAATTTTATAACTGCTTTTCACATATCTTCCCGATGAGCCACAGACTTGAGATTTTAAATATTGCCTCGAACTGGATAACAATGCAATAGTATCGTCTTCTTGCCATCCGGTTCATCATGGTTCTATCGCCATGGTTCCATAATAAGGTCACTTTGAAACATGGATATTTTTAATAATATTATGCCTTTCGAATTCTGTCAGACGAAAATCTAACATAAGAAAAATAAAAAAATATGAAATAAAAAATATTTTTTAATATAAAACGTTTTTATATTTGATTTTAAACGAAAAGTGGAGCTATAGTTAATATAATCTATTGGATACTTAAAGTTCTCATAAAAACGTTTTTATTTTCATTAAAAACACTGTTCGGCACAAAATTCTCCCAGTTTTCACCCAAATCATTTCTATATAATTTTAATGTGCTGATGCGAACTGAGGGTTTAGTTTTTTTCTTATACGTAACGTTTTTATGAAAAATGCATTTTATGTTTTTTCACTGCATTTTACAAACAAAATTTTTTATGAATAGATTAGACAGCTATTGATTTAAAATTAATACGATTATTACTCAGGAATAAATCAAGGAATGTTATCTTGTTAACTTGAATATCGTTTATGATTTGGTTAAAACAAACTGTTAAATTTGAAATATTTATAAAATAAGAACAATTTATAAAAAGATCGGAAAAGCGTATTTAGTATGCTTTTATATTTTAAATTATTGGTATTACTAGAGAGAATACCAATTTCGACAATGGAATTGCTTTCCTGTGTCCTTTGTACTTTTTGAGTTATGTGCATTTAAAAAACTTTACTGTGAATTAAAATTTTTCTTTTAAAATTAACATAATTAATATATATTTAATTTCATATTTCCATAGAATTTTATTCTGGAGATATTGCAACAGAATATATTGATGATAACATAATACCAATAATATGTACAACCTTTATGTTTAAAAACAAAACACACAAAAAATAACTAAAACACAGAAGGAATAATAAAAAAATTAAAAGAAAACACAGTACCAAAAATAATAACAAAATTAATAGCAACTAATGATGAAGGTTAGGTCACATGTGTAATTTTGATGTAGGGAAATTTTGATAATTAGGGTTAGTAAGAATTATGAATGTTATAGTCGGACTAAGCCGACTATTAAAACGCTACAATAATATGTGGTTACATTAGGGTCTAGAGGTCACCAGGGTTTACGAATCCTGAAAATAACTGTAAATTTGGAATCTTGAAAATGTTTCTTTCATTTGAGTACCCATATGTTCAAATTTGTAAGTGTACCGAATATCGATTTTTCGTGCACTACAAGTCGTTTCTGGTAAAAACCAAGGTGTATTAAAGAAGGTGAGGAAAATTTGGAGAGGCTAAAAATGTGAGCGTAATTCTGTACACATATTTCAAATTTGAAATATTTGTCTGTACACAAAAGTCAGTGCGATTTTTGTTTTTATTGAAATTTTCTGTATAATAACGTCAATTAATTTGTTTTTGTTTATAAATGAAATGTTTTTCTTTCCGATTTCTTTTTATAAAATTTTTAAAATGTCATAAAATTTTCCTAAAATATAAACGTGTTGTTTTCAATTCAATAACACATCCTCACACTCGCTTAAGACACCTTATCCTGCCTCAAGTGCACGAGTGTTCGACGTTGGTAAAGCTGTATTAGAATAGTCAGCAGTTATTACTTTTAAAAGTAAGGTGCTGTTTGAAAAAACCACGACCCTTTGCGTAATCTCACTCCTCCCCCCCATTTTACGTGGTGATTAAATGTTAAATGATCCTTTTCGTCTATTGTAACTATTACCATGACCTAAATAAGTTAATGCGTTTCATTTGTTGGTTTTATGGAAGGTGCCAGGGCATCACACGTCTAAGCAGCTACTTGATAATCAGAAGCAGTTGAAGTACATGTAGTCTTGGCCGTTGAAGACATAAAAAGGGGCATAAATGGAAGTCCTGAAACATTGAAATTCTCAGCAATCATGTAGAAATTAGCGAGATTCAGAGGTATATTTATCATTACTATGTTTTAGACACCCGAACTTAGCACCTAGGACACCCGAACTTTAGCACAGCGGACTTATATAAACGCCTAAGTTTTTCATCCATTGGATGAAACCACTGTAATGTCATAAAATTTTATTTCCACGATTTTAAAGTGTTGTTGGTAAATCCGCGAACACATTTGCTACATGAATCGCTCCATAGCTTTCGTTTATGGAGATCGCTGGGAACGTGAACAAAATGTTTTATTTCCGTTTTATTTCCACGACTGTCCATAAATAGAAGATGGGATGACAGAATTTTTTGTCCGATATGTCCGTTCCGAAAAAGTTTCGACAATTTTATTTTATTTCAATATTAATGAACCGTAAACGAGGAGACGCAAAAATCAAATGACAAAAAAATGTATAAATATTAAAAATAAACAAAGAGATCAGTTTTTATACTTTCCTCACATTGTTAAATACACCTTGGTAAAAACATTATTTTTACATATTTTGACAAAAATTCAATATATGTTTAAGTAAAAAAAATAACTTTGAGCGATATAGAATACACTTCACCAGTATATGAAAGTGTTATATGAGGTATTTGAATATAATTGGTAGGTTCACAGGCCACAATGGACCGATCATGGCCATTTTCTGTATCAGGCATCTAAGTTATATGTTTCATTGATCTAGTACTTCCAGTTTTCCTGTAATCGTGATTTCAACAGACATACAGAGGGATATCGCTAAATCGATCTATTATATCATAATTTCTGTACTTCAAAATTTCCCATGTGACGTATCCTTCCTTTCTGGTTAAATATCCAATTTAATGTCGACGGGATTATCCCGTTGACTAATTTCATTACTTCGAATTGTTATTTCGGTTTTGTAGCCCATTATTTTATATAACAGCCGTATTTATAATCAATATTTTGAAGTTAAGTTTTTGAAAATTCAATATGATTTATGATATTGTTATGAAAAGGGATAATTTGTTCCACTGTGCAAGAGTAATGTGTTAGAAAGGGACAGAAGATCATTCAGCTTACTGAGGCAATGTGCGAGAAAGATATGGAAGATCAGCGCATTAACACATGAGTGCGAATGAGATGGAAGTAGCATGTGGAGAAGATTGTCGAAACTTGTAGAACTGATGTATGTAGTATATACACGGAGGGAAAAAAATTCTAAAATCTAGAAGAAATCAAGAAATATACGGAGTGATATACAGCTAAACCGAAAAATTCTTAATTTCAAGAAATGGATCTTATTTGTCACAAAAGTAACAAGGTAGAATTATTCTTATATTCAGTTTTTAATTTCTTGGGTATCAAGAAAAGTAACTTAGTAGAATTATTCTTGGACTCAGTTATTAATTTCTTAGGTATCAAAAAAAAGTAACTAAGTAGAATAAGTCTTGAATTCAGTTATTAATTTCTTAGGTATCAAAAATGTTGTTGTTTCGTCCCAAAATTTAATTAACACGTGTTCGTATAGTCGTTGTTTTTTCGATATTGCTTTGTCGCTATTATGTTTTGTTTTACTTTGTCCGTCTGTCAGCCCCATCTGTTTGTTCGTGTGTCTGTCTGTTGATATGTTAAAAGCAATTATTTCGAAGCTAACATAAAATAAAAAAAATATAGTCGAGTTAATTTATTGTTTATTTAGAACTGTATTACCTATATGCAGTTTTGTATATTAAATGACTTTTTATTATTATTTAATTTAATCTCTGTATATTATTCTGAAACCGTTTACTTACCTTATACACTTTCTCCTCTTCTGTTGCCTCTTCTGTTGCCTGTTCTGTTGGTTATGTATAAACCCATTAGCATTGTATAGTGTATTTAGATAACAATGGAATAAAATCAACTTTGTATTTATGCAAAATTTAACCCAAATTTATGTTTGCGAACTGAAACCATACCAATATTCGTAGGAAAAATCGTTTTTTCTATTTATATCTTTAACATTCATACATACACAGACGCTTACTTGTCTGTCTGTGCTTTGTTGTTCTATTCGTGAAAACACACACATGCAAACATTATATATCATGCCGTTTTTTGATACCTAAGATGAAAAAAATTTGCAATCCAGACAAATTGTACTTAGTTACTTTTTTGATACCTAAGAACTTAATGTCTGAATATCTAGAAAAATGTTGCTTAGTTACTTTCAACAGACAGACAGGCAGACTAACAAACAGATGGCGACCTGGCAAATAAAGCATACAGACAGAGCAATATCGATGAAAACAACAACAATACATGAACACGTGTTCTTTTTGCGATGAATACAGCAACAATTTTGCGTGTTATTTTTGGTTTTTAATAATCAATAAATTAGCTTCTGAAAATCCTGTTGAGTAAAGTTTGTTTACTTTTCTGAGAACTACGTAATTTGCTTTCTTGATATAAAGTAAAGTTTGTTTACTTTTTTGAGAACTACGTAATTTGCTTTCTTGATATCCAGATGACAAATTCTTGAATTTTAGTAGTATTTTATTGATATTAGTCAAATTCTACAATTTTTCTTCCTAACCGAATTCTTCTCGAGTTTTAGAATTTTATTTCCCTCCGTGTAAAGGTGCCGCATCTGAGGCGCAGCACTTCAGTACCCAGCAA
This sequence comes from Dryomyza anilis, assembly GCA_951804985.1. Taxonomy (NCBI): domain Eukaryota; kingdom Metazoa; phylum Arthropoda; class Insecta; order Diptera; family Dryomyzidae; genus Dryomyza; species Dryomyza anilis. The sequence continues at coordinate 47,810,463 of OX638133.1, read as the reverse complement.
GACACTGCTAACCTACTCACTTATACACGCAGAGAAAAAACATGTTTTTAAGATAAATGCAATTAAGTTAACCCACCTTTGTTATTTTTACTTATTTTTTCAATGTAAGCCGGGAAACCATATAAGTTAGAGATCCAAAATATATAAATTTTCTTAGTTTAATAAGTTACAGCATTTGTATAAAATGTAAATTATTTCTGAGGGGGTAGAGGAAATCCGTTCGTTGATTTAAAATGGAATACCCTATAAAGATTAAATTCAATGATTGGAATAGCTAATGATTGTAGCAAAAATGTTATTTATATATGAATGGTTGCCAGAATAATAGTTTTGATTGTTACAATCATGCCATGATTCCAGAAATCATGTTGCCTCAATGAATGATTGATATAACCATACTATGATTAAAAAATTTAGAAAAAATTCTCCATTGTGTAATTTTCATTGATTCAGTGTTACGTTAGACTTCACCAAAACAGGTCAGAGTGTCGTCCTTATATACATAATTTTTTTTAAAATAAGATGCCATCAAAATATCATTTTGAAATTTTGCATGAACATTTGTATTAAATCAACCAAAATATATGATTTTTTCAGAATTTTAAAAAGGGTCCTTTTTAAGTACATTAATTTTGAAGTGCATGGTTAATGACCACGGGCCATTAGCTTTAAACCGAGCCATCAACGTTTCTAGCACTTCTACTTTAAAAGATATTGATATATGAACAACCATACAAAAGTAATGTTTGGCCCATTTTTGTAATTTTGAAGCACTGTATCTCTGGAAGTAGTGGTCGGAAAATAACAAAAAAAAATCGGGCTTTGCATATCTCAATAAGCTTTATCAGTTGCCCAAATTTTTTTTGTCGATTTGGTGTGGAATGACCCATGTACTTTATTATTTGCCTTAATTTGTTTTTAGTCGTCTTTTACGAAATTTACTGGTCATTAAAAATTGTTTATAATATATTGTTTATGCCAAAAAAAACTATTAAAAATATTCTATGTTTTTATTTTCGTTATTTTGTTTTGGTCGCACTCATGTGAGCTATGTGAGACTATTATGAGTCTCATTTTATTATGTCACAAATGCAGCATACTATTTTTCAGTCAATCATGTTATGATAGCTCCAATCATGTTGCAGTATTACCACAATTACGGTAGCATGATTACAGCAATAATTCCAATCATTGAATGATGACCTCAAAAGTTGATTGTGATGATCATGTTTTTTCTGTGCGAATTTGTTTATTTTCACTCGTATTCTTTTATTTCTTATTTACTTCACATAATTTTAACAATTGAATAATGTTTTTTATATCGCGATTTCCTAACTCCGTATCGACGAAATCGTTAACTACAATTAACGACAAAATTGTTAGGAGGTATTCCGTACACAGTTCGCTATGATATTTATCGTCAGCTGTCATCGTTAAGAATTTACCGAAAATTGTCGACTCGATAGCGTAGACATTTTTTTTTGTTGTTAGTCAGCATACTTTTCAACAATTTAAACGATTTTAATTGCTAAAAAATCTTTCCGAATTTATTTGTGTACATAAGATGCATTGAAAGTTAGGGAATCAAATTTTTCATATCGAATATTATCGTTATGGAGTTGCGGAGTCTACTTGCATCGAACTCCTGACTCCGGCGTTAAAGTTTACTGCTCTACCCGGTAGGCTACACATGCATCTCCTTTTGTTTGAGATTTTTGCTTCAAAAACAAAATTTTTGAAATGTTCAATTTTTTTTATGTCACATTCCAAAAAAAATTCAATTTATTTTCATTTATTGTCGATGCTTCACAAATTTTAGTCATTTGATTCAAGATTCTGAATAAATGATCTGTAGCAAATGAGATTGATAACGTAACGTTGATAACTCAGGTCTTGTACCCGGGAGGTGTGTGTTAAAATCCCAGAAGGAACTTTATTTCGTTTTTTTTTTAACAAAAATATGTATATCAATATTATATTGTTATAGATTAAATAGGCGAATAAAAAGTTGTAGACAGTTTATTTTGTATGATATTTTTAATTTATAAAGACAGGGTTATCCTTAATAGAAACGCATACGAAGTGAGTTAGGTTGCCTTGTTAAGGGATATCCTTATAAAATATCCTTATAAATCACTGATCAGAAATGCATAAAGTTTCCTTATGTAGGAAAAACTCAACCTAACACTGAACTAAATAGGGTTTTCAGAGATATTCATATTACAACACGATATTTTTTTTAGTTTCAAATTGCCACAGCAATAAAAACGATAATACATATTTCCTCAGCCACATAATACCACTGTTAGAACTTCTACACATGATTTAAAACCACAATATTTCACACAAATCCCATAAATAAAATTGGCATATTTTTGCAAAAACAAAAGCCATGGAAATTTTTTTAAAGTCTTTAGTTTTCATATATTAATTTATTGTACGTCATTATTTATACATTTTTATACCCTACACTAAGAGTGAAAGGGTATATTCAATTTGGTACGCCGTTTGTAACACCCAGAAGGTAAGGAAAAGTATATATATATTCTTGATCAGCATGACCTCCTGAGTCGATGTCCGTCTGTCCGTCTGTCTGTCCGTCTGTCCGTCTGTCCGTCTGTCTGTCCGTCTGTCTGTCCGTCTGTCTGTCCGTCTGTCTGTTGAAATCCCTACTACTTTTAAAATTGAAGAGCTAGATAAATGAAACTTATAACTTAGATTACTAATATACCTACGTATGTGCGAAAAAATTGGCGAGATCGGTCCATTGTGACCTATGATCCGACCACTTATGTTCAAATACCTCATATAAAATGTACATATAAAGATCAATTTTTATGTATACGTGCTTAGGTAAACTTTTTTGGTCAAATATATATTGATATCATGCTCAAATACATGATAATAATGTTTTCCGGCGAAAAGACTTGTGGTTCACAAAAAAAAAATCGAAATTCGGTACACCTACCCATTTGTAAATATGGGTATCAAATGAATGGAAATTCTTCAGCGATTGAATGTTTGTAGTTATTTTCAGGATTCGTATACCCTGGTGACCTATATATCACTTTGAATGGTAACCAGACATATGTGTAGGGTATTTATAGTCGGCTTAGACCGACTATAATTTTGATAATCCTAACTATCATAATTACACCTACTTTAAAATTTCCCATGTGCTCTAACCTTCCCAACTGGTTCATGTTGTATCATCATATCTACGTTTTCGAAAGCTTCTTACAGAATGAATTTTACAGAAGAAACAAAACTATGTTCAGTCTTAATTGTGCACTTACTTCATACTAAATTATGTATGTCATAAACATATCATTAAAAACCCTGATTATAATTCAAAATTAAGCGTAATTTTCACATTCAATTAGGCGATTTTGAAGTATCACCGACGACATATTACATATTTTGTATTTCATAGAAAAAAAAACAAGTACACTTTTCATTAAAAATTAAGAAAATAAATACAAAATTAATTCAAATGTATTAAAAATATATTTTTTTTGAAACAAGTGCATAAATTGTAGGTATTAATTTTAATACATAATTTTTGAGTGCGTATAATGGTAGTGCGTAGAATGGTGCGTAGAATAATTCAAAAAAAAAAAAAAAAATTCAAAATAAATTCAAAAAATTCTATCTTATGTTCTTATATGGTGAAATCGCGGCAGTTTTGTCAGAACATATTTCATTGAGGCACATCCACAGTACTACAGGAAAAAGATCAAAATATTCAATATTCGTAAGTTTCATCAATGTTTTAACCAGAGCTCTCGATTTCATACGAGTATTTTCGAGTAACCCGGGTACCCGGGCGCTCGAAAGCCCGGGTAATACCCGGGTAGTTCAAATACTTGAAAAACCCGGGTATTAAATGTTCGAGCTACCCGGGTAGTTCGCAAAACCCGGGTAGTTTGTTCGTTCGTTTGTTCGAGCTATTCGAGGAGCTCGATTGCTCGTTCGTTGTTCGAGTAGCTCGATTGCTCGATCGTTGTTCGAGCTTCGAGTAGCTCGTTCGTTTGTTCGATTAACGATTGTTCATTTGATCGCTTGTTAATTTGTCTGTCCGTTCGTTTGCTTGATGTGTGAGTTGGTCGGAAGTGGTTGGAAAAATGTGGGTGGACAAAAGTGGGCGGAAAGTGATAAAAAGACCGAAACAAATTTTATTGCAGAAATCGGTAGCAGACATCAAGGGAAATCGAATGGTACCACTCTCAGTGGTCCCTGACCCCCAAAAGAGGGTCAAAAACAACTTTTTGTCCAAAAAAATTTTATTGAAATGGATAGCGAACCTCATTAGAAGACTAATGGTACCCTTTTGAGTGGTACAGGTCCCCCCAAAGGGGGTCAAAACCCCATGATACCAAAGGGTACAATTAGCCTTCTAATGATGTCCGCTATCGATTTCCGAAATAAAAATTTTTGGGTCATAAATGGGTTTCTGACCCCCTTTTGGCGGTTAGGGACCACTCAAAATGATGTCCACTATCGATTTTCGAAATAAAATTTTTGGGTCATAAATGGGTTTTGACCCCCTTTTGGGGGTCATGGACCACTCCAAAGGGTACCATTAGCCTTCTAATGATGTCCCCTATCGATTTCCGAAATAAAATATGTTGGATCATAAATGGGTTTTTGACCCCCTTTTGGGGGTCATGGACCACTCCAAAGGGTACCATTAGTCTTCGCTATCCATTTCCGCAATAAAAAATGTTTGGACAAAAAGTGGTTTTTGACCCCCTTTTGGGGGTCAGGGACCACTGAGAGTGGTACCATTCAATTTCCCTTGATGTCTGCTACCGATTTCTGCAATAAATTTTTTTCCGGTCTTTTTATCACTTTCAGCCCACTTTTGGTCACCCACCCACTTATGTCCACCCACATTTTTCCGAAATAAAATTTTTTGGGTCATAAATGGGTTTTTGACCCCCTTTTGGGGGTCATGGACCACTCCAAAGGGTACCATTAGTCTTCGCTATCCATTTCCGCAATAAAAAATGTTTGGACAAAAAGTGGTTTTTGACCCCCTTTTGGGGGTCAGGGACCACTGAGAGTGGTACCATTCAATTTCCCTTGATGTCTGCTACCGATTTCTGCAATAAAATTTTTTTCGGTCTTTTTATCACTTTCCGCCCACTTTTGCTCACCCACCCACTTTTGTCCACCCACATTTTTCCAACCACTTCCGACCAACTCCCACATCAAGAAAACGAAAGGACAGACAAATTAACAAGCGATCAAATGAACAATCATCAGTCGAACAAACGATTGATGATTACCCAGGTAGCTCGAAAAACCCGGGTACCCGGGCACCCGGGTACTCGAGAGCTCTGGTTTTAACCCAAAAACAAAATTTTTTTGAAAATTCTAGATTTTATGCAAATACTTAAATTATCATAATCTCAAAAAACATCAGTATATAAAATTGTATCTCTATGATTTCTATGTTTCATTTTAACTTGTCTGAAATGACTAATTAATATATAATTTAAAATAAATTCAATCGTATATGTCCTTAAGACATCGGAAAAGTTAATGTAAAAAAAAAAAAAAATTGTTTTTGTTTTACGACCTCTTTTAATTATTTTAAGATATTGTCTTAACGTGCTCAAGGTCCGAGGTACAAATTGTGATAAAACTGCATCAGCTCAAGATTTTGGTGTTACGTGCAGCAATTATAGAGTTTCCACGGAATCAAATAAGTAGGCTGCACTTTGTATAAAAAATGGGTTTTTATTATTTGACAAATATCGAAAAATCCTTTAGATTGTAAACGCCGTGCACTCTAGTAAAGTATACATTTATGTCTTTGTTGTGAAAAAATACATTTCTACTACATTTTGACCGTTTATATATATATATATAATAATAGTTTGGCGCTACAGTCCTGTATAGAACTTCGGACGAGCTCTCTCACCATTTTGAGCTGTGCGTGTTATATTTGTACTCAAAGTGGTGGGACCTACAGTTTATTGCCGAATCCGAACGGCGGGCTTTTCATAGGCAATGGTTTTACTCTCGTAGGTTTGCCATTTACTGACGAGAGGTAGCGCGGTATAGAAAAATGTTTCTATGAAAAGATGTTGTTAGCCCCAGTCCAGGCTTCAACCGGGGACCTTTCGGCTCGCAGTCCAACGCACTAACCACTGAGCTACCGCGGCTACATATATATATATATATATATATATATATATATATATATATATATATATATATATATATATATATATATATATATATATATATATAAATATTAAAAATGTCTTCAAAATAAATATATATGTATTTGATTTCCGTCCAAAAGCATTTCCAGAAAAACGTCAAATTCAAAATGCTCAAATCATTGAAATTAACGGTGAATTTGGAATCATAAATATGTGAATTTAAATTTCAAAAAAAATACTATTCCGGTAACGATAACGTATAAAAAAAATAATAAAGTTACGTTACTATACAACTTTGAAATATACCAATTTTTCATGTTTTGAGTAACCTAATTAAATAGTTTGAACGAAATACAGATACAAAATATTATTTTTTGTTTTTTCAGCCACCCTAAAGCTCCTAAAATAAGAATTGAAATTAAAATTAGAGACAAATTTTAATTTTTTATAAGGGTGTCCTATTGTCACGTACGTAACCATAATAAACTAACTACATAAAGAGTTGAATTCTCTGTTTCTAAAGTTGAATTTCCTCGGAATTTTCAAAAATGTAGTAATTCTAGAAAATATTTGACAACATTAAAATTTAAAGTTAAAATAAAAACCAAAATAAAATTTTCACAAAAAAGAAAAAGAAATATAAACCTTAAAAAAATTCGGAATCGAATTAGAATCGTACATAACTTTTTATTTTGTAATAATGATTATTAATATTGTCGGATTTAAAATTATTTTTAGCAAAAAATCGTAGTGCAAATTTTCATACCAACGTCCGGAATTATTCTGTAATTTATTACGATAAAATAATTTGAACGAAAAAAGTATTTTTAGAAAAAGAAAAAAAAAATTGTTCCGTCCAGAATTTGTCTGTGATTTATTATGAAAAAAGTGTAAATTTTGGAAACAATGGCTCATAACCATAGACAATTTAAAGTCGATTTTAAATTTAAAATTAAGTTTTTGACATTTTATACTATACAAAGTTTTTCAAAAAAGTCGATTCTAATTTTAAATTAAAAATTATCTCAGCTATCTTTCTAAATTATCCAAAAAAATAGCTTGAACGCAAAAAGTATTTTTAGAAAAAGAAAAAAAAGTGATTTATTATGAAAAAACTGTAAATTTTGGAAACGATAGCGCATAATCATACACAATTTATAGTCGATTTTAAATTTAAAATCAAGTTTTTGACATTTTATTCAATTCAATATATTTCAAGAAAGTCGATTCTAATTTTCAAGTTGACTTTAAATTGTCTATGATTATGCGCCAATGGGTAAATATACAAATAAAGCACATCTATTTTATAAAATAATTCAAAAAATTATTTGTACGCAAAATTCGCTGACTTTTTGGAATATCGATATGACCTTTACTTCCTTTGTTGTCCCGTCCGAAACGACAACTATTTAATTTATATCTTTTGATCACCCATATAGAATTCTCTAATTTATTGCAAATGTTTAGTCCTATTTAAATACTACTTGCGCAAACAAAAATTAAATAATTCATTAATATTACTTTGATATATTAAAGTCCGTCCGGAACCCTAGAAAATGCCCATATGTACAATATTTCCCTGCATTTCTATACAAAAATTCAGTACGTTTGTTTTAAAAAACTTAAATTTTTTCTTTATTTATACGTCCTGAAATATATAACTCTTTGCAGATTTTATTTTCTCGTTTTTATTTTCAAAACCAAAAAGATTCAGTTGGTTCAATCAGTTGGTTCTATTAGTTGGCATTACTAGTTCTCGTTTCGTCAGATGCTTGGGTTTTTATGTTATACCTTCTTACTTTTGCTGTCGTCGTATGTCTGATCGTGTCTGTGAAAAACGAGTTTCTTCAATATGTAGCCAACGAATTGGTTTATACCTACAAAATGAACGACCTTTCGTAATACGTTCGTCGTGTTTGAGATAATTTGAAATAATTAAAATATAAAGCAAAAAAAAAAAATAATACCGTTTCAGCAATATATAGAGTACAAATTTTCGGTGCCCATTCTTCGATTTTCGGACATAACCCCCATTGTTTCGAATCTAAAAAATGGGGATTATGACCGCTTCCCAGGAGGTCATAAGCCCCACGGGGAGTATGTCATTTTAAAAAGAATAAAGTTCAAAATCAAATCAAAAAATTTCCTCATTGGGCATTATGTTATTTTTCTGGTTCGTGATCTGAAAGCGTTTTTGAATAAAGTTCAAAATACAATCAAAAAATTTCCTCATTTGGTTCGTGATGATCTGAAAACGTCTCCAAAGTAATTCTTTTTGAATTCAAGAATTAAATGAAATTAAATGAAAAATTTTAACAAAAAATCGCGCGATGTTTTGTAAAAATGTTTCGCATGCGGCGCTTTCCAATAGAAAATGTTATCACCCTCATTTTTTATTTAATTTTACAACGTAAGAACCAAATGAAAAATGCTAACATATTTTGTCTATATTTTGTTGAAATTTTTTCGCATTTATCGAAGACAATGGAAAAATTAATCATCATTACATCATATTACATTGCATTATTTTACAATCATAGAACATAATGAAAAATTTTTAATTTTTTTTTTTGCCTGCGGCGCATTTCTTACCACACAGTAATATTGATTTTTTTTTCTAAATTATTATGAGCGGGTAGAATAATCGAAAATATTGCATGCATAAAATAGCAACGATCGTTCGGATGAACATTGATATCAAAGTAGCCCTCGGGGATAAAACAGAGCGTATATCGATTATTATTTTTCATAACCGTCGTTATCGAAAACATTTTGTTACTGCCGCTCATTTCAAACGCCATATGTTGTTCGTTCGCTTGAGAAGCGGTCATAATCCGTATTTTCGAATTCCGAAAAAATGGGGATAAAGTCCGAACATTTTTCGGACATAATCCTCATTTTCGCATTATGTCCGTGGGGGTTATGTCACGGCACCCAAATTTTCAATACATGGTGTAGTCAATTTAAGTCAAATAAGAATACATGTATTTAAAAACTAACAAAATGTAGTAGACCTACGTTTTTTTCAACAAAAAAAAAATAAATTGTATATAGCTTACTACAGTAATTTTTTCGGTGTATATTTACTTTTCCGTAATGGATTTTAGAACTATTTTTTATAGTATTCTTTATATAATCTATAAGTGTATATCTCAATAATTCATAGCTTTTAAGTCTAATGTTGGCATTTTTTTATATTTTATTCAACTATTCTCATTCTGTAGGATCGTTTCTACCTCTCAGCTGTTGAAAAGCGATGGCATGTTGGTTGTTTACAATGCTACACCTGCCAACAGCCATTGGACCGAGAGTCTTCGTGTTATTCACGAGATGGTAATATATACTGCAAGAATGATTATTATAGGTAAGTACGGAAAACATAAAAAAGTATTATTTAAATTAATCCATACTTTGGAAATACATAGTGTGGCGCGTTGCTTTTCGAAATAAATACAATAAATATTTAAGGAATCTACACTGTTGAAATTTAACGAAATTATGTTTAAAGTAATTAAAAATGTTGACAAAACAAAGCCTTATTCCAGCATAGAATAGTAAATGAAGTACAAATATGGAGTGAATATTTGACATTTGTATAGAAATGTTATTCCAGCAGCAACGTAATAAAGGAAATAATGATTTAAAACGTTTATGAAAAGGATTTTGATGAAATCTTTCACAATTTTTGACGGAGATGGATATGTGAAACACCTTTAATGTGTTGTTTAAATGTAAACACAGCCTCGAGAATAATTCTCAGGAAATGAAAAAAGGGAAATCAAAAACAAATGAGTTCGATTTCCAGCTCATTGTAAAAAAATCTCTACATTTGTTTTTCTGTAGTTACATTTAAATGAGTGGGGAATGTTAAGTCACATGGTATACCCAACACTTTGATGGGGACATTATTGTGGAATATTTATTTGTATACCTAAATTTCTAAAGTTCTTACGCTGAACACATTCATAATATTAAAAAAAAAAACTAATAAAAATACATAGAAAAATGAAATTGGAACACGCATATTTTTAAAATATATATGCGGATTTGTATGGCTAATATTTCATAGATTTATTTTTGAAGTCTTATTAAAAATGTCCATGTAATAATGTTAAAAGCGGGCGGTTGCCCATTTTCGAAAAATGCAATATTATGTGAGATCTACCAATAGCTTTAAATTTTATAACTATATCTTGAATACCTTTCGAGTTATTATTTTATTTTACAACAAAACCCACGAATTCTGTTTGTCGTATTTCCGCGAAATATTCTTTTTGTTTTCAAGAATCAGAAGATATGAGACCAATAGTAAAACAAATAGCAAAAGTATTTACATATTAAAAATATATAATTTTGTTTTATAAATTAAATGTAAAAATAAACAAATAACTCAACCTTAAAGAAAAAAAAAAACATTTAATTGATTTTACAATTAAAAAAAGAATTACGACATCAAAATATTAAATTTCAATGCATATGCGTGCTCAACAAACAACCAACTACACATTGGAGTTGCACATTGGATTTGAATGAAGAAAATAACAAAACAGATGCGTAGTCGGACGACGTACGACAATAGCGCAGCGAAGAAAAAAGATACAAACAGCTTTGGCGATTGGAAAATTATAAATATCGTAATTATTTATTTTAAATTTCAATTCCAAATATTTGGCGAGAACCAAAAAATACGCAAAGAAAGTTTTTAAATAACATAAAGTAAAAATTTAGAAAATATATAAATAACAATAATATCAAAGACACCTTAAAAGAAAGAATATTTCATTGAACGTAACTATTCATTGTCAAAACGAATCACCGGTTATACTGCAATGAACTAATTTATTGAATTACAATGTACAGATTATCAAAAAGGGAATGAATAAATATACAATGAAAATTTCATGAACTAATAGAAAAATACATTGTCGTAACTAATCGGATTATAATGAACACATTTACATACGCAAAATTTACAAAAAAAAAATATAGAAACTCTTATTGTATCTATTCATTTCTTTAATTTTTTATAAATTAAAATAAATACTGAATTATATGATTTTAACGAATTTAATTTCTAACGTTTTTTTCTTCATTTTTTATTCCATTGAAATACACTTGCAAAAATCTCAAAAACTGGTAGCATTCGCAGAATTTTAAATTCATATAAATCTATACATTCATTCACAGAATTTACGCAATCTTGGTGAATGAATACGTAATTTGTCATATGCATCATTCTTAAGCTTTAACATTTAAAATATTAGTTGCTTAAAAAGTTTTTCATGAATATAATTCATTGTAGTATGAACAAAGTCATATATGTGTATATAATAACGCGTCCATTGAAGTGACAGAAAAATAAAAAAACATCATAGAAAATACAACACGAAGTAGGTAAATAGGTATTTGTGTATGAACGTATGTGTGCAACTGCAACCATTTTGACCATTCTATAAATAGATATTATTTACTGAAGCGTCATGTGTCATGACGGGCAGTGATTATTTTCACTGCTCGTCGCGACGATTCGATAGTCGATGATAGCAGATACTGTTCTTGGTTTTTTTTTTCGTATGTCATTTGGTACCTTTATAGCAAATCGTTTCCTTTGTTTTTTACAACTCTAATGAAACGTGCGCCGAAGGTACCTAACATCGATCAACAATAAACAGCAGCAATAGTCAACAACAGCAAGAGTTAATGTACAATTAAATGTAAGTACACAGAAAAAAACATAATATACAACATATATGTACTTCATTTTGAAGATTGCTGTTCATAAAACCAAATATCAATCAAAATGCTTATTTTTCTTTAAATTTTTGCCTCAAGTAGTAATTGTATGTTATTTCTTATATAATGCTTGCTCGACATGCTTAAATTAGTAAACATTTTTTTTTCTCGGATAATTTTTTTTCGATTTTTATACCCTACACCTATGAGGTACAGGGTATATTAACTTTGTGCATATATTGTAACGCCCCTTAGGAGGCGTGTCCGGTATGGAAAAGTATATATATTCTTGATCATCACTACCCGAGTCCGTTTAGCCATGCCCGTCTGTCTGTCTGTCTGTCTGTCTGTCTGTCTGTCTGTCTGTCTGTCTGTCTGTCCGTCTTGCTGTCTTGCTGTCTTGCTGTCGTGCTGTCTTGCTGTCCGAAGAAATTTCGTCTCAATATATTTTAGCCAAAAGTAGGAACTGAGTTTGAAAATGAGCCAAATCGGTCAACGGACACGCCCACCTCCCATACAAGTCACTTTTGTATAACTCTTTCGGAACTAATAACTCGAAAAGTATTTAAGGTATAGTTATAAAATTAAAAAATTATTGTTAGAATTCACCTATAAATATGTGGTCCAAAAATGGGCGTGATCCGCCCACTTTTTTTTTTCATTATTTCCCGGGTTTTCATAGTGGAAATTTGATCCGTAAATTATTAAAATCAAATCTATGAAATATTAGCCTTTCAAAATTTTAAATATATGCGTGGTCCGCCCAATTACATTTTTCAAAATTATTTTTTTTAGTTTTTAATACTTTATATAATTTTTTTAATTTATGGGGATATCAGACGTAAATTTTAGATATATGAATAATAATCTGAGGGTTAATATCCCCACCAAAGGTGTAGGGTATTCCATAGTGAACGGTGGTATCAATATAATTAATCGGTTAGTTGGTAGAAAAATTCATAATATTTATGAATAATTTCATCATTTTGATGATTTTTTCTTCTGTGCAGTTAAAAAATAAATAAAATAATAATAAAAAAATATATATAATAAAATAATATAAGAAAATAAAATAAAAATGATTTTTTTTTGTTTAAATATTTTAAAAGTTCACATATACCATGAATTTTGTTCATAAATATTATGAATGCGTTCATCAATATTATGAACTTTTTCATTATGGTTTCATGAACGATTTATAAATGGGATGAATTTGTTCATTGGTTGAGTCATAATGACAAATTCATAACATTGATGAACAAATTCATTAATAGTATGAATATTTTTTCAGTGCAGAATGACGATTGCTCGTCATTTTGACGATTTTTTCACCTTTATGACGATATTCGAGATCGAATTCCGCGACTAACCAACTGATAAAAAAATGTTTAAATTCAGTTAATTCAACATTAAAGCATTTGAATACAAATTCAACACGTACAGCTCAAATGGTGAGAGTTCGGACTACACTGAGGGAAATAAAATTCTAAACTCGAGAATAATTCGGTTTGAAAGAAAAATAGTAGAATTTGAATAATATCAATAATATACTACTAAAATTCAAGAATTTGTCATCTGAATATTAAGGAAGAAAATTACTTATTGTCAAAAAAGTAAACAAACTTTATTATGATTATTAAAAACCAAAAAGAACACGCAAAATTGTTGCTATATTCTTCGCAAAAGGAACACGTGTGCATGTATATGCTGCTGTTTCATCGGTCTTTCTTTTTTGTAATTCAGTTAATTCAACATTAAAGCATTTGAATACAAATTCAACACGTACAGCTCAAATGGTGAGAGTTCGGACTACACTGAAGGAAATAAAATTCTAAAACTCGAGAATAATTCGGTTTGAAAGAAAAATAGTAGAATTTGAATAATATCAATAATATACTACTAAAATTCAAGAATTTGTCATCTGAATATTAAGGAAGAAAATTACTTATTGTCAAAAAAGTAAACAAACTTTATTATGATTATTAAAAACCAAAAAGAACACGCAAAATTGTTGCTATATTCTTCGCAAAAGGAACACGTGTGCATGTATATGCTGCTGTTTCATCGGTCTTTCTTTTTTCTAATATTCGCTCGTATGCTTTGTGTTGCGATGTCGCCATCTGATTGTTAGTGTGTATGTCCTTCTATTGAAAGTAATTAAGCCAAATTCTTCTAGATATTAAGACATTTTGTTCTTAGGTATCAAAAAAGTAACTAAGTACAATTTGTATGGATTGCAGATATTTTTTTTTTCTTAGGTATCAAAAAACGGAATGATATACAATGTGTGTTTTAACGAATAGAACAACAAAGCAGAGCCAGACAAGCAACCGTCTGTGTATGTATGAACGTTAAATATATAAAAATAGAAAAAAACGAATTTTCCTACGAATATTGGTTTGGTTTCAGTTCGTAAACATAAATTGGGATTCAATTTCGCATAAATATCAAGTTGATTACATTCCATTGTTATCTAAATACACCATACAATGCTTATGGGTATCGTGCGGAAGGTATATACATAACCAACAGTACAGGCAGCAGAATAGGATAAAGTGTGTAAGGTAAGTAAAAGGTTTCAGAATAATAAAAATAGATTAAATAAAATAATAATAATACAAATAAAATAAAATAAACAATTCAATTAAATTAAGTATTCAAAGAAGTCATTTAAAATACATATAGGTAATAAAATTCTAAATGAACAATAAATAACCTAAAATATATTTTTATGTTAGCTTCGAAATAATTGCTTTTAGGTACTTTCAACATATCGACAGACAGACACACGAACAAATAGATGGCGCTGACAGACGGACAACGCAAAACGAAACCTAATAGCGACAAAGCAAGATCGAAAAAACAACAACTATACGAACTACACGTGCTCATTAAATTTTGGGACGAAAACAAAAACATTTTTGATTCCTAAGAAATTAATAACTGAATTCAAGACTAATTCTACTTAGTTACTTTTTTGATGCATTCGTTTTCTTAACTATATTCAATATAATGACTTATTTGAATCAAAATGCTTACGAAAGAACCAACGAATTGTATACACTTGCATATTTGACTGAAAATATTCGATTTCAAATATTTTCGATTATATTTCGAATATCGATATTCGAATATAGTATATGATTACCTACAACCAGAACCCCAATCATAGTATGATGTCTTCCAAATATTATCACAACAACCATGTTTTTTCTCTGCGTGTACATTACATGTAAGGTCACGGAGACGATATAAACCACTGACTATGCAAGCATTAAATTTAATACTTATAAACGTGAAAATTATTGTTTGACACGCAGGTTTAGAGTGTGTGCAATGCTGTGTAAGTCATGTCTGAACGAAATTATAAATGTTTACAACCGTAACATAGCAAACTGCAACTTACGTTCTAAACCCATTATCATCGTCGTTTTCTATGATCGTGTGAGCTTTACAACCACCTTATTATTAAAAATGACTTCAAAAAACAAAAAACAAAACTTATGCGCACTGCAAAGTGGAACGAATGTTAAATATAGGTGGATAAAAATCAAAATAAGTACTATTGTTTTTATTAAACCTACCTTTATTATGATCCGAAACGGTTTTCTAAAAATAATTCCATGCGTCTCCGTGCTAAAAAGTTGTGAAGTTACCCAGCCTGCCATATCTCGAAGCCCTTCGATGCATCGAACATTTCTCGAACTAACTCCGTTGGTGTATCGGTCCTAGTTATTTTCCAACTAATTCTTCGACATATCGAATCAGTCTTCAAATGATATCGAATTGATGAGCAGACTGGGTATGTTTATATAATATAAACCTGCAATAATATACTTGTAAAGAATATAAACCTGCAAATTATTGCGAGCCAAATAGACAATAATACTAGTCATGTCGAAGAATCTATTTCAACCGACTGGCTGTCTCGAAGTTCTTCGATGCCTTAAATAGTTCTCGATCTCATTCCGAGAACAATTTACCATATCGTTGTAATTTCGGTTAATGTTTTTATACCCTACACTAAGTGTGAAAGGGTATATGCTGTTTGGTACGCCGTTTGTAACAGCCAGAAAGAAGCATATCCGGTAGGGAATAGTATATATATTCTTGCTCAGCATGATCTTCTGAGTCGATTTAGCGATGCCCGTCTGTCTGCCTGTCTGTTGAAATCCCTACTACTTAAAAAATTGAAGAGTTAGATAAATGAAACTTATAATTTAGATTACTTATATAACTACGCTGTATGTGCGAAAATTGGCGAGAGCGGTCTATGGTGACCAGATCAATTTTACTGTACACGTGCTTAGGTAAACTTTTTTTTGTCAAATATATATTGACTTCATGCTCAAATACATGAAAAATAATGTTTTCCCGCGAAAAGACTTGTAGATCCCAAAAAAAAAAAAATCGAAATTCGGTACACCTTCCCACTTTTAAATATGGGTATCAAATGAATTGAAATTCTTCAGCGATTAAAAGTTTGTAGTTATTTTCAGGATTCGTATACACTGGTGACTGATATGCCACATTGAATGGTAACCACACATATGTAGGGTATTTATATTTATATTCGGCTTAGACCGACTATAATTTTGATAATCCAAACTATCATAATAACACCTACTATAAAATGTCCGAGCTTTAAAATTTCCCATGTGATCTAACCTTCCCAACTGGTTTTTATTTCTCGAATTCATTTTTTCATTATGAAAGCATGAGAATCTAATAGATTTCGTTGCAATTTCTAATTTATATAAAGGCAGCATTTTCTTTTTTTTATTTTTTCATAATCAGACTATTTTAATTTTGTAATTAAAAAATTGCATTTGTCGCAAAAGTATTTTGGCACACATTGAGGGCAAACGAACTTTCGTTCAGAATAAAAAATATATTTTTTAGAGCAAACATGTAAACTTTTGCGAGCAAGGTCGGAGCACGTTGCAAAAGCAATTCTTTTGCCGCAAACGATCTTTAAACGTCATTTTTTTCTTTGCGTATGGAGTTTAATATGTATTGATATTCTCTACCAATTCGATTTAGAAATAATTCTCGTACCGAGAAAAAGAAGATTTCTTCATACTCAAACATACACTCAAAGAAAAATAAACGTTCCTCACAAACAAAAATTTAGACAAAAGAACTTGATTTGTGGATTTCATTTGCGAGTAAATAACAAAATTTGTAAATGAGTCTTTCATTTGCATTTATGTTAAAAATTTTTAAAAAATGTTTTATATATAGTTTTTTATATTGTATATATTTTTATTAATTTTTATTTAGTATTATTTTTATTATTATTTTTAATTTATTATTATTTTTTTTTTTTTTTGTCCTGTCGCCATCCGTCATCTGCTTGGAATCTTCTTATGTTCCCGACAAATCAATAACCCGTTTCTACAACAACCATGAGTTACTGACATTACTATCATTTATTTATACAAAACTGTGTCTGAAAAGAACCTGAGGATTATATTACGATCATTCGTTTGAGTGTTACAGTTTTAATTGTTTGAAATAAGAGTTTGAGAATTTTGCTCACAGAATCTTAAGTTTGAAAATGTCTGAATATTTCTCCCTGAAGTATACAACATGAGAAGTAACGTCAAAAGTTTTTATTTTCACACAAAAAGTATTTTACGGGCCATTTTACACGAAATCGACCAGTGTTTGAAACTCACATTCTCCGATTTCAATAAAATTTGGGCAGATGGCAAAGGATATCGGTATGTCAAACACGCGGCCCGCCAACCTTTCATCTGCGGCCCGCGAATACTTTTTAAATATTATTAATATATTTAATAATATTAAATTTTTATTTTATTTTCAGGCGTTAACATGATTATTATGTATTGTTGTGCATTTTTGTGCAGGGCCATGTTCCAATTTAACATGTCATATATGAAATTAAAGTACTAATCTTGGTTAAAAACTTATTAATTTATTAAAAAAATCAATATTTTTGTAGATACATTATTTTCTAAAAATTAATGATGAGATATTAATAAGTTTTTGATATAGAGTCTTAATTTATTTTCCTAATTGTCATTTTAAATATTATACATGACTTTGCAAAATGGCATAACAATAATTTTTAATTTTTTTTTTCATCAAGTAATATTGTTTTTTATTCATAAAATTTAAAATTTATTGTAAAGTTTTGAATTTCCGTTGGATATATTTCGCCGGCATATATAAAAAAATATATGGTGGCGCATAGTTTTGTACGTCTAACACCGCAAAGAAAATTTCATTATTGTTTTTGATTCGACTATTAAAAATAAAAGCAGAGAAAAATAATTAAAACTTAAAAATCTTAATAACTGGACCCTATTTAACAAAACCATTTTCGGAATTAGCTCCAGTATCAAATAAAGCCGCAATCAGACTTTGGACTTTTATTAAAAAAAAAACGACAAGTTTTTAACCAAGAAACTTTCTTTGCACAAACTGGAATTCGAATCATTTTTTATTTTTTAGAAAGTAATTTTTTTTTGTATTAGAGACATTCCACACATAAACTACCAGAGTTCAACACTCACTTTCTCCAAAAATAAATTGGTTTAATGTTTCAAAAAATGAATCAATAATCACTTTTTGTAGAAAAAACTCTTGAACGTAGAATGCAGCAAACCTTGCTTTAAGAAAATTAAACCATCTTCGTCATAAGTCCTAAATCTGAACATCTAATCAATGGTCACTGTCATTGTAATTGTAATTAATTGTTAATAAAAAGGAAACCCTTTCAAATTTATTCAAATATCAAATTTATTTACGGAATTTTAAAAAACAAACTTTTTCCATAGTTTAAGTATTGTTTGTATCGAAAAATCTAAAAAAATTGGTTACCAGTCTGACATGTGCCTTAAAGTTTTCTCGAACAAACTTGGATAACAAAAATCCAATCTTGTTGCTAATTTTTAACATTTTGTAATTTTCGTAGAGTAAAATTTTATGTTAGGATAATTTAAACATTTTTCACATCGATATCGCAATGCTTTTCAAATAAATATCGACATTTTTTTAACTATTTGATGCAATATTAATCCAGAATCGTTTTTATTATCGTTTCGAAAAAAAAAACTGCGATATGTCGCTTTGAACTATTTTTGCAGTCTTAGTACGATTTGGCCTTCGATATTGGTACAAGATCTAATTCGATATCGTACAATTTTGCCGATATAAAAAATTCCAACAATTCTGGATGATTTTCAGGTGTCTATTTTATAAAATTTTCTCTAGAGTTTTAAATATAGGTACTCCACTGTAAATACCTCAGACAAAATATTTGGCACGATCAAAGACAAAAAAAAGACGATCAAACAGACAAAAATCGCACCATTTTTTACAAAAAATTTCGCCTGCGGCGCCTTTAACGAAGATCAATGGAAAATTTGATAATCTTAACATTGCATTTTTTAACAAATGTAAAAAACTAGCGATTTTTTTTCTTATGGTACACAAATGCGGCCCGCCTCATCATTTGAATTGCCAATGCGGTCCGTGATGCCAACTGAGTTTGACATGCCTGCTCTACACTAATATATTTTTGCTGATTTAATACAAAAGTACATAACAAATTTCATGATGGTATTTTGATGGAATCATATTTTAAAAAATAATTATATAATTTTTATATACACCGAAAAAATTACTGTAGAAAATTACTGTGTGAAAAATGTATTTCTACTACATTTTGATCCTTTTTAAATACATTTGTATTCATTTAAAATAATTTACCAACTCATTGTATTAAAAATTCGATTTCTACCCAGTACAGAAACTGTACGGTGTCTTCGTTTTCTGCACTTTTTAATTATATGGAGTTCATGCGATACACGACGGACGACTGCAATAGTGAGTAGGTAGAAACGGAACCCATTTCGTATTTTATACATTCCCATAGTCGACAGATGACTGCGGAGGTAGCAGGTATAAACAGCATCCGATCGAATGACTTGGCGGCAGAAAACTAGTGTTGACAACTCATTGGGTTTCTCGCTGAATAAGGTTAGTTTTGAAAATAAAAAAGCGAAAATTAAAGTTGGTAACTCTATGACTGAATCCAATTATGGGTTGCAATGGCTAAAAAGACATAAGTAACTCAACTTTTTGGAATTTTCTGTTGCGCGTTATTGGCAGAGTATTGTTCATATGAGGTACAACTCTAAAGCGACGTTTAAGCGCTTGCCATGTCTTTGAGTCGTCAGAACTGATGATGCTTAGTGGTGCTTCCATCTCATAATCAGGAAAATATTTTTCTTATTTATTTATTTATTTATTTATATGTATATTTTTCTTATAGAGTTGGATAACACGCTTTAGTTGTTTGTGTACTATACAATTAAATAGTTTTCAGATTAATAATTCTTGTACCTTATTTTTGGTAATCAAACATTTTTTAATATTAATTTAAATAATTTTCTGAATGATAAAATTGTTTTTATTAAAAGAAATAAAAATATATATTTTAATATTAATTATCACAACAAAGTAAAATAACTACATTTTATTGTAAAATTAAAGGTGTGTGTAGTAATTTTTCTACATATTTCAGAACCTATACATAAAGATACAAATGTATTAAATTTTTGTATAGAAATGCAGTAAAACTATGTAGTTATTTCCCAAATAAAAATAACTACACCAATGTAGTAAGTTAGGTTAGGTTGAAATGGCTGCTACATGCACACTTAGACCAAAGAGGTTGTGATACCACAGATCTAATCCTGCTTCCACTCGTTGAACCAATCGGCGCTTTTTACAAAGCTACGTATAAATTTTATTTCAATGCCGGCAATATCGATCAGGTTACCTAAGAAGTAATGGCCGAAGCATTTGTTCTTTTTGTGTGAGAGGGCTGGACAAGTACAGAGGAGACGCAGAGTGGTTTCCTCCTCTTCTTCCACGTCCATACAGCTCCTACAGAAGTCAGGAGCTTGCACACCTAATCTTTATGCGTGTCTACCTATTATACAGTGGCCAGTGATAACATCAACCATTGTGTTAATATTCTTCCTATTTGTCATAAGGAGTTGTTTAGATCTCTTCAAGTCTAACATGGGCCATACTTATTTAGTGGTGGAGCAGGTTGTACTACCCGCCCACCTCTTGTTTGTATTCGTTAATGTGACTTGAGTTTACAAGTTCATAAGGGAATACCCAGATTACTAATCTCAGGCTGAATGTTCAGTGTGGTCTCCTTCCTAGCTAGTTCGTCGGGTTTCTCATTTCCTTCGATGTATCTGTGCCCTGGCACCCAATCCAGGTGTATATTGAACTGGTTTGCCATCTCCATCAGAGATGAGCGGCAGTCGTGGGCAACTTTCGACGTGGCGGTTTGACTATCGATGAAAATACTAATATCATTTACGGATACTATATTCCATCTTAGCCAGGTAAGAACCTCTTTAATAGCCATGACTTCCGCTTGAAATACACTACAGTATTCCGGCAGGCGGAAGGCTATACATAAGTTTAATTGTTTACAGAAAACACCACATCCTACCTTACCGTCTAGCTTAGAGCCGTCAGTATTGTATTCAAGAGTGTTTCCAGTTGTCAAAGTGCCTTCTTCCCAGTCTTCTTTAGAGGGTATAGTTGCCTTAAAGCCCCAATCGAAGGCGAGGGTTGGAAGCAAATAGTCGGTATTTTGGGTAACCTTGTTAATAGATTTGTAATTGTGGTGTGTCCCTTATGTGTCTTCCGCCACTGGTTTGTGGCGGCAAGGCGTATCGCTGTATAAGCTGCCATTTGTTTTCCTAAGATGTCTATTGGGATGAGATGTATAAGCATGTTTAGTGCGTCAGAGGCCGTAGTTCTTAAAGCACCACTGATGCATTATGAGGCGTTTCTTTGTACTCTACGGAGATTGGCGTTTTCTCCATTGCTGTCCACCAAACGAGAACTCCATACAAAAGTATGGGTCGCACTACCGTGACGTATAGCCAGTGCATTATACTTGGGGTTAAACCCCACTTTCATCCCACAGCTTTTTTGCAGGTATATAAGGCTACCGTAGCCTTTTTGATTCTTTCTTGAATGTTTGGTTTCCAGGAAAGTTAACAGGATTAAACCTAGGTATTTTGCGGAATCTTTGAATTCAAGATTTACTCCGTTTAGGACTGGTGGGTCGATATGTGAAAACTTATATTTCCTGGTGAAAAGCACTAGTTCTGTTTTGGATGGGTTCACCCCCAATCCGCAGGTTTTAGTCCAGTTAGAAAGTTGTCTTAGACCAAACTGAGTCAGGCCTCTTAGAGTGGGTAGATGTTTACCGGAGACCATTAATGCAACGTCATCCGCATATGCAATAACATTGCAGCCCCCTCCACCCTACTACCTCTACTAACAAAACGTTTGACAGTGGAATGTCACAGTTTAGAGTTTATAACCCTGCTTGTCCGCATTTGATGTATAAATGTGCTTAAAGACTTCTCCACTCCCAGTTTTATTAGTGCGCTCGTTATAGCATTTGGTGTGACGTTGTTAAACGTTCTTTAGGAGAACCATGGGAACCTTTTCCTGCTTTGGGAATGAAAACTACTTTCTCCTCCCTCCACTTCAAGGGAATATATGTTATGTTAAAAATTTCAGATAGCCATGGTGCAATAACCTGCAGTGTCTGCTGTAACTCAGCGGTAATAATCCCGTCAGGTCCTGGAGATTTGTAAAGTTTAAAACTACTGATAGCCCAGTTGAGTTTGTCGTTAGTAATTATCTTCTCCGGGTCTAGTAACTCTGACCTGGAAGAACTTTCACAGGTAGGGAGTGGTAGATCAGAGAGATGTTTTGTACTTCCATAAGAAGTTCAATGGATTCGGTACAGGATGTTGTCCAGGTACCATCAGGATATGTAAGATAACTTGGAATGGTGGGACTAACGGATAGTATTTTCCTTAGTCTCGATGCTTGGGATGTTTCATTTATATTCCCACAGAATAGTCTCCATGAGTCGCGCTTGGCTTTCCTTATTGCCGATTTATATGTTCGAAGACTGACCTTGTAGCAGTCCCAGTCATATAATAGTCTAGTGTACTTATTAAAAAGTGCCCTACTATTACTTACTACGCAGGGTTCTGATGTTAGGTGACCACCAGTGTGGTCTAATTTTCCCTATATATCTGTTAGTTGGGCATGTTTTTGATTGCGCTGAATTGAGTGTATATGTGAGTGTGTCCACGAGTAGGTCAAGGTCCGCTACTCCATCAGGAGGTTTCGGATTTATGATCGACAGATTTGCTATCACGATTTCATTGTATCGTGTCCAGTTTGTTTTCCTTTAATTGAGAGAGAGGGGTGGAGCTGGTGACTGATCGTTTATACTAAACTGAATATAATGATGGTCAGAAAAAGAGTGCTCATTTGACACTCTCCAGTCTATGACTTTTTGCGATATTAAATCGGAGATAAGTGTAATTTCAAAGACTTCTCTCCTATTTTTGTAATAAAGGTTGGTTCCCAGTGTTGCATATTGTTACGTTTGTAGCCATTATGTAATCCAAAAGTAAATCACCTCTAATATTGATATCAGTACTACCTCAAATTGTATGGTGCGAGTTGGCGTCGCTGCCATTATCTCCGTATGTTTTAGTTCTGCATCTCCAATAGTCTTTCGCAGGTTCTCCTTGCAGATCATGTGCAAGATACGCCGAGATAAAACAATATGAAGTGGTGCCGGACTCCATATTGGTTTCGACTATTCTGCGTCACTGTAATTAGATAGAAGGAAAATATTATGTGTTTTCTTTGCAAGAATACAAGACCTGGGTTTACCTTTGGCTCTTACATAGATTATATTTTAATTTGTGTCCTGAGTCCATGGATCTGGTTACCAATAACCCATGGCTCTTGAATTAGGACTAGGTCCTCACACCTTTCACTAAGGCGCAGCATAAGGCCGGTTGATGCCATTCTTGAATGATGAAGGTTAATCTGTAGGATACGGAGCATTAGTGCTACCGGCCCCCACAGACCTATCAATCATTGTGACGTCGACCTCATCGTCCGTATCCGACAACAATGAGTCTTCGTCGAGAAACAGATGGCTCACATTTAGCCCTTCTGTATCTGATGAAGATAAATCTTCATCGATATATGAAGCCAGTAAGAGCACGCAAGTGTTCACCACCGCATCCGTGCATTCTGTGTTCACCACCACAGCCGTGTTCTCCACCTCAGCCGGCTTTATGCAGTCAGTGCTCCCACTGTTCTGCTTTTCACCAGAGGGTACTTGGGGATCAGAGCTTTGTGGATTGGTGCAACTCCTATCTTGGTGATATACCTTCAAGGTTATCGACCCGAGACCATAGTTGATCTCCCAGTCGGTGGTAGCTAGAGGTGCCAGGGATTCCGCATTCACCACTATGAGTGCATGGCGTCTGCGACCAGTTGCCTCCTCCAACTTGGCTATCTTCCAATTATGGGTTGGAAGCTGCGGATTGCAGATACTGATAATTTTCACTATCGAGGCGTGATCCGACGGCTCCGCAGGAATCCAGCCGCGAGTTCTGGGTCTGTTTGGGATCTGGTCCCTCTCAATGACCTCCAGCTTCGCTCCAGGCCAGATTTCACCAATTTTACCCACGCTTATCTTATAAAGGTCAAGTGACCTCTGATCAGCGCAGGCAATAAGTTTAACATGCCCCTGGTGCCGTCCGGCATCCCTGCATGAAGGTGTTGGTCCTGGGTGCTCCAAGATGTGGGAGTGGAATTGTGCGGAATATTTCTCCACCACAATTCTCCAATTCTCTGGAGGATGCTACCGTCAGCGTCATTTCTGTCGATCACAGCTACCACAAGATTGTCCTTCAGCACTTCCTATTACTGGTGGACTGTACTCTCGGCTTCTTTGGCTCTGGTTTAGCCTCTTCAGTAGACCTTTGACGCTTCGTTAGCATCTTGTCTTGAGCTGGTTTTGGTGGGAGGTCGCCTACGAGGCCCTTAGCACAATCCAAGGACAATGTCTGTTGGTCAGTACGTTTATTTTCTGGGATCCGGCTGATCCTGTTTATCATTCTGAATGCAGAGCGTCGATCCGAGTACGCCTTACGCCCGAGAGTGAGTTGCCGAGAGCTCGAGGCCGACTGGCTAGCCACATCCGAGGTTTTTCACTCAGGATCGTTGCTGATTTTGAAGCGTTGCTTGGACCAGGCTTAACAGCCACTGTCTTCGCTAGCTTCGATGTCGTGTTGCCACCTGGACCATGTCTAAAAACCACTGTCCTTGCGACCTTGCTAGTGGAAGCGGGCTCAGAGTCCGAACTTCCTATCGGCATTTTGAGAGAGCCGTTCTCTTTGTCCGTGCCGTTGTCCTTGTTGCCGTCCTGGTTGTTGCCGTTGTTGTTTGTTGTGTTCTGTTGTTCTGTTTGTTTTATTTCTGTGTTTGAGTTCATATTTGTTCCCACGTGTCTCGGAGAAGGGTAAGTCCACCCGCACAGAGATCCGCATTTGCGGGTAAGGCTGGTTATTCCGGAAAGGTATCCGGATGAGCCGCTTGCGACTGTGCTATTTTTAAACTGGGCCCACAGCCTAGCAGATTGCGACACGGAATCTAAATCCAGCCCGGGAGAGAGAAAGGAAAAGGTATCAGGAAAGGAGGGGCGGGGGTACCTCAAAACCTATGATGAAGTGCCATTACCTGGTGCTGTACTATTGACAAACAAACACCATCACCAATGTTCATTACATTGGAGACAACTGTAGTGATTATTACCAGTCGGCACCCACTAGGAGGGTTTGGTAAGAGGATTTCTGCCAACCAATGTAGTAAAAACAAATACTTATGCTTTTGGATGTAAATCAAAGACATATGTATTTATTTTAAACACATTTTTATTTATTTTTATTACAGTAATTTTTTCGGTGTATGTTTTGTATTGAAAAAAAAAAAAAAAAAAAAATATATATATATATATATATATATATATATATATATATATATATATATATATATTTCATTCAACAGTAAAATTTGCAATAATTTTTGAATATGTTTGTAGTTGATTTCAAAAATGGCGTCAGTTTGATCAAATTGTCTCTATTTTTTGAGTTATATACCATTTTTCGAAAAATGAAAAACTATTTCCTAATATCTAAATCTCAAAATCTAAAATCATTCGCCACATGTTCATATTGAGAAGTTACGACTTATCAAAATGCTTGTTTTATAAACGAGACATCAAAGGGGTTTCTATCTTCTCTCGTTCAGGAGATATTCAAAAATTAACAACCACTTATTTGTGAATAATTGATCAATGCATATCTCGATACTCTTTATCAGTTACCCAAATATCATTGAAATCGAAAAGGTAAAACCTCAAATTTTACTTTTTTTGGTTGATTTGGTGTGAAATGGCCCATAAAAGAAATTTGTCGCAAAATTATTTTGGCACACATTTAGGGAAAACGAACTTTCGGTTATAATATATTATTATTTTTTTACAGTAAACATGTAAACTTTTGCAAAATTGCTAAAGAAATTCTTTAGTTGAAAACAATTGTATAATTCTTTACGTGTATGCACTTTAAAATGCAACAATAAACATGCTCTTAATTTGTTAATAGATATAATTTACTTTAAAACAAACATAAATGATGCAGTAAAGAAGATTAGGTGACATGGTCAAAAAATCGGGCTACACAAGTCTGTTGCGCAAAAACCGTGTACATTTGAGCATAAAGTCAATCACTCCAATTCTTAACAAATACTCCCATAAATATTGGGGAGAAAAACTAATTTTCTGCCAACAATTTCTCTCAAATATTTATGGGATTTATTTAGAATTAGGCTGAATATGTATTTGAGCAAAAAAGTTACCTTCGTGTGGTTAAAGGAAAATTCACTCGTAGATGTAAGTGGTCGGTTCATAGGTAATAATCGATCGATAGTTCAGACTGGGCCGGATTGTAGGAAAAGCTGGCCAAAAATAATTTTTCAGAATTTCCTGGAAGTAACCAGTATTGGTTTTATTTGAAAGATAATACATCAGACCATAACCACCAATTTTTGTTTACTTGCAACATTGATTTATATAACAAATTAACGTTTAAAATTAAAAAAAAACTCGTATACAGTATTGTTGAAAATATGGCTATAAAAGCTGGAAATACATACTGACCTTAATTCAATGGTTAGCTAACCAAACTCCCTGATTTTTTTTCAGTCTTATATAATATTGAAATGCTACTCTGATTAATTTAGGCATAATTAGGCTGATTAATGTTACAAAGATGGGGTGTATCTGGAACACCCAACGATATATATACGGTGTATTCAAAATTGATTTTATAAAAGCATATAGAAACTATTATTTAATTGTGTCTTCTACAATTTAAATCTCCGATGAATAAGATTATATTCAGTTTATAGACAATTTACCGGAGTTATTCGAGTTTTTTAAATATTTACATTTTGTATTGGAAATATTGGAATATATAAGAAATTTTAGCCATCAAATTAAAAAAAAAATTTTAGCAGTTTTATTTTAATTAGGTTTATCTTTGAATTATAGTTAACATGTATTTTATTTTTCATTATTTGAATGAAACATAATATAGCAAACAAATCAGCTTTCAAGATTTGTATGTAACTCTTACCGATTTTATAGAAATGTTATTTGTAATAACAAAAAGTGATGCACGATAAAATAGGTAAGTGTTAGATAAAAATGAAGTTTACAGAATATGTTTGTTACATCATAGTTTATTCAAATATTAAAAAAATAATATATCAACTAAAAATTTAAATAAAAACTGTATTATGAAAAAAACTTTTTAAAAACTTAACTTTTTTTTTAATTTGATGAAAAAAATCATAAGGGTCTAATTCAAAATGTCAATATTATTATTTTTTTTTAATATCCAGATACACCCCATATTTGTAACATTTGTTTTTTCATGAAATAAACCAAGGAATCAGTGCACAAAATATTTCCATCCTAAAGCGCACCACCCTGTATATATAAAACTATATATTACTTGTAATCTTCCCACGCTTATCGACATACTGAGCAGTAAAAAGATTAATAAAAAAAATTATATTAATATTTTAATTAGTTTTATATGAATTCGCCTTAATGTCACATATAATACCAAAATATATTTTTATAGTACGCAAATAACAACCAAAACGTACATTTCACGGGTTAAAATTGAAATACAATAAAGTATGCCACTTGTTCAATTTCTTTTTATGTTAATTATGTTTATTGGATATTTAATAAAAGTTATCGACACATTTTAAATCTGTAGCAAGATGGCAAAATGGGTGCGAATAAATTATTTATGGTCGTAGTAAATTATGTTCAAGTTTTCAAAATTTCATCAAAATTCAACCAAAAATGAAAAAGTTATTCAACATTAATCAGACCTACCTAATAACGATTTTAAATGGGCTAAAAACAGAAAATCGCGATCCGCGACCTCTAAACGTTTTTCGATTTGGCCAAAATTTTTTGTGAATTACTTTTTAACGTGCTTTTTTAACTTTTAATTACTTTTTTAAAGGGGGGTCCGTGAGAACTTCGAAAAAGTCGTTTTTTTGAACCACTCTAAAATATATATTTCATTTGTAATGTTGTTGAGATTGATCGATGTGCCATCTCCAATACAATCAATACAGTATTTTTTCACTGTCCTAGGAAAGTAATGTTTGTGACATATAGATAACCCAGTAATCTAAAAGTTGGTTGCATATTTACTATTCCCATGTATACGATGACTTCTTTTTTTAACAAAGGATTCAAGTAATAATTGATACCATCGTAATCCATGAAATCTTTGATAAAAATGCTGTCAATTATAGTATTGACTACAAAATAATCGGTTACATCTTCGATTAAATTGTTTTCAATTGTTATATTGTCTACAAAATATTTAAAAAGGTAAAATCTTACTTCAGTTTGACGGCAGTATTTTTCATCAACACTTTTGTCGGAATCAATTTTGAGAACCCGACGAAAGACCATTTAAGAGACAGACCTTTTAAAATTAATTAAATAATATCCATTTGAAAATAATTGTATTTGGTTAAATAATTAGTAAACTAAATCAGATGCCGAGCAATACCGTATATTTAATTCGTTCCAACACTGCGTCCTTTAAAGACAACCACGCGCGACA
Organism: Dryomyza anilis; assembly: GCA_951804985.1. Taxonomy (NCBI): domain Eukaryota; kingdom Metazoa; phylum Arthropoda; class Insecta; order Diptera; family Dryomyzidae; genus Dryomyza; species Dryomyza anilis. Next base: position 47,781,434 of record OX638133.1, on the reverse strand, counting down.
AACGAAACAAAGCAAATAAAGTTAAATTAAAGAACACAATATTATAGACAACGGTTCTTTGTAAATGAATATAACTGTACTTATATTTTTTTAATTTGAACATCTGCTTAACTTTATACATTGATAAAATATATTATTAGGTAATGTATTTTAGCAATATTAATCTTGATACTTTACTCGGTTTCATTACTAGATAATCTATTTATTTGTCCTTATACATGATACCTTACTCGGATAGATTACTAAGTAATGTATTTATAAAGTTTACACTCGATGCATTACCTAGGTAAATTACTGGGTAATGATTTTATGCAAAATTTCGATTTACATTCCTCTTTCAATTTACATAGTAGGCAATATTTACTTAAGTTACCATTTCATCGAAGAATTCATACATTACAAAAGTAATGCATTGCCCATTTCTCTGCTGGGTACTGAATGCGCTACCAATGAGTTTTTATTTTTTATTTGTGTATATTTCGTACTCTTTTTTAGTATTCTCTTTATATTTCTTTTCCTTTTTCCGTGGCTGAACATAATAAATAAACTTATTTTGTAATATTATTTAAATTTAAATAATATAATTTATATTTTATTAATAAAATAAAAATATGTATGTCATATACTAAAGAAACATTGAACGAAAGTTATCTGTATTCTTAATACTTAATTAATAAAGAATTGTATTAAGTATAGACTGCGGTAAAAAAACAGAGAATTTGTTCTACCAGAACCAGTTCTAAAACTAGTGTATTTTTACGAGCTTTTATGTACACAGAAAAAATAACCGACGTAAATACAGCAATCAAAATTAATTGTACACCATTCTTTGGTTTAGCAATGACATTTTTGCCATTTTCATGTATTGAGCAAACAAATTCGCTAAAAATGTTATTTGCGTCCAAAAATATTCCAATAAATGATTTTGCTTAAGTAGCAAATTATTTAATTGGTATGTTAGACGTTTTAAAAGCATTTTCGTATTTTCACAGTATTGTTATAATTCTTTTTTAGTTTATTAAAAAAGAATAATATAAATTTATGTGAAAGTATATAACAAATATACTTTTCTGATGATGAAGCATAATTAAATATGCAACTATTGCCATCATCATTTTCAACGACACCAATATAGTATGATCAAACTCTATAAGCGTTTCTTTTGACATGAACCAAATGTGAACTGATATGCGCGCCAACAATAAATTCAAATTCTAAGCGAATTTCACCAATTTCACCTATTCCATTAAATTCACCAGCGCTGTAAGCGAGTACACGAACACACACCACGCACTGTTATAGCGACCACGCACTGCTACGCGGTATGCGAATACACATAGCTGTTGCCAGCAAATGCGATTGCTAATATGAAGAATGTGTACGCTAATACAATTAATAATTTAGTCGGCGCAGTTTTAGCAATAATTTGATTGTGTTGATGTACCTTTTTGGCTATATTTACGAATTATTTTTTCTGTGTATCTTTACTTGTTTGATTGTTAGTTATTATATCGGTGTAGAAAATATCAAGTTTTCACCCACACATCGGAGCGTGTTGAAATTAAAAAAAAATAAGGTTTTGATATGACAAACATTATATTGAAACTGAAAGTTCGAATTTTGACCGATAGGGGACACATTTATTATTAATGGACCCTTTGAAGTCTCTTCATCACCTAGAATATTTAACTTTAAAACATACTTCTGGAGGGGCCCGGACTTAGCCCCACGTTATTGCACTGGGGGCTAAGTTCGGACACATTCACCATTTCGAAAATGGTGATTGTAACCGAAAAATGTTCGGACATAACCCCAATTTTTCGAAACAATAAAATGGGAATAATGGGAATAATCTCCATGGGTCACAAGCCCTATAGGGATTATAGCACGATTTTTTGTTAAAATAGTCTGCGGCGCTCTTAATAAAAATCTATTTGAACATTAACCAAATGATTTTTTTTTGTTTTCCTTAACTTTTAAGAAACACTCACCCAATTTTTTCTTCGTCTATGGCGCTTTTAGAATGTTCATAATGAATTATTAACAGATCCTCGTAACCAATCGAAAATATTGTGTCCATAAAATAATAACACTACTCAACGAAACGAGAACAAGTTTTTGCCGTGGACATCCCATACATCAATTCTATATGATTAGCGGTTGCTGATTTTGACTGCATACTCAATTCTTTTTTCTCAAGGTTCTAAAAGAGTGGAATTAAGTCCATCGCTCAACACATTGAGTTGAGCACAAAATGTTGAGCGATGGTCGAACGCTCAAATGAGCTTGAGCGAAGAAGATTCAGCGAATGTTGATCGCTCAAATGATGCTTGAGCGATTTTTGATCGCTCAATTGAGCGAAGGGGGTTTGGGCGGTTGTTGATCGCTCAAATGAGTTTGAGCGAAGAGGGTTCAGCGATTTTTGAGTGCTCAAATGAGCTTGAGCGAAGATGTTTGTGCGAGACCTGCGCTCAAATCTTCTATTCGTTCAAGGTCACTCAACTGATTTGAACGTCGCTTAGCTATTGCCAGAATTAAAATTTTTTAAGACAAATATTTTGACTTCAACTACTTATTTTTGATATTATACATTTTGAATTAATACTATTTGAACTTGTAGAGGTTTGACTTTTCTTTTCAGATTAAAAAATTTCATATATTGGGATATTTTCAATGGAGCTATGTGATTTATCAAGCTATTTGATTAATTTATATTTATTAATTTATAAATAAACATTTATGATTATTCACATGGATTAATCAATATTTTAAAATGCTCCACTAAATGGTTCTTGAACATTTAATACATTTCTTTTTTTATTATTTTATAAAAATATGCTCACTTTACTTAAATTGACAAAATGTTCAAATATTGTTGAATAAAATGTTGGAATAAAACTCATTTGAGCGTTTAACAATCGTCAACCCTCTTCGTTCAAACTAATTTGAGCGATCAAAAATCGCTCAAGCTCATTTGCGCGTTCAACAATCATTCGAGCTTTGAGTTTTTATTTCTCGTTTTACGCAATAAGGGAGTATTAATCATTTATTTAATTTAATTATTTTATATATTAATAGGAGCTTTAAAACAAATTTGAAAAAGGCATACAAAAAGTTCAAATTTTAATGGAAGATTTGAAACAATAATTTCGGTTCATACACCTAAAAATACTACTATGCAGATAGGTTCTGAAGATATTTGAATCTAAACTCGAAAAATACTGATTTTTTGAGCTTATTTTGGACGATTTTTTTAGCTTTTTTGATCAAATGATATATCAGAAACTGATTTATGGTTATGAAACACATAGTTCAAGCTAACGATGAAAATTACTAACTTTTATTTATCGGTTCTCATTTTTAAAACATGCCCTAGCAACACAGTTTTAATTTAAATGTAAAATGATTATATATTTTACATACAAATTATTGAAAAACAGCCGTTTTTACCCTAATTTTACTAATAAACGCATCGTACTAGGTAAAAACTGAGTATGCAATACTTAAATATACTTTACTTTATATATACTTTACTTTATATATACTTTAAATATGAAAAAATGATATTTTCAGATTAAGGTCATTAGTATTTTTTTTTGAAAATTGATTATATAAATGAGTACAAAAATTAAGTTCTCAAATTTTAAAAAGTGGTTCAATTAGAAAAAAGTAAGTAAATTTGATAGTTAGTTTGGACTATGCTCTAAATAACCATAAATAACTGTAAACGAAATATTGTTTACAAATTCAAATGCGGATATTGTGGTCGAAGCCAATAATGCAAGAAGTAAATTTCGTAAATTATAAATTTATTTGATTTATGACAAATAAAAAACTTTACAAGTTTTCAGTTTCAACTAAAAAATTCGAAAATGTGGGAAAACAAATTGTGGACATTTTGTTTAGCTAACCGTTCAAAATCGTATGCAATTATTGCAAGGATAGCATCCCGAGAAACTCCTAGGACTACGACAACTCGGTTTCGGGAGACCATCTTCATTGATAATAAACGTGGATCAGGTCGTAAATCAGGATTTATGTATCGTATATTTGCGGTGAAAGTAAAGTGTTAGAACCTGAGCTCAACAAGCAAGATATTTGTGGCAACAAAATTTAATATATTTAAGATTTCAAAAAGTAAAGAGGAGATTTAAATTGAGATCATTTAAAGTTCGAAATAAAAGAGATGAAATATATTAAAATTCCAAATAAACGAGCGAGGGATTGTTGGAACCCGTATAGAACCGTATGATATAATTTGTTCAAAAGAATTAGGTCCAGTTTTAAAATTTTTGTCTTAAATAAAATCAATCTTCGAAAAATATTGATTTTTTATAAAACTGAAATAAAATAAGCGCTAATTGGATTACCAATTAGGGAAATAAAATTCTAAAACTCGAGAAGAATTCGGTTAGAAAGAAAAATAGTAGAATTTGACTAATATCAATTAAATACTACTAAAATTCAAGAATTTGTCATCTGGATATCAAGAAAGCAAATTACTTAGTTGTCAAAAAAGTAAACAAACTTTATTCAACTGGATTTTCAGAAGTTAATTTATTGATTATTAAAAACCAAAAAGAAAACGCAAAATTGTTGCTGTATTCAACAACAAAGCACAGCCAGACAAGCAAGCGTCTGTGTATGTATGAATGTTAAAGATATAAATAGAATAAACGATTTTTCCTACTAACACTGGTATGGTTTCAGTTCGTAAACATAAATTTGGGTTCAATTTTGCATAAATTCCAAGTTGATTTCATTCCATTGTTACCTAAATACACTATACAATGCTTATGGTAACGTGGAGAGGGTTAATACATAACCAACAGAAAAGGCAACAGAAGAGGAGAAAGTATATAAGGTAAGTAAACGGTTTCAGAATAATATATAGAGATTAAATTAAATAATAATAATAATAAAAATGAAATAAAATAAAATAAACTATTCAATTACATTAAGTATTCAAAGAAGTCATTTACTATACAAAAATGCATATAGGTAATAAAGTTCTAAATAAACAATAAATTAACTCGACTATAATTTTTTATTTTATGTTAGCTTCGAAATAATTGCTTTTAGTTACTTTCAACATATCGACAGATAGACACACGAACAAACAGATGGGGCTGACAGACGGACAAAGTAAAACAAAACATAATAGCGACAAAGCATGATCGAAAAAACAACAACTATACGAACACGTGTTCATTACATTTTGGGACGAAAACAACAACAACATTTTTGATACCTAAGAAATTAATAACTGAATTCAAGACTTATTCTACTTAGTTACTTTTTTGATACTTAAGAAATTAATAACTGAATCCAAGAATAATTCTACTTAGTTACTTTTTTGATACCCAAGAAATTAATAACTGAATCTAAGAATAATTCTACTTAGTTACTTTTTTGACAACTAAGAAAATCCATTTCTTGAAATTAAGAATTTTTCGGATTAGCTGTATATCACTCCGTATTCTTCTTGATTCCTTCTGGATTTTAGAACTTTTTTCCCTCCGTGTATTAAATATGTTGTCCAGCGGCTACTCGTCAACTATTTTTTAAAACTATTGTTCTTCATTTGTGATATAATTTTTCTTTTTACTCTGTTGTTGAGTCTTTAAGCTATGAATAAAAGAATTAAATAATAAAAAAATTGTTTACATGCTTTATATTATTTGTGAAGAGAGATCTGCATCCGCGGAATTTTTTTTTTTTTTGAAGATCCGTATTCGCCTTCGCATTCTCAAAACTGACATCCGTTACATCCCTAGTAAATCTACTGTTAAATATTTGAATATACAAAATTAAGAAAATCATGTATAAATATTAGATAAGATAATACTTATAGGGATGATTTATGATCTACATAACTTTAAGAGTTAATGTAGTTTTGTGTTGTAGTAAATCAAACTTTGTGGTTTTTAATGACAGTACCACAAATACATAAATTTAGATAGTCACGATCAAATGAATCCGCTTCAATCTCCTTTATTCTAGCATGTTAATTTTCTGGAAAGTGTTGGTTTGTTTGTTCCCTACACCCTTGTTCAAAACTGACTTTACTCAAATTTCCGTTTAAATTATTCTTGAGACATTTAGTGTCGCTTCATATTTCAGTGCGTGACTGCCGGTGCAGAGGCTATAGATAATCAAGGGTGCTCATATGCGGATCATTGCTCGGTTCATACCATTTAAAAAATTGTTGTTGTTCACATGACAGAAACTCTGCGATAAAATAATTGTGACTCATATTTCATCTCAACTCATGTGGATGCTGATCGGGAAGCGTGTTTTAATGATTTATGTCACAACTGTCCAATATGACAACTAAGACTGCCAAGCAAAAATACAGACAAAATCGGAGTAGACAGTTTTGTAATTTATGTTTTTTAATTAACTATATATTTTCTACACTGATTTCAATGTAGGAAAAATTAAATATATTGAAACATTTAATAGACATGTAGATTGACAGTGTCATAAAAAGCAATTACATTATATTTAATTTAATTTAATTTAATTTAATTTAATTTAATTTAATTTAATTTAATTTAATTTAATTTAATTTAATTTAATTTAATTTAATTTAATTTAATTTAATTTAATTTAATTTAATTTAATTTAATTTAATTTAATTTAATTTAATTTAATTTAATTTAATTTAATTTAATTTAATTTAATTTAATTTAATTTAATTTAATTTAATTTAATTTAATTTAATTTAATTTAATTTAATTTAATTTAATTTAATTTAATTTAATTTAATTTAATTTAATTTAATTTAATTTAATTTAATTTAATTTAATTTAATTTAATTTAATTTAATTTAATTTAATTTAATTTAATTTAATTTAATTTAATTTAATTTAATTTAATTTAATTTAATTTAATTTAATTTAATTTAATTTAATTTAATTTAATTTAATTTAATTTAATTTAATTTAATTTAATTTAATTTAATTTAATTTAATTTAATTTAATTTAATTTAATTTAATTTAATTTAATTTAATTTAATTTAATTTAATTTAATTTAATTTAATTTAATTTAATTTAATTTAATTTAATTTAATTTAATTTAATTTAATTTAATTTAATTTAATTTAATTTAATTTAATTTAATTTAATTTAATTTAATTTAATTTAATTTAATTTAATTTAATTTAATTTAATTTAATTTAATTTAATTTAATTTAATTTAATTTAATTTAATTTAATTTAATTTAATTTAATTTAATTTAATTTAATTTAATTTAATTTAATTTAATTTAATTTAATTTAATTTAATTTAATTTAATTTAATTTAATTTAATTTAATTTAATTTAATTTAATTTAATTTAATTTAATTTAATTTAATTTAATTTAATTTAATTTAATTTAATTTAATTTAATTTAATTTAATTTAATTTAATTTAATTTAATTTAATTTAATTTAATTTAATTTAATTTAATTTAATTTAATTTAATTTAATTTAATTTAATTTAATTTAATTTAATTTAATTTAATTTAATTTAATTTAATTTAATTTAATTTAATTTAATTTAATTTAATTTAATTTAATTTAATTTAATTTAATTTAATTTAATTTAATTTAATTTAATTTAATTTAATTTAATTTAATTTAATTTAATTTAATTTAATTTAATTTAATTTAATTTAATTTAATTTAATTTAATTTAATTTAATTTAATTTAATTTAATTTAATTTAATTTAATTTAATTTAATTTAATTTAATTTAATTTAATTTAATTTAATTTAATTTAATTTAATTTAATTTAATTTAATTTAATTTAATTTAATTTAATTTAATTTAATTTAATTTAATTTAATTTAATTTAATTTAATTTAATTTAATTTAATTTAATTTAATTTAATTTAATTTAATTTAATTTAATTTAATTTAATTTAATTTAATTTAATTTAATTTAATTTAATTTAATTTAATTTAATTTAATTTAATTTAATTTAATTTAATTTAATTTAATTTAATTTAATTTAATTTAATTTAATTTAATTTAATTTAATTTAATTTAATTTAATTTAATTTAATTTAATTTAATTTAATTTAATTTAATTTAATTTAATTTAATTTAATTTAATTTAATTTAATTTAATTTAATTTAATTTAATTTAATTTAATTTAATTTAATTTAATTTAATTTAATTTAATTTAATTTAATTTAATTTAATTTAATTTAATTTAATTTAATTTAATTTAATTTAATTTAATTTAATTTAATTTAATTTAATTTAATTTAATTTAATTTAATTTAATTTAATTTAATTTAATTTAATTTAATTTAATTTAATTTAATTTAATTTAATTTAATTTAATTTAATTTAATTTAATTTAATTTAATTTAATTTAATTTAATTTAATTTAATTTAATTTAATTTAATTTAATTTAATTTAATTTAATTTAATTTAATTTAATTTAATTTAATTTAATTTAATTTAATTTAATTTAATTTAATTTAATTTAATTTAATTTAATTTAATTTAATTTAATTTAATTTAATTTAATTTAATTTAATTTAATTTAATTTAATTTAATTTAATTTAATTTAATTTAATTTAATTTAATTTAATTTAATTTAATTTAATTTAATTTAATTTAATTTAATTTAATTTAATTTAATTTAATTTAATTTAATTTAATTTAATTTAATTTAATTTAATTTAATTTAATTTAATTTAATTTAATTTAATTTAATTTAATTTAATTTAATTTAATTTAATTTAATTTAATTTAATTTAATTTAATTTAATTTAATTTAATTTAATTTAATTTAATTTAATTTAATTTAATTTAATTTAATTTAATTTAATTTAATTTAATTTAATTTAATTTAATTTAATTTAATTTAATTTAATTTAATTTAATTTAATTTAATTTAATTTAATTTAATTTAATTTAATTTAATTTAATTTAATTTAATTTAATTTAATTTAATTTAATTTAATTTAATTTAATTTAATTTAATTTAATTTAATTTAATTTAATTTAATTTAATTTAATTTAATTTAATTTAATTTAATTTAATTTAATTTAATTTAATTTAATTTAATTTAATTTAATTTAATTTAATTTAATTTAATTTAATTTAATTTAATTTAATTTAATTTAATTTAATTTAATTTAATTTAATTTAATTTAATTTAATTTAATTTAATTTAATTTAATTTAATTTAATTTAATTTAATTTAATTTAATTTAATTTAATTTAATTTAATTTAATTTAATTTAATTTAATTTAATTTAATTTAATTTAATTTAATTTAATTTAATTTAATTTAATTTAATTTAATTTAATTTAATTTAATTTAATTTAATTTAATTTAATTTAATTTAATTTAATTTAATTTAATTTAATTTAATTTAATTTAATTTAATTTAATTTAATTTAATTTAATTTAATTTAATTTAATTTAATTTAATTTAATTTAATTTAATTTAATTTAATTTAATTTAATTTAATTTAATTTAATTTAATTTAATTTAATTTAATTTAATTTAATTTAATTTAATTTAATTTAATTTAATTTAATTTAATTTAATTTAATTTAATTTAATTTAATTTAATTTAATTTAATTTAATTTAATTTAATTTAATTTAATTTAATTTAATTTAATTTAATTTAATTTAATTTAATTTAATTTAATTTAATTTAATTTAATTTAATTTAATTTAATTTAATTTAATTTAATTTAATTTAATTTAATTTAATTTAATTTAATTTAATTTAATTTAATTTAATTTAATTTAATTTAATTTAATTTAATTTAATTTAATTTAATTTAATTTAATTTAATTTAATTTAATTTAATTTAATTTAATTTAATTTAATTTAATTTAATTTAATTTAATTTAATTTAATTTAATTTAATTTAATTTAATTTAATTTAATTTAATTTAATTTAATTTAATTTAATTTAATTTAATTTAATTTAATTTAATTTAATTTAATTTAATTTAATTTAATTTAATTTAATTTAATTTAATTTAATTTAATTTAATTTAATTTAATTTAATTTAATTTAATTTAATTTAATTTAATTTAATTTAATTTAATTTAATTTAATTTAATTTAATTTAATTTAATTTAATTTAATTTAATTTAATTTAATTTAATTTAATTTAATTTAATTTAATTTAATTTAATTTAATTTAATTTAATTTAATTTAATTTAATTTAATTTAATTTAATTTAATTTAATTTAATTTAATTTAATTTAATTTAATTTAATTTAATTAATTTAATTTAATTTAATTTAATTTAATTTAATTTAATTTAATTTAATTTAATTTAATTTAATTTAATTTAATTTAATTTAATTTAATTTAATTTAGTTTAATTTAATTTAATTTAATTTAATTTAATTTAATTTAATTTAATTTAATTTAATTTAATTTAATTTAATTTAATTTAATTTAATTTAATTTAATTTAATTTAATTTAATTTAATTTAATTTAATTTAATGTAATTAAATTCCTTTAACATTTTTTGAATGTATCTGATGTTATGTTTTTAAATAAAGGATAGGTACATTTTTACTTAATGTAAGACCTGCATGCAAGACCTGCATGTAAGGAAATTCCACCATAGACCAGATTTTCACATTGCGCCTAATCCAGGAAAAGACCCTAGAAAAGCAGATCGACTATAAAGCCACCTTCGATACTCCGATAAGGGAACGATTATACGCCGCAATGTCTGAGTTCGGTATACCTGCGAAACTTATAAGGCTTTGCAGGATACCCTGAGCAACACACGTTGCTCATTGAGAATAGGAATAGAGCTATTCGAGCTATTTTGTACCGAACGAGGTTTCAAACAGGGTGACTCCCTATCGTGCGACTTTTTTAACTTATTGATGGAGAAAATAGTTCGAGCTGCGAAACGTCGTCAAAGCGGCACTATCCTCAACAAAAGTGTCTTGCTGCTCGCACGATATTGATATCAATGGCAGGAGCACACGAGCAATGAGTGCAGCATTCTCCAGATTGGAGAAAGAGTCGCGTCGAAAGGGTCTAGCGGTGAACGAGGATAAGACGAAGTTGCTTGTGTCAACAAGCGTCTTGGACAAAAGCTGATTTTAACACCCACAAGTTCGACATTGTGAAGGACTTCGTCTATCTGGGATACAGCATAAACAGCAACAACGACGTCAGCCGAGAGATCAAACGGAGAATAACTCTTGCCAACAGGTGCTACTTTGGGCTCAGTAGGCAATTGAGAAGTAAAGCTCTCTCTCGCCGGACAAGAATCACATCGCAGAATAGGGCGTCCAAATCTGCGTTGGAAAGACCAAGTTGAGGACAACGTGGCAACGCTTGGTATTTCTAACTTGCGTCAGCGCGCGAAAAGCAGATCTGACTGGCGCGGCTTCATCTCAGCGGCCAAAACCGACCCACGGTTGTAAGGGCCATTTAAGTAAGTGAACCTGCAAATTTGACATGCTCCTTAATAGTTGAAAAAATATTTTTTTCAGTATTTTTAAGATATGATTATTGAAAAAATATCAATGACAAAAATGTAGTCAAAAAATGAGCAAAATTACAAAAAAAATAAATTCGAACATAATATATGTATATGCTTCTATTCCAAATATTTTTATCTGCATAAATTACTGATTTTCAGTACTATTTTAAACCAAGTTTAATATAATTAATTTGTTTAATATGATCCATATCTTCAGTCACATTATAATCAATATTTCACATATATATTTAAAAAGTCATATTAACTGAATACTAATTATCTATCTGTCTGTAAAGTTTAAAGAAATTCGGACATTTTGATTTGGAATTATAGACTTTATTTAAGCTAAGCTTAAACTTTCACTGAAAAACTGGACCTTAATTAATAAATATAGCACCAATTGGTAAAAACAAATAATTTTTCTCAATTTATAATGGATGATAAATGTCATTCGATAATTAGATACATTAAGAAATAAAAAAAAACATATTAAATGAATAACACATTACGTAATATTTGTTTTATGGATTATTTCGATTTTTATTAAAAATGTAGTAAAAACACTATTTATTTTCAGTGTATTTAAATAACATTTTTGCGGGGAATTTTATAGGCAATTGGGGAATTTTGGTTAGAATATCGGGGAAAATAAAAATAGGAGTTGGCATCACTGGTCCAGATATTAGTTTTTGCAAAAAATCAAAACGACATTTCTGTTACTTAAAAAGTGTTTCGAACATATTTTAACACTCCAATTCATCTCTTACATTTTTTTCTTAAAATATAGCTTCGGGATGCTTTGTTGTCAAATTTTCAAAAAAATATTTCAAACTTTATCTTACTGTTCTAAATATTTATTAAAGTTTGTTTATGAAACATTTGATTAAAATGCAGAGATATGCAATTTAATACTGAAATATTGTAGTGCGGCTAGGTGCAAAAACATACACATTATGGGGAAACTTCTGGTATGTATTTGACTCCGCAAGGCTTAAAACGAAATTGGGAAATATATAATGCATATTTGGTATGAAAAAACATTTCGTGACGTATTATTGTGTTTAGAATTATGTTTTAAATTGAGAAAATTACAAAAGAAATTAAAATATTTCACTTTAAATTGAGATTATTCCAAATGAAATTGGGATTTTACAATTAAAATTCAAAAATTCCAAATATAATTGAGATTTTACCAAATCAAATCAAGATTTTATATTTGAAATTGAAAAATTCCATGATGTTAAGAAATTAGCAACAGATATTGAGATTTTCCTTATAAAATATGAAAGAAATTTAATATAATTTAAATATGTTTTCACACGCCGACAGTACATAGATAAATCATTTAATAAAGAGGAACATTTCGATTTTATATTCGGAATCGGAACACTTTCAAAATGTATATGTGTGACCGAAATCGCTATTATAAAAGGTCTTGAAACCAGAAAATCGGAAGCGTTACCCCAAAGGGGTTTTGTCACTGAAATCGTTTGTAATTTTCTCAATTTAAACTGGGTTGGGAACCAGTGGTGTAAAGTCTATGTAAATTTAAGTCGGTGTAAGAATATACATATTTGCACACATACGTAATAAAGTAAAATAATTAATATTACACGAAAAGAAAAATTATGTTCCACACAAATGAAAAATTAGAACAAAAGAACTTCGTTTCGCTCAAGTGATATGGTATTTATTTCGCGAGGCAACTCCGTGCAACAGGGAAAACAGGCTGCCCGGGAAGCACTCACATTTTTTTACAGCCAGTAAGTTTTGTTGTTGTATGGCATGCTTATGTGGCACAAGAGTTTGGCACTGATTTATGATTAAAAATCTATTTTAAATAAAACCAGTTGGGAAGATTAGATCACATGGGAAATTTTAAATTTGGTGTTATTATGATAGTTAGGATTATAAAAATTATAGTCGGTCTAAGCCGACTATAAATACCCTACACATATGTGTGGTTACCATTCAAAGTGATATATAGGTCACCAGGGTATACGAATCCTGAAAATAACTACAAACTTTCAATCGCTGAAGAATTTCCATTCATTTGATACCTATATTTACAAATGGATAGGTGTACCGAATTTCGATTTTTTTTTTTGGGAACCATAAGTCGTTTCGCGGGAAAACATTATTTCCATGTATTTGAGCATGAAGTCAATATATATTTGACCATAAAAGTTTACCTAAGCACGTATACAGTAAAACTGAACTGTAGAAGTAAATTTTATATGAGTTATTTGAATATAAATGGTCAGATCACAGGTCACAATGGACCGATTCGCACACACAGTAATAACTATATGTGGATTAGGTCACATGGGTAAGTTCGATCACATGGGACGGACTTTTATAGTCGGTCGGGCCCGACTATGGAATACCCTACACTTTGGTGTGAATATTAATGTGGGAAATTTAATTGTATACCTACCTTTAAAGTTCGTAATTATGCTGAAAATTTTTACACTCAGAATATTATTTACATATGAAATTTCTGACGACGTATATACCATTAATATAAAAAATTGATGTAAAAGTAAAAAAAAAATCAAACTGACTTGTACGGGAGGTGAGCGTGTCCGTTGACCAATTTGGCTGATTTACATTGACAAAACTAACTTTTGGCGAAAACGTATTGAAACGAAATTTTATCGCATTCTAAGCAATATTTTTCAAGTTATCGTGTATACGGACAGCAAGACAGCAAGACAGTAAGACAGACGGACAGACAGACAGACGGACATGGCTAAACGGACTCGGGTGTTGATGCTGATCAAGAATATATATACTTTTCCATACCGGACACGCCTTCTAAGGGGCGTTACAATATATGCACAAAGTTAATATACCCTGTACCTCATAGGTGTAGGGTATAAAAACTCTAATGATACAGAAATTCTGTAAATGAAGATATTCATTGTTTTTCCGTGGCTATCCAAAAAAAAATAGGTGGGACATTTTGTATACACATTTTTTGGAATGAAAACAGTGTTTTTTTATTACTATTATTTTATTTAAATTGGCTGTGTTTGTTGTTCTATTCGTGAAAACACACACGCATGCATACAATGAAATCGTGACGTTTTTTGATCCCATGACCTCCGCATACCAAGACTAATTTTACTTAGTTTCTTTTTTGTCAGTAATTCAGTGTTTACTTTTCAATTTAGAAAATTTTCGATCAAACTAAATTGAACTATATTGGATGATAATAAACAGACATATGATAATCGATTACAAATTACAAATTACCCAATGGAGATCGAATGACAACAGCAAAATTTTGTTTAGTCAGCATTTTAGTCGAACTCGCACACACCCTAAATTATCTAAATCCAGGATAATAAATCTTGTTTACTTTATTGATAAGTTATTTGCACCGTGGTGAAGTTAGCAACACAGGAGCCAGCCACACTTTCGAAGTTCGAATCTACAGAACATATTTTCGAAGATAAGACGAGAAGAACTTCGAAGAACTGCTCCGGGGTTTTTGTACATACTGAAGTCAATCGGATACAATCAAATTTTATAAAAATATCGCCATCGCTGATAATAAGTAATCAGAGACCGAAAATAATTATTTTTTTCAAACATTTACATATTTAAAAAAAGTCATTGTAAAGGAATTTTTAAAATTTTAAATCTTTTCTGACAATTATATTTCAGAAATATAAAGTGATCAGTAGTTTTTTTTTTTTTTATTTATATTTTTAAAACTCAAAAATAATAATTAATTTTATTTTATAATATAAACGTCAAAACTAAAACTAAAGTCAGAAATAATTGCTATTTTTGATTTATACATATATAAAAATTAAAAAAATTATTATTTTTGATAAATATTTATAAAAGTCAAAATAATTATTATTATTAACTTTTATAAATATATTAAAAATAATAATTATTTTTGATTATATTTATTAAAATAAAAAATAATTATTGATCAATATAAATATTTATAAAAGTTAAAAAAATATTATTTATGAGCTGTATAGAAAAAAACCCTTGAATATGTGGCGAAAATATACCAATAAATCGCAAAATATCCAAAAAAAAAAATAGCACGAGATCGATGCAGTTTCGAGACTAACATTTTGACACTTTTTATAAATATTTATCAAATATAATAATTATTTCTGACATTTATAAATATTACTCAAAACTATTTATTGACTTTTATAAATATAAATATTAATTATAAATAATAATTATTTTTGACTTTTAAAAACATAAATTAAAAATAATAATATTTTTTTATTTTTAAACATATTTATCAAAAAAAATTATTATTACAAACTTTTATAAATATTTATCGGAAATAATAATTATTAGTGACTTTGACTATTACCCAAAAATAATTATTATTAAAAATTTGAATGGAAAAAGTTTTAAATCATTTTATAATCTGACTTTTTCAAATAAAAACTATAATAATTATGTCTCTGTAATAAAATAATAAATTATTAATTATAAATTATAAATTATAAATTATAAATTATAAATTATAAATTATAAATTATAAATTATAAATTATAAATTATAAATTATAAATTATAAATTATAAATTATAAATTATAAATTATAAATTATAAATTATAAATTATAAATTATAAATTATAAATTATAAATTATAAATTATAAATTATAAATTATAAATTATAAATTATAAATTATAAATTATAAATTATAAATTATAAATTATAAATTATAAATTATAAATTATAAATTATAAATTATAAATTATAAATTATAAATTATAAATTATAAATTATAAATTATAAATTATAAATTATAAATTATAAATTATAAATTATAAATTATAAATTATAAATTATAAATTATAAATTATAAATTATAAATTATAAATTATAAATTATAAATTATAAATTATAAATTATAAATTATAAATTATAAATTATAAATTATAAATTATAAATTATAAATTATAAATTATAAATTATAAATTATAAATTATAAATTATAAATTATAAATTATAAATTATAAATTATAAATTATAAATTATAAATTATAAATTATAAATTATAAATTATAAATTATAAATTATAAATTATAAATTATAAATTATAAATTATAAATTATAAATTATAAATTATAAATTATAAATTATAAATTATAAATTATAAATTATAAATTATAAATTATAAATTATAAATTATAAATTATAAATTATAAATTATAAATTATAAATTATAAATTATAAATTATAAATTATAAATTATAAATTATAAATTATAAATTATAAATTATAAATTATAAATTATAAATTATAAATTATAAATTATAAATTATAAATTATAAATTATAAATTATAAATTATAAATTATAAATTATAAATTATAAATTATAAATTATAAATTATAAATTATAAATTATAAATTATAAATTATAAATTATAAATTATAAATTATAAATTATAAATTATAAATTATAAATTATAAATTATAAATTATAAATTATAAATTATAAATTATAAATTATAAATTATAAATTATAAATTATAAATTATAAATTATAAATTATAAATTATAAATTATAAATTATAAATTATAAATTATAAATTATAAATTATAAATTATAAATTATAAATTATAAATTATAAATTATAAATTATAAATTATAAATTATAAATTATAAATTATAAATTATAAATTATAAATTATAAATTATAAATTATAAATTATAAATTATAAATTATAAATTATAAATTATAAATTATAAATTATAAATTATAAATTATAAATTATAAATTATAAATTATAAATTATAAATTATAAATTATAAATTATAAATTATAAATTATAAATTATAAATTATAAATTATAAATTATAAATTATAAATTATAAATTATAAATTATAAATTATAAATTATAAATTATAAATTATAAATTATAAATTATAAATTATAAATTATAAATTATAAATTATAAATTATAAATTATAAATTATAAATTATAAATTATAAATTATAAATTATAAATTATAAATTATAAATTATAAATTATAAATTATAAATTATAAATTATAAATTATAAATTATAAATTATAAATTATAAATTATAAATTATAAATTATAAATTATAAATTATAAATTATAAATTATAAATTATAAATTATAAATTATAAATTATAAATTATAAATTATAAATTATAAATTATAAATTATAAATTATAAATTATAAATTATAAATTATAAATTATAAATTATAAATTATAAATTATAAATTATAAATTATAAATTATAAATTATAAATTATAAATTATAAATTATAAATTATAAATTATAAATTATAAATTATAAATTATAAATTATAAATTATAAATTATAAATTATAAATTATAAATTATAAATTATAAATTATAAATTATAAATTATAAATTATAAATATATTTTAGCCTGTTTCCGACTATCTCTGAAACTGTTACTAAGTTCGAAAAAATATTAAATAATATAATTATTATATTAAAAATGGGTTAATAATAATAATAGTTTGGCACTACAGTCCTATAAGGACTTAGGCCGAGCTCTCTCACCATTTTGAGCTGTGCGTGTTAAATTTGTACTGAAAGTGGTGGGACCTACAGTTTATTGCCGAATCCGAACGGCGGATTAGAGCTTTTCATAGGCAAGGTTTTACTCTCGTAGGTTTGTGATTTACTGACGAGAGGTAGCGCGGTATAGAAAAATGTTTCTATGAAATATGTTGTTAGCCGCAGTCCAGGCTTGAACCGGGGACCTTTCGGCTCGCAGTCCAACGCACTAACCACTGAGCTACCGCTGCTATTAAAAATGGGTTAATAATAATTAATGTCGGTATTTTTCTGGCTTTCTTCAAAACTGGTGCTAACTTCGAAAAAAAATTATTAAATAATATTATAATTATTACATTAAACCTTTAATGGTTTAATGGTTAAAAAGTTATTAATTTTGTTTTATTTGTGCCTGTGGCCGTCTATCTTAGAATCTGTTGCTAAGGTCGAAAAAAATTTTAAAAACATTATAATTATTACATTAAACCATTAAAAATGGTTAAAAATCATTAATTTTATTTTATTTTCGACTGTGGCCGACAGTCTTTGAAACACAACATGTGAAGTTAGCAACAAAAACCCAGCAGCACTTTCGAAGTTCGAAAATCTGCTTGTTGTTAACTTCACGCCGGTCTTTTTTTGTAACTTTACTCCAAGGACTGCAAGCGATATCCTTCATTCGCACTAACTGTTTTCTAATCACAATCAACGTGATCAATGTGGTAAAAAATAAAAAAAATATTATCCTGATATCGTTCCCGGATTCGGAGAAATTACATGGCAAAAATTACCATTTTTTTTTTCTAATTTCATACATATGCGCCTTTTTTTGTAAATGTATTCCATGAACTGCAAACGATATCCTTCATTGCCACAAACTTATTTCAGATCACTATCAATGTGGTCAAAATAAAAAATAAATCATACCGATAAGGGCACCAGATCTTAAAAAACCACATGTCAAAAATTTCCTCAAAATTCTCGAAGTTTAAATATTTTTACATAATTTTTATGGATCAATAGATGACATTTTGTAAAACATAACTATTTCTTAATATTTTTTTATTAAGTAAAAAAAATCAACGAAATTTACTGATTTGTTTTGAAGTTATATAATTTTGTTCAAAAAAGTTGACTTTTTGTTCACGGTGCGACGCTACAATAGTAATAGTCAATAAAATTAAATATACCTAAAAATTATTTTTGAATTCGAAAATTTGAATCATAAATTAATGAGGAATCGTCACATCCATAATTTCTAATATACCTATATTACAAAAATACCCAATTCCAATATTTATTATCGATCATTTTCATTGCAGACTTTTTGGGACGAGGCGATGCTCTAGATGTCTTGCATCTATAAGTTCTTCGGAATTAGTTATGCGCGCTAGAAACTTGGTATTTCATGTGAGCTGTTTTTGTTGTACTATTTGTCATACACCGTTAACAAAGGGTGACCAGTTTGGAATTCGCGAGACACAAATTTACTGCAGGTATACCTAATATAAAACAATTCTGTATACATAAATATAAAATCAGTATACACAGTACACACTTTGTAATTGGATTGGACGAAAAATCAACGCTCACATGTATAGGAAAGCCATTCTCGTATGCAACACAATTTAGTTCGCCTTTGAAAGACTTATCCAGTCCCAATGATCCTAATCGTGTTGTTCCTAGTGGGTTATATGTGCCTGCATCTCACGTTATCTCAGGTCATTCGCAACCACCAAGACAAAAAGGAAGGCCGAGGAAAAGAAAACCAAAAGATGTTGATGGCTTATCTGCAAATATAGGTGATTATACTATATTTATATTTGGTAAAAACATTCATTCTAAATTGTTGTGAATAAAAAAGATGATGGAGTCAGACAATGTATATCTCAACTGAATTTAAAATTAATGATTCAATTTAATTCTCAAAAAAAATATATCTGTCTCAATTATGGGCTCATATATTTAAAAGAAAGCTCTAATAAAAAAAAATAGCTGCATTAAAAAAAATTCTTTACGAACTTCGAGTGAATATAATTTAATGATTGCTGCCAAAACAAAAATATTTTTAATAATCAGATAATCAGTTTTGGAACCAAAGTTGCTTTCAAAAACAAACTACTACATTATAATGTATTAAGTAATGCATTACTGTTACATTATTGTGGAACTAATAAAACAAAAAGAAATTTAATTAATAGACGAGTGGAAAAGTGTTATACAAAAAAGTGTTAACAAACCAGCAATAACAAAAATAGTATGGCCGGACCAGTCTTATATTTGAAGTGTGCGTGTTATGATTTTCTTAAATAATGGGACCTTCAGAATACGAACCACTAACCAAGGGTTGTAGGAGCATGGATTAGTGGGATGATTTATTTGCGTAATTTTTTACAAATTTTCGAAAAATGACCCAAAAGCAGGGGCGGATCCAAAAGTATGGCTTGGGGGGCTATTGATATTTTGCACCCCTTTTTCCAAATTTTTCTAAAATGCGCCCCAAAAATTTATTTTGCGACCATTTTATAATTTTTCATCAAATACAGTGAATAATGAATTATACACAACTTTACTTCTTTAAACCACACCAGTTTTATTTGTCTAAAAAAATAAAAAAAGGAGGGTGCGATCGGATCTGTGGTATCCTACAAAAATCGAAATCCGGTGCACCTACCATTTGGTCATATACTCAAATGAAAGGTAACAATGCCACATTTGTAATTATATGGTTATTTTTATGATCTGATAACCATAGCGATTAGGATTTGTAGTTATGTAAACAAACAAAAAAAATTAAAATGAAATGCTGATTGTTGAGAAAAATATTTAATTATTTATCAAAATGACGACGAAATTTAGAAATGAATAGGTAACGCTGTTCTAGAAGTGGCCCAACAGTTAATTATAATGTTTCGTTGGGAAGTTATATCGAGGAAGAGCCGCAGGCGAAAGTGTATAAAAGTGTATAATAGACTCCTGAGTCAATTTCTTTTCGTGTGGGTATCAAAACTTGTATCTATATTATTCGTGTATAAAATGGACTCAGTTGTTAAAACTAAAAAAACTAAAAAAGTGACCTCAGGACACTGGGGTTATCGGACCATGAAAATAATTACATATTAATCGTGAGATCATTACCTTTCATTTCAGTACCTACATGTTCATATAGGTAGGTGAATAAGTTTTCAGTTTATTTAGGGTACCACAAGTCCGACCACGCCCTAATTTAGTCTGGAACCCAAACAGAGGGGATAGTTTGAAGAAAAAGATATTTCACTTCATCCGGTTATGTAAAGTTCCGCCAATCTGTTTGTTTGGAGTTTTTGAGATTTTTTGGTGGGAGTAACGACTTGTTGCCATATATATCAAAAATAATTATTAATTTTCATTTTTATAAATATGTATCTAAAATAAATATTATATTTGACTTTTGAAAATATTTATCAATAATAATTATTTTTGACTTTGATAAATATTAATCAAACTTTTATTTATATATCTCAAAAATTATTGTTAAAAAATATTTTAAAATTTAACAGTCCTATAATAAAAATAAGGCCATAAATTAAAAATGTTCATCGAATGTTATCTAATGGTAGCCTTTGTTTTATAGTGCCATCATTTCATAAAATTGATAATAATTTTTGATCTCTGATTTTAGCAAGGTTACATATCTCAGTACCCTTTGGAAACAAAATTCAATTTGTGTATCATATTAAAATGATCAATACCGACATCTTGTTTGAAAACTACTTCAGACATACACAATGTATTTTTAATGATTATTTTCATATTTCAAGTCAGCATATCTCGGAAACCATAAATCCAAAATATTTTAATTTGATTTTTTTTAACGTACAACATTTGTACCAAGTCGTTTCACCTATTTTGTACCATTTATTCAAGAAGTAACACGTAATAGTTACTTGATCAATTATTAAATATTCAACACATTTTTTTAATTTCAAAAAGACTGGAAACGTAAAAATCTGATTATAAATCGTCGGTATAGAATATGAATCAAAAACTAAAATAAAATTTAAGAATTTGATTACAGATATCTATTAGAAATGATCAAACGTAATTTTGGATAAAGTGTAAAGACGTTACAAAAAGTCTTTATGTTAATTGCACTTTTAAAATTTTGTAATTGATAAAAAGGTATTATATACAAAAAAATATTTCTCCCTTATATCGAAGAACACCTCTCCAAATTTTAGATAGTATATTAATAAATAAAAGAACTAGTTTTGAAAAAAATTTGAGCGAAATCAACATAGCTGTTTTTTTCAAAATTCGAGTTCGAAAAGTTTACAATAACATAATAATTATAAACCGAATAAGAAAAAAATATTTTAAACCAGAATCAAAAACTACATTCAATTCTTAGAATAATAGACACCAAAAATATCCAGTTTGCAACATTATTGACCTAGATAACAGCTTTTGAAGTCATCTCTATAAAAAAAGGTTGTAATTTTTTGAAGCATCATAATTTTGTAAAATGTTCGAATTTCGAAAAAAAAAAATCAATTTATATATTTTTTTTATCTATTCAAAGGTGTAAATTAAATTTCATGAAAATCGAAGAAAAAAAATTAAAACCCTGTTGATTTGATGTGGAATTACCCATAAGCAAAAATCCATAAGCAGCCAACCCTAAGTAGAAATTTAAAATTTATTTTTCAGGTAAAAAAAAAGTAAATTTTTCTGATTATTCCAATATTTAAGGGGTATCTAAAACAGTACGGAAAATCAAAATGTTGTTGAAGAGGGAGACAAGGATTTCTTGTTAAATGTTAATTTTTTCCTCGCAAAAACTTTTTTATTTGCTAAAAACTTCTTCAATTTTAATTTTAAACAATCATAACTAATAGCGTAGTGCCGATTGGACAGAGGAGCGATTGGACATACTTAAAAATATTTTTTGGGAATATTTGTTTTTAATTATTAAAAATACACAAAAACATCTAAAACTATAAATTATCGAACTTTTATCGATTTTCAAAAATTGTTTTATTGTTTTAATCGGAAAATACCATAACATTGCGATTGAGTTTCTATGAAAAGATTTATTTTTTGTATACTATTAAATCAGTAATTGTCCTATTGACCAATTTTATGGGATTTGACAGAATTTTTTTCTGGATGTAGTTTCCGCTCTCTTAAAAAGGCTCAAAATTCTGAATATTAGGCGCATTTTTTTCATTTTGTATTTATTTGAAAATTCAAAAGTATGCCTATTTTATTTTGCATGTGTGCAATCGTTAGTGAAATGTGAATGGTAAAATAAAATATAATGTTAAAGTAAAATAAAATAAAGTAAATTTAAAATATATAAAATAGTAAAAATATAAATAAAAAATATAGGAGTACACAGAAAAAACGTTCATACTATTTATGAATTTGTTCATCAATTTTATGAATTTTTCATTATTACACAACCAATGACCAAATTCATTTAATTTATGCATCGTTCATAAAACCGTAATGAATAAGTTCATAATATTGATGAACGCTTTCATAATATTTATGAAAAAATTCATGATATTTATGAACTTTAAACTAGCAATATGCAGCTGTTGCTGCTGTTCGTTGTTAAGCGATGTTAAGTACCTGCGGCGCACGTTTCTTTGGAGTTGTAAACAACAAATAAAACGATTCGGTCCATTTGTACGAAATGACATACGAATAATAAAAACTAAGAATTGTATATGCTATCATCGACTATCGACGCATCGCGACGAGTTGTCGCGATGACGTGTCTGTAAAATAAAAATATATATTTATAGAATGCTCAAAAGTTGCATGTCACACATACGATATCGATATTAAATAGTAGTTTCTATCTACTTTTATACAATCAATTTTGAAAACACCCTGTATATCATTGGGTGTTCCAGATACATCCCATCTTTGTAACATTTTTTTTTTTCATATAATGAACCAAGTAATCAGTGGACAAAATATTTGCATCCCGAAGCGGACCAATATACCTTTATATATAAAACTATATATTACTTCTAATCTTCCCAGGATTATCGACATACTTAGCAGTAAAAACGTTAATAATAAAAAAATTAAATTTATATTTTAATTATTTTTACATGAATTTGCGTACTATAAAAATATATTGGTATTATATGATACGCAAATAACTACTAACACTACATTTCAAGGATTCCAATTACAATTAAGTATGCCACGTGTTCAATTTCTTTTTATGTTAATTATGTTTATTGGATATTTAGGAGAAGTTATCGACACATTTTAAATAAGTAGCAAGATGGCGAAAGATGGTGGAAACTATCTAAGAAAAGTATATGTAGTAATCGGCGAATAAATTATTTATGGTCGGATCAAAATTTTGATAATTCCATTCTAATCTGTAGTGAATTATGTTATTCAACTTTAATCAGACCTACCTACGAACGATTTAAAATGGGCTAAAAACAGAAAATCACGATGCGCGAGCTGTAAACGTTTTTCGATTTGCCCAAAATTTTTTGTGAATTACTTCTTTAATGTGCTTAAATATTTAAGGGGGGGTTCCGTGGGAAGTTCGAAAAAGTCGTTTTTTTGAACCACTCTACTGCCACATGTATAAAAAATAGCCTGGATACTCCTGGATATAATTTGTTGTACTCCATCAAAATAAGATGAACAAATTTTAAATATTAAATTTATTCATATTTAAAGTTTTTTCTTTTAAGTAGTGAATATTATTTTTTTTATAAAATGTTTAATATTCAGTTTTAAAATACGTACCCTCTAGTCTTTGATTCATCATTGGATAGCTAAATTGAAATATTCCAAATATTTAAATAATTCGTTAATCCTAGAGTTATTTAAAAAATTATGAAACAATCAATTTTGTCCACCTAGCATACTCTAGACGAATCACTGCGCGGTCGTGTGTTTTCTCGTTCTACACGGGCATCGAACCAAGCCCAACCCTTCGTAGTCCACTTGGCTCTCAACAGGCCTATGCATTACAGCGAGAATTGGTTCTGCAGTCGCATGATATGTTTCTGAAACAATCTCCCTGCGTCTGTTTTTCATGACATCTTTGTATTGGCAAGTTAAAAACAAACATTGAAATTTAAAAAAATATATTTTTGTTTTTTTATGAATTGGAGTAAATTAGTAAAAACAGCTAAAATGGATTTTGTTGTTTTGTTGTCAGTTCTGTGACCGGTTAATTAGGAACGCTTGAAGGCCAGATCTGAATTTTGAAGACCAGTTCTGTGATAGGTCTGAATGAGGTGTTAATTCACCCCTCCCTGGGACAACGCAATGTAAAAGTTGCTGGTTGCTTTCATATAAACTAGGACCGGTTTACTATCTCCGAGATACCAGTCACGTGTCTACTCCAGGGCGGTGCGCACGGGGGGCTTTTGGGGGTTCAAACCCTTCCCCCCAGAAGCTTTAAAAAAAATGATTTAATTAAATTAAAGCCTACAAGTTTATATGAATATAAATTATAATTTTATAATATCACACGCTCAGATCATAAGTGGTTTAAACAATATGTTAGAATAAGAAAGTGATCAAAATGTTTAGAGTAAAAACGAAACAATATTTTTTAAAAGCAAAAAACAACAAAAGAAGATCAGAGCAAATAAAGTGATAAACTTAAATCTCACTTGTGAGCTGACTTTATCTTTACTCATTCTTATTCTAATAAAATTTTATTGATGTTAAAACGTATTGAGGAAATTAAAAAAATGCTATACTCAATGTACTATATGCTATATGTTAAACTATATTCAAAAATATATAGTTAAAAAAAATGTATACTTTCTTTACAAAAATTTTCATAGCTTAAAATTATTTTTTTCGAATTTTGTTTTTTCTTTTCTTGAAAAACTTTTATTTGGAAACATTATTTATGTTATTTTTGTCAAAGAAACATTTTTTCCGAAATAAAAATTATTGGAATTTTCTTACAATCTTATTTTTTAAATAATACAATACAAATAATTTTTTTTTTTTTAAACAATTATTTTTCAACTTTTTATTTTAGAAATTTTTGGTCGAACATTTGAAAAAAGTTGAAAGTAGTTCCTGGCTAAGACATCATTGAGTATATATATGAAAATGGGTGTAAATTTAAATAAATTTGAATTGATTTTTAAAATATCTAATAGTAACATTTTAAAATGATTTGATTATGTAAAAACGCTTTTACATCCATACTAAAAGAGATCTCAGCTACAAAAAGAAGGGTGTAACGAAATTATTTATACATTTTCTTTTAAACTTAAAAAGTTAACACGGTAAAAAAAATTATCACAAATGAAGAACAATACTCCATAGTTTTAAAAAATAGTTAAAGAATTATATTTCTGAATGAGTTAGGACGATTTTCTTTATTTTAGTCTTCAGCCCACCATCAACCGTTGGACACCATTTCTTCTAACATTTTTGATAACACTAATCCAACTATCGCTTATTTTATTTCAGTTTAACAATATTTCATTGGATTTTATATAAGGCAAAAATTTTAAATCTGGACCTAGCTCAGGCAGTTTGGAGGGTGTAACCCCATTTGAACCAATCGTTTATTTGGATCTTTAATCCATTTCTTCGATTTTATTTGGAACTTTAAATTATCTCAGTTTAAATCCCATCTTTACTTTTTGAAACTATGAAATATATTATATTTGTTCGACACTTCTCTTATTGATTGTTGGGCTTAGATCCAACACTTTACTTTCGCCGCAAATTTACGATTCAAAAATCCTGATTTTCGACCTGATTTACATTTACTATTTAAGAGATGGTCTCTTGAAACCGAATTCTAATATTTCCAGCAGTATCCCTCCGACCGTTTTAGCCACAAAAAATACGCTCAAAATAATTTGAAAAACCGTAAATCAAACTATGTATTTTTTGTGGCTAAAACTGTCGGAACTTTTTAAAAAAAGTATGAGGAACTATAGAACTCAACTGCATGCGAAGAGAACTCACGAATTTTTGTTGTTTTCTTCTGTTTGGTACATTTTTTTGAAAGATTAAAGATTAATAATATTTTTGAGTGTATTTTCCGCTAAAATGGGCGGAACTATTGAAAATAAGAATGAGGAACTATAGAACTCACCTGTATGCGAAGAGAACTCACCTTTTTTGTTGATCTTCTGGAAAGTGATATACTAAGTTCACACACACACCATCTGGGAAGCAAAAATTTTACAAATATCTTAATTTTATGTTTTTTCACCATACTTCCAAATTTCATCAAATTCTGAAATAGTACTGCTTACTTTGCAATTTGTTTGTTTTTATATTTCAAAAACACCCTTATTTATAAAAAAAAATGTTTTTTTACCAACAAAAAAAAAAATAGAAATATACATTAACAAATAAATTGGTATATAAAATTTGTATTTTGAAGTTGAATAAATAATTTTTCACAAATAATATTTTTTTTTTAATTTTTTTCACGGCGCTTTTCTGTTCGAATTACTTTACCAATATTATAAAAATATGTTTATGAAATATAAGTACAATTTCAAATGAAATCGATTGTTTTTCAAAGTCTTTTTCAATTTATTGCTAGTTTTGTATATGTTTAATTGTCAAAAATGTTATACGTATTTTCATTAATGGAATACTGTTTTTATTACGATTAAACCAATTTGTTCGGACCGTCGGACAAGGCTATAGAAAATGGCCCAACCATGACCTAATGACCTTTCAAAAGTTCTTGAAGGAGACTCCGTTATAAGAAGATCATACACCTGATATCTTACCTAGTTTAGGCCTCGTTAGATACCGATTTTCTGAAATAATGACATATGTTAATGAGTATGGCCAAACAGAAATCTATCTCCCTAAATCCTGCGCACGGCCCTGGTCTACTCAAGACCCAGAAGGTAAATTTGAACAGAAAAACAATAATTTATGCCATTAAAATTGGTCAATAAGAAGCGTCCTATTAGTTCAGTAATATTGAAACTACTAATACAATCAGGGGGCCCGTCGTAGCAAAAATCCGAATCCGAATCTCTGCTAGGAATATTTTTAACTATCATGAGTTCCGTGCGGAATATAAACCAGTTGGGAAGGTTAGATCACATGGGAAATTTTAAAGTAGGTGTAATTATGATAGTTAGGATTATCAAAATTATAGTCGGTCTAAGCCGACTATAAATACCCTACACATATGTGTGGTTACCATTCAAAGTGATATATAGGTCACCAGGGTATACGAATCCTGAAAAAAACTACAAACATTCAATCGCTGAAGAATTTCCATTCATTTGATACCCATATTTACAAATGGGTAGGTGTACCGAATTTCGATTTTTTTTTTGTGAACCACAAGTCTTTTCGCCGGAAAACATTATTATCATGTATTTGAGCATGATGTCAATATATATTTGACCAACAAAGTTTACCTAAGCACGTATACATAAAAATTGATCTTTATATGTACATTTTATATGTGGTATTTGAACATAAGTGGTCGGATCATAGGTCACAATGGACCGATCTCGCCAATTTTTTCGCACATACAGCGTAGGTATATTAGTAATCTAAGTTATAAGTTTCATTTATCTAGCTCTTCAATTTTAAAAGCCTTAGGGATTTCAACAGACAGACAGACAGACAGACAGACGGACAGACAGACGGACAGACAGACAGACGGACAGACGGACATCGCTAAATCGACTCAGGAGGTCATGCTGATCAAGAATATATATACTTTTCCATACCGGAGATGCTTTCTTCTGGGTGTTACAAACGGCGTACCAAACTGAATATACCCTTTCACTCTTAGTGTAGGGTATAAAAATAACTTCGAAAATTCGAAATCAGCTGTTTATGTCAAATCAGTGAAACTTTACCAAAAAATAAAAATTATTTGTGTTAAATTTGCAACAAATTGTTAAAAAATTAATATTTTGAAGAAAATTGTTTAAGTTGTCTGCAAATATTAATGTAGGCGATTGATTTAAATGAATCGATGGACCTATGGAAGAGTATCGGATCTTTAGCTAACTTAAACTTGCAATTATCGTGCGATACGGACGGACGGCTATAGATTTACCGGACACTGCTGCAAGAGATCATTCGGATTGCCGGCCATCGAGTAAAAATAGGCCAAAGCGAATCGCATAAAAAGTGTGGTGAGCAGCAGTGTGGGTTGGATGGACTGTTTGCCTCGTCCCCCTCGTGCAGAACCAGCTCCAGAGCATGCTGAAAATGTGGCTGTGAGCGACACGGTTGCGCTATCTCACAGGCGTTGTAGCGCAGAATGGGCTTGATCTACTTGTGCTAGAGCAGACAAAAGTGCAGCATGTTGCTGTTGCAGTAAATCGTCACCTCATCCTCGCTGCTGAGCTAGTGATGATCAAACATTTCTTGATCTTGCCTCTTGTTCTTGTATTGGAATTTTTTGCAAGAACAAGAACGAGATTTTCTTGCAAAAATAAGAGCAAGATAAGAAATGCAAGAATAAGACCAAATGCAAGACTAACACTGCAAGAAATGCAAGAAAGGCAATATTCTTGCATTTTTTAATTATTTTAATGTATTTATTATGTTTTTAAGGGAATAATAAAATTCAAAAAAATCCATGACATTACTAAATATTGAACAACAAGTAACAATGGAAAGCGTAAAAAATATTTATGAACGTGAACATTAATGAAAGAATATAAGTATTTTTAAAATAAGGTCTATGAAGCACTTTTGAAGCGGTAAATAGCTTCAAAAGTGCTTCAAAAGTCGCTTCAAAAAGATAAAATAGACAAAACAATGTTGTTCTCTTTTCTTCGCTACATCAATCGTACATCATTTCACATTATTATTATTTTTTTTCTTTAATATTTAGTTTTTTTATTAATTGTAAAATCATGAAGTTTTTCTTGAGTGAAATTCTATGTGCATTATTTCATTTAACTTATAAAACAAAACAAAAAATAATATATGAACATTTTAAAAGTGTACCTTATTTTGCTGATATGGTTTTTTATATTTTTGTTTTTTTCACAAATCCGCTGATTCGTTTGGAAGTGCAACAGCAACAAAAATGCAAAAGGGACATTTTTTGTACCACAAAAAAAAACTCGTTGTTGTTGCCTATTACATATGTACTTGATACATATGTACAAGTAGTGTGGTGCCATGAGACAGTCTGTTGTCATGCGTCTGTCCGTTGCATGCGCCTATCTGTTGTCATGCGTCTATTTGTTGCCGATTATACAGAAGAGTTGTTTTTGTAAAAGTGTGTGTATACGCATCCTAATTCGTTATTGTTGTATTTTCTTCTTTGTGTTCTCTTGACATACTGTAAGTGTAGCATACGGATTTAATCTCTGACGAAAACAGAAATATACTACGAAATATTACTTATATTTATTATAAATGTATGTGTTCATTTTATTATGGACTGGAGATTTTGAATTGTCTCGTCAATATCACTTGATTTATAGTTGGCGCGTATCGTGGGATCCCCCCTCCTAAGGATTGTTCAGAGTATACTGAGATTCCATTCGCTAGGTATACTTTCTTCTGACCATATTCTGCTGATGAGCTGGTGCATTATCGTTATGAGCTCTTCGCCACCGGCCTTAAACAACTCAGGAGGCTTTGATGTTTTTCAGCCTGTTTATGGCTGTGCAGACCTCATCACGGTCAGGCGGCGGTATGTCAACGCCGTCGTCAGCAACTGGGGTTGTCAAGCTGACTTCTCTCTCAGCGCAGTAGTTGTCATCATCGCCTGCTAGAAGATCAGAGATGTGCTCTCTCCATAATCTCAGTGTACCCTGGACATATGTTACTAGATTCCCGTCATCGTCCTGACAGAAAGAGGGTCCGGTCTTTAAACCTCCGGTCAGGCATCTTATCTCCTGAAAGAATTTTCGAGCCTCGTTCACGTCGCCATGCATCTCAATATCTTCACACTCGCATCTTTCTAATTCCCTTTTCTTGCGCCTAAAAAGATGTCTCTCCTCCTTCCTCTTCTCTCTGTATCGCTCCTTTGCGGCTCGCGTAACAACCGACTGCAAGGTGGCTCTATATGCAGCGTCTTTCTCAGCAGTGGCTGCGCGACACTCTTCGTCATATCACTTATTCCGTAGTGGGCATTGGAATCCAAGAACCTTTTCGGCAGCCGTACGCATTGAGCGGGAGACGTGTGTCCACTGCGCGCATATATCATCGAGAGGGGGAGTGCCTTGGGCAAGCAGGTGTGAGAGTCGAGCGGTATAGGCTCGGTCTGTTGTGTGTGCAGCTTACTGATGTCTAGCTTTCTTTGCGAGGGTTTCCGTGCGATTTTCGCAGCGCATAAGCGTGTGCGAACCTTGGCTGCTACAAGGAAGTGATCCGAGTCGATGTTGGCATTTCGGATAGAGCGTACATCCATAACACTAGAAGCGTGCCTTCCGTCAATCACAACATTATCAATTTGGTTGCACGTGTTCTGATCGTGTGACCGCCACGTGGCCTGGTGAATATTGAGATGCTGGAATCTAGTACTACTAATTACAATGTTTCGTGCTGCGGCGAAATCGATCAGCCTCATTCCATTGTCGGAGGGGTTTTCGTTGAGGCTGAATTGTCCAACTCTTGGACTAAAGATATCCTCATGGCCCACCGTGGCATTAAAGTGCCAATCACGATTTTGATGTTGTGTCGGGAGCAACGCTCATAGGCTTCGTCGAGATTCGCATAGAAGGTCTCTTTGGTCTCTTCTCATTCGTCGGTGCATACGCACAAATAAGGCTGATGTAGAAGTATTTAGCCTTGAAGCGTATTGTTGCTAGTCGTTCGTTCACGGGTGTGAACCTAGAGACAAGGTGGCGGTGTCTCTTGCCGACTACAAATCCACAACCAAATTCATGCCTCTTCGCATGGCAGTTGTAGTAAATGTCAAAGGATGCCTGTTTAGAGCAGCCCTGTCCTGTCCATCGCATTTCCTGGATTGCGGTGATGTCAGCCTTGTATCTTTCGAGGACATCAACCAGCTGGATAGTGGCACCTTCCCTATAGAGGGTTCGGACATTCCAGGTGCAGATCCGTAAATCATGGTCCTTTCTACGTTTGCGTAGGTTGTCATCGTGTTTTCGGGTCGGTATCCGAGTCGAGCGATATTGGCCCCCCTTTTGGAGGGCCAATATCGCTGTCTCGTTTGTCCCCGACCAACTTCCCACCGGGGTTGAAACCCGATCTTCAGCTGGTTGCTCGGGTTAACAGGGTTTACCAAGGCGAACGTGAGACTGGGAATTGTGTAGGAGAGGCTATGGCAACTAACAGAAGTCGGTTACTGGCTTGCGCGTGCACTACACCATTCTGAACCCCAACTATGACAATTTCCCTACATAATAATTTCCCGTGAGACCTAACCTTCCTTACTGGTTAAAAGTTCACTTCCGAAAAAAGTTTCCAGTAGATTTGGTGCTATATGTACAATGCGCAATTTCGTAAACAGGGATATTCGAGAGAGGATTTTGAGAGAGGCATGGGTGTTTTAATTTGGGCTTAAAGCCGGCCATGCAAAAAACAATCAACGAATACAGATAACATGCCTCGGAAACCGACACGATCAACCCATGAAACGTTTAAAGAACCATGATTTACGGATATTCATAATGTCCTCTTAAGTTGCAAGGCTGGCATCACCGCAATCCGGGAAATGCGATGGACAGAGCTGCTTTAAACATACTTGTTCAGTGGAATGCAACTTTTATGAGTCACGTCAAGTAATGATATTATTTTTGTGAATTACTGGATACTTTGTGGAAACAATGGTAATAAACTTTGCTGCATCTAACTACATATAATTAACGTTTTAATTTCAAATATATATGTACATAAAAATATAAAATATACATATGGGGCATTATTCCTGAATGAGCCATACGCATCTCATATTTTCTTTAAATTCTCGCCATTTGACGAGAACTACCTTCTTCTATTTGTTACTGAATTAAAAGTGATTTAAATTGAAAAAGTAAAATTTTAAAATGTAACTAAAAAAATTTGCTATAATAAATCAATAAAGAAATTTGGAGCAATAAAATATAATTTAAATTTTGATTTCACACATATATTAGAAATGGTCGAAAGTAATTTTAAATAATATGTAAAACGCTCGCAAAAAGTCCTTATGTTAATCCCACGTTAAAAACGTTATCATTGATTGATTAATAATTATAAACTAATTTAGAAAAAATAATGAAAACCAGACTGAAAACTACGTTAAATTCTGTTCGAAATAGACAATAACAATTTTAAGACTTTATTGGCCTAAATAAAAGCTTTGGAAATTACATCTAAAGGACTAGTGGTTTTTTTAACATAACAATTTTTAAAAAGTTTGGAATTTCGAAAAAAAGTCAACTTATATGTTTTTTATACATGTACAAAGCTATTGACCAAGTTTTATATTAAAATAAAAGATAAAACATTATTTAATTTCTACGCATCAAAAATATTTTACAATAAGGGTATTCATATAACGTGTTAAGTTGTGCTAAATTGTTAAATTGTTAAAGTTAGCACCTTTTTATATGAACGTACTTTTTCTTGTTAACTTAAAAATGCTGTCAAAATGTATAATTTGCATCTAAATATATTAGTTTTCAGTGCTTAGTTAAACTCCTAAATGAATAACTCACAATTAACAATGATAAATTTTAAACTAGTCTTAACAAATTAGATTTGTCAAATATAAACACATCTCAGAGCTTGATAAGTTGCTATTCCCTGCTAAGTCGATTTCCATACAAAAATTGTAATAGATTTTAAAAATTTGTTAAGCAGGACTTAACAAGTTATATGAATACCCATAATATATTGAACAAAGATACTTTTTAAATAAAGAATATCGGTGCATGATACCAGTAATAAAAAAAACTGAGTATACCACTCGATTTCGCAAGGAAATCTCTTTAAGAATCTAGAATCCAGATATTTTTTTATGAATGTAGACGTTAGATTTAAAAACCTTAAACGTTTTTGCTCATTTTTTTCCCATACGTACTCAAACGAAACGTTGATTACGTATGTTCCCAGCATTTAAATCATACGACAAAGTATGTTTTTTATTTCAATATAAAAAATTAATGGTAAAACAAAATTAATATACCCTTTCACTCTTAGTGTAGTGTATAAAAATTGAAAGAAATATTGTTATACGCAATTTGGACAAAGGGGACTAGAAACGAATCATAATCACACAATAATAAAAAGATACTTGAGGGGGATAAGGTTGTTTTTTTTACATTTTATGATTATACTACCCATAACAATAATTTGGTCTCTTCGTAGGATAATTTCAACACTGGCGTAATACTTTTGGCTCCCGACCACCTGGCAACACTGCTTAGCCATGTAGAAAATAAGAAACTATAAACTCAAAGAAACTCTAATTTAAAACAGCAGCAGTGGCGCCATTCATTTACAAAATATATTTATATATTGTTTATTTTTCTACTCGTATCTAGCGTCCTAGAGGGTCAAAATAAGGCGCATTTTCTTAAAACCTTCATATCTTCTAAACGGAGCGTCCTAGTAGGCGCATTTTGTAGTGAATTCAAAGTCAATTATTTATGGCAAATTTCATATAATTCACTACAGTAGTACCGAAGGAATCCCGATTTGAAAAGAGATTTTCTTAAAATATATAATAACAAAGAAATTTTTCGATTCTATAAGAATACGAAAATTAAACGTTTATATATTTTAAAAATATTTCATTTATTATCGTCATATCGAAAAGTTACCAAAATGATTAAAAAGTTATCAAGTTACCAAGCTGACAAAATAATTACCAATTTTGGTTGTAAGTTACCAAGAGTGGCAACCATGGTCCCATGTTCAAATATGTGCTGGGACTAACAAAAGCTTTTCATAGAATACCTTTTTTATACCGCGCTACTCGAGTGGAAATTTAGTTCAGGATGAGATCATTGTCTGATCAGGCAGCCTGATTTCAAGTCAGGCAATGATCAGGGGTTTTGATCAGTGCCTAATTCAGGTCGCCTTATCAGGCTTCCTCATCTTACCATTATATAATTCAATGTATATTTAAATTCTTATTATACTGCTTTTACCAAATTTGAGACATTTCAGACAAAAACAATCTTTTTATGAAAAAAGGTATCTCAATAACTTTGGCAATGACAAAAAGTCAAAGTTTTGAGATATTTGAGATTTAACATTTATTTATTAATAATAATAGTGTGGCACTACAGTCCTATAAGAACTTAGACCGAGCTCTCTCACCATTTTGAGCTGTACGTGTTATATTTGTACTCAAAGTGGTGGGACCTACAGTTTATTGCCGAACCGAACGGCAGGTGAGAGCTTTACATTGGCAATGTTTTACTCTAGTATGTTTGTCATTTACTTCCGAGAGGTAGCGCGGTATAGAAATATGTTTCTATGAAAAGATGTTGTTACCCCCAGTCCAGGCTTGAACCGGGGACCTTTCGGCTCGCATTCCAACGTACTAACCACTGAGCTACCGCGGCTTATTTAGTAGAATAATTAATTTTATTGAAAGAATTTTGACAATCATTATTATTACATAAGCCTTTTAAAAAAATCTCGATCATATTATATTAATACGATATCCAATAAGGTTTTTTTCATAAATGTCACATCAGTTTCCTCAAGTAGACTTTAGATCAGTATTTTTTTATGAAGGTTGGATCCGGTTGCCTTATGTGGATTTGAAATTAGGATTACCCTAGTATATCCTGATCAGTATCATTTCAGGTGGCCTTTTGTAAAGATGCCTTATCGTATTGCGATCAGGGACGGATGCGAAATAAGGCTAAACTTAACCAATTTCCACTCGGGTACCTCTCGGCAGTCAATGGCAAACCTACGAGTAAACATTGCATACACTAAAAGAAAGATTGTTTACGAAATCTTTGCCGCAAACAATGGAATGTTTGTAGTGACTACATTTTCTTTCTTATAAATACTTTTAATTTTATATATTTTGCCAAAAATAATAACTAAACAGTAAACAGTGCAAACAGTATCAGTATTTGTAATATGTAGTTATTTATTTGCTGTAAATACTATAATTGTTTTCATAAAAAAATTAATAAGTGTTAAATTATTCCTCATAAACACAGTTATTACCTCTGCTAAATACGTCATTTATTCGCTTAAAAGTTATATCTAAGGTGGCGTTTGGAACAAACACCTGTCATTTTTCTTAAATAATAATTATTTAAAGTTATCGTGTCAATTGTAGTCAGTGATGATTTTTTCCGACAATTTTAACCTACACGAAACGAAAAAAAAAACGTTTACATAACGTTTGCGACAGAAGAATTTCTTTTGCAATGTGCTCCAACTCGTGCTCGTAGAAGTTTACACGTTTACTGTAAAAAATACATTATTTATTCAGAACGTAAGTTCGTTTGCCCTCAATGTTTGCCCAATACTTTTGCAACAAATGTTTATAACATTTATATTAAATGTAAAATACTTTTTGTGTGAAAATAAAAATAAAAAATTTCACGGTGTTATATGCACGAGGAAGCGGTTGCGAATCCTGCCTGCAATATATATTTTTTATTTAAGGTTTTTTATACCCTACACTAAGAGTGAAAGGGTATATTCAGTTTGGTACGCCGTTTGTAACACCCAGAAGAAAGCATCTCCGGTATGGAAAAGTATATATATTCTTGATCAACATGACCTCCTGAGTCGATTTAGCGATGTCCGTCTGTCTGTCCGTCTGTCTGTCTGTCCGTCTGTCTGTCTGTCTGTCTGTTGAAATCCCTAAGACTTTTAAAATTGAAGAGCTAGATAAATGAAACTTATAACTTAGATTACTAATATACCTACGCTGTATGTGCGAAAAAATTGGCGAGATCGGTCCATGGTGACCTATGATCCGACCACTTATGTTCAAATACCACATATAAAATGTACATATAAAGATCAATTTTTATGTATACGTGCTTAGGTAAACTTTGTTGGTCAAATATATATTGACATCATGCTCAAATACATGATAATAATGTTTTCCGGCGAAAAGACTTGTGGTTCACAAAAAAAAAAATCGAAATTCGGTACACCTACCCATTTGTAAATATGGGTATCAAATGAATGGAAATTCTTCAGCGATTGAATGTTTGTAGTTATTTTCAGGATTCGTATACCCTGGTGACCTATATATCACTTTGAATGGTAACCACACATATGTGTAGGGTATTTATAGTCGGCTTAGACCGACTATAATTTTGATAATCCTAACTATCATAATTACACCTACTTTAAAATTTCCCATGTGATCTAACCTTCCCAACTGGTTTTTATTTAATATTTATTATTATTAATACAATTCATTATCATATAATTCATCATAATGATATTTAAACATTATAATATGTATGTTTCAATTTAATAATTAATTGACAAATATTGATTATTGTACTACAAAATGAATTGCACAATTTTAGAAGTACTTTGGAACCACTTTGACAATTTATAATGTATTAAGAGAGTCGCTCCAAAAATAGTTTCGCAGGCGATGTCAAGAGCAAGTACTTTTCTGTCATCTTCTAAGAGATGCGAACGAAGAAGTACATCTGCATTCCTTTCAACTGCAATGTGTTATGGATCCACTTTCAGTACTTTCTTCAAATTTCTTTCTGGTTAAACAACTTCTATCCCGGTTCCAAAAGACGTTTTATGGAGTATTCCGATGGAATTATTTTTGGAAGTACTTGTAAAAATGGTTGCTATGAAAGGACTTTTGGACTACTTGTAAAAATCGTTCCCATGGAATCACTTTTGTATATACTTCTTAAAATGGTTCCAATGATTCCCATAGAATGACTTTTGTAATTAATTCTAATAATGGTTTCTATGGAATGATATTTGGAATTACTTCCAAAAATGGTTAAAATGGTATGACATTTGCAACAACAATGGAATATCTTTTATTTCACATTGAATATATTTATTATATCAATACAAATAAATATATAGTTTTGTAATTCATTGTTAATAAACTATTGTAACAATAATAATAATAATATTATATATCGTGACTGTATTATCAGGTCTTTCATGGTAATTGCGGTGAAGCCTTTCAAAGGCAATGTTTACTATCGGAGATTTGCCATTGTCTTTCGAGAGATATGTGACTTTTCAGTAAGTAGTTCAGCGCACTAATTAACTACGCCACAGATGATGCCTGTAGTATCAAAAATTAAAGATATAGTTCATATTATAAAATTGAATTATAAATTACTTACTAAAATGATATATTTACCATTTAAAGAATATGTTGCTATAGAATTGGATTGAGATACAGATCGTTGTTCGATTCTCTTTCATATTTCCATATTCCACTGATAAATTTAAATGTGTGTGCTCTCAATAACTGTAGAATATAAAATGGTTCCTAAAATTATTTCACTAGAAGCGAACGATTTTTATTTTTGGAACTACTTTTTATCTTTGCATTCCAAATAAATGTAGT
Source organism: Dryomyza anilis (assembly GCA_951804985.1). Lineage (NCBI taxonomy): Eukaryota > Metazoa > Arthropoda > Insecta > Diptera > Dryomyzidae > Dryomyza > Dryomyza anilis. The sequence goes on along the minus strand of OX638133.1, from coordinate 47,742,917 downwards.
TCTAAAAGTTGTTCTTTTCGGAACAACTTGCGATAAAATCTGCTTGGAATATTAATAGACAGTGGTCGAATGGAAGTACTTTCATTGGTTTTGCAAGTAAAAATCATGTTTTTTAATTCAAAATTATAAAAATAAATAGAATAAATAAATAATTAAAAATTATAATTTAATTTTTTGACTTTTTTTAACATTTTCTTGTGCAATATATTAAATAAAGTAACATTAATACAAAAACAGAAATCAAAATGGTACATCGGTATATTTAAAAAAATGGTAACAGGGTAATAAATGCCCGTTTCTTCAATATAAAAATTGGCACATACTAGTGATGATAAAAAATTTCTTGTTCTTGCAGAGAATATAAGATTGAGAGAGAATAAGATCGAGATTTTCTTGCAAGAACAGGAGCAAGATAAGAAGAGCAAGAACAAGAGCAAATGCAAGACTAACACTGCAAGAAAAGCAAGACTCTTGCGTTTTTTATCATTTTAATGATCGCTTCAAATAGATAAAATAGACAAAACAATCTTATTTATCTTTTCTTCGTTACGCTAGTTCGTTCTTCGATTGGACACATGTACCGTGCTATGCACATTATTATTATTGTTATACTTTTATACATAGTTTTTTTGTTAATTGTAATATCATGAAATTTTTCTTAAGTTAAGTTACCCGAGTGGAAATTTAGTTCAGGATGCGATCATTTTCTGATCAGGCAGCCAGATTTCAAATCAGGCAATGATCAGGGGTTTTCATCAGTATCTGATTTAAAACGTGACGCTATTCGAAGTTGCTATCCTGATCAGGTTGCCTGACAAGGCTTTCTGATCTAATATAATTCAATGTATATTGAAATTCTTCTTAAACTGCTTTTACCAAATTTGAGACCTTTCAAACAAAAAATAGTTATGTGAACTAAGTTATCGCAATAACTTTTGCAATTACAAAAAGTCTACGTTTTGAGTCAAAATGAGATATTTCAAATTATTAAAAATGTTGAGAATTTCTTTGGCGTTTGCGTTTTACATTTATTTATTATTATATTTTACTTTATTAGAATAATTTTGTTACCCAATTTTATTATAAATGTTTTCAATAACATCTCGATCAAATTATATTAATAACTACGATATCCAATCAGGTTTTTTCATAAGTGTTACATTAGTTTTCATCAACCAAAAAAATTAATATATGAACATTATGTTTTTGTTTTTTTTTACAAATCCGCTGATTCGATTGAAAGTGCAACAACAATAAAAATGCGAATAAAGCAGCATCCAAGCTTTTGATAGAAACTCGTTGTTGTTGCCAACTGGATGGTTGAATTGTCTCGTCAACATCACTTGATTTATACAATTATTTTTTATTAGTTAATTTTTGTTAAAATATAATTCAAATCTTTATTTTACTGGATTTATTTTTTGTAGAAAAGATTGCATATGTGGAAAATAAATAACCTAAATACAATTAGTGTTCATATATTATTCGTTTACATAATTAATATGCAGTTTAAGATATTTGTTTTCGATCTTTTATTAAAAATTTAAAAAGTATGATTTTGCAAGATTCTTGCTTGCAAGAAAGATATTGCAAGAACAAGACCAAGAATAAGATCATATGTACCTATCAAGAGCAAGACTTAGTGTGCAAGAACCATTTCTTGCATTGGTGTTGCAAATGATTATCTCTGGCACATACACAGATATTAAAGAGAAGCCGTGACATAACGGACATAACCCCCAATTCAAATTTGGGGGTTAAGTCCGTCAGTGTTTCGGACATAACCCCCAATTTTTCGAATTTCGAATTTGGGGTTTAAGTTCAACTATGAATTCGGCCATAACTCTCATTGGCGGTTATGTCCGACTATATATTTTTGAACTTTTTTTTAAATGCGAATTTATTTATATTGTTAAATTTGTTTGTTATATATATTTTTTAAATTCATTTTTTTTTTTGTAAATTTGTAACTCAATTTTTTTTAAATAAAATTTTCTTCTTCTCATTCATGAACAAAACAAAATTATAATTTTATGTTGTTATTTTTTGAATTTATGCGCAACTGAAGCGCCAAACTGGGGCTAACAAATAACCCCCAAATTCGAATTGGAGGTTATGTCTGTTCACATAGAAAAAATTTGTTTGAGTATGTTTGAATGTAATTAAAAAAATACGAAATTACCTTACATGTACTAGTAATGAAGTGTAATTAAATTATAATCGAAATTGAGTTTGTGTATGTTCAGATTGTAATGTGTAAACATTTTATATATTCCCCAGAAGAAATTCTGGACGATTTTCGTCGATCGACAACATACAGCATAAGGCTGTAAGTTCCTCCCATGTGACTTAACTTTCTCAACTCTTTCTGCCTACGTGTCTTATGTTGTTCGTTGAAAAAACGTATTCGTATCGGTCATTTGTACATTAAGAAACATACAAATTGTGTTACTATAAGTACAAATAGTAACAAATAATATAATTGTATATAATTTAATAGTGCAGTATATAATTTAATTGTTCTTGAATATTGTTAAAAAAATATTGTGAACAGCCAACACGGATTTTTCATCAGAAAAACCACAACTAAAAAAAAATCAGTGCTTCTATTTTCAAACCAAATTAGGCATGTTTTTTTACAACAGCCTCCGCGAATTGCTTGCCTACGCTATGTGCTGTATTGAGACTTGTTCTTGCAGTTTTAAACCAAATTTATTTATGCATTTAAAAATTTGTATATGAATTTAAATATTATAAATTACACTGTGCATGTTTAAAGATTTTTAATAAAAAAATTAAAAAAATATATATTTTATTTTCAGGATTTCATCCCAAAATTATTTAGATATATTTTTATGCAAACATACTACTTTTTGAACTGAAACAACTGTTATGTTTCTCTGGAAACATATTTTTATTCAGGTCGTTCCAAATCATGTTTTATTTTGAACATTTGTATGTTTCGATTCAAATATTTATTTTGTTTGGATGTACACGCACAGAAAAAATATGGTCACTACAATCATGTTTTGAGGCCATCATTCAATGATTGGAATTATAATTACTGTAATCATCTTTCCATGATTGTGATAATCTTGTAACGTGATTGTGATAATCATGTAACATGATTGAAGCAATCAGAACATGATTGGCTCCATCATGTTCCTCTCAGATATCTTTCTCGCTCTCTCTTTGCTCATTCTGCACTCTCTGTATGTTGAGAGTAAGAAATGCACGCACATCTTCGCATATTTACCCGACTCTACATTGGAATAAAACATAATGAAAGCAACGACTTCGATACTGTAACGTTGATAAATTGGCGGACGGCGTTGGCTGCTTTTTGTTATGCGTGTTCATTGTCGTTCGCAGTACATAAATCAAATTTTATTATTTAAATTGTTGTAATTGGTTACAAAAACCCATTCCTGAAATTATCCTATTTTATATATAAATTAAAACGAGCACTATATGAATTATAAAAAAATATATCAACGATACGCTGACCTTTCTTGACGAAGTCTGAATCTGCAAAAAATTACTCTCTGCTCTGTTGATAACTTTTCTCAATAGTTGAATCATAGTATGGTTACATCAAATATTCATTGAGACAACATGATCATTCATATTTAAATAACGTTTATTGTTACAATCATTAGCTATTTCAATCATTGAATTTAATCATTCTATGATTCTAGAAATCATTAAATGAATGACAGAATCATTTAAAAAATGATCATCGGCTTGTTCGTTCCCTTCTATATTGCTGTGTCCGGGAAACCAGCATATGGTTATCACATGGGTTTGACTTAGTATGTTGAGTGATAGGCGACAGTTCAGTATTGTGTTCGATTTTAAGACCGCATTGTCTAGTGCTAGGATGGCAGCCTGACTATCCACAAAGACTGTAATCTCCGATGGATCCATGTTCTTTGTTTTGATGGTCTGTGCTGCGTCGATAAGTCTATGTGACTCGTGAAAAAAATTTGCATATCTTATTTTTTGGCCCTAATAAACCATTCTAGGGGGTGAGAAAACTAAAAATCAAAAAAGGTTCAAATAAGTGACACCCTACTGTCTAGTATAGTACTGAGATATTTCGCTTCCCTAGATAGAGCGAGTGTGCAGCCATCAAGTTTTGGAAGCTCAAAGTTTCAAATTTTCCTTTTATTTGTGAAGACTTCGAGTTCAGTCTTGGAGGCGTTTACTCCTAGGCCGTTTTGTCCTGCTCACATTGACAATTATTTCAGTGCAGTTTCCATAATGCTGCTAATAGTAGGAATGTATTTTCCGCTTACCATAATAACTACATTGTATGTATATGCTCTTGCTTTTATTCCTTTATTTCTTAGTTTTGCTAGAATTTCGTCAACTACTAGAAGCCAGTAACAATAACTGCGGTGTACCCCTAGGTATTGTTTTCCGTGCTTTACTAATACCCAACTGTGAATTCATTATTCTGTTGTTCAGCATTTGATAGATCCATTGCGTTGTCTTGGTTTCTACTTGAACATTCTCTAATGCGGTTTTTATGGATTTTGTTTTTATATTGTTAAACGCTCTTTCGATATCCAAAAATGTGATTTCCTTGTAATGTAGGTTGTTTTCAATTGTCGTAAATACCTCGTGCAGTGCTGTTTCAACGGATTTACCCTTAAAGTAGGCGTGTTGATAGCTGTATAGGTGGTTATCATTTAGTTTTAGTCTAATGTTTCGGTCAATTCTCTCCAGCGTTTTTAGCATAGGATTATTGGCCTATGGTCCTGTTGCTATACCAAAACGATTTTAATTAAAATACAAGTTTTGATTTTAAATTTTCTAACAACTGATTTTTATTTTTTCATTTTTCCAGAAATAAAAATCAAATATTATATTTAATATATTTAAAACAAAACTAAATTAACTAAGTGGATATATGTAAAGTAGTTCCCACATATTCCACCCCTAGTGACAACGATATTTATTTAAAAACAACTCTTCGTCCAGAACGCAAACATTTTTCATTTGATGAGTTCTTCACTGAGATAGGTGAAACTTCAACATCTTGATCAGAGTCATCAGATAAAATTGTTGCTAGCTTAAGTCGATCCATTGAGATAACTTTTTGTCTGCCTTTTATCTCAAGTGTGAATGTCTTCCCAGTTCTTGATAATACCCTAAATGGTCCGTTATAGGGTCGTTGAAGTGGCGTTCGAACTGCATCGTTTCTGACGAAAACATAGAGTAATTTTGGATGCTCGAAGTTTTGACATGTCCTCTTTAAACTGCTTTACCCAGTCGCTGCTGCAAGTCTTCATGTCCGATGGGACGAAAAACTCACCAGGAAGCGAAAGTTGAGTACCATAAACGAACTCAGCTAGTGAAACTCCAAGGTCGTTGTTGATTGATGAGCGCATGCTTAGAAGAACAGTAGGAAAAACTTCAACCCAGCGGGAATCTGTATGACAATTTATTGCACACTTCAATGTGCGATGTCAACGTTCGATTTTTCCGTTTGCTTGAGGGTGGTACGGTGTCGTATGCGTCACTTTAGATCCGATCAGTTTTGCAAAGAGGACTCGAACTGACGTCCTTGGTCAGTGATGATGTGCGGGTACATCGAACCGAGCTACCCACCCCTGCAAAAAAAGCTTTTGCCACAGATTCTGCTTTTATATCACGCAGAAGGATTGCTTCCGGCCAACGAGTGAATCTGTCAATACATGTTAGACAGTATCGATAATCCTTAGAGGAAGGTAGTGGTCCAACTAGATCAATGCTTACGACCTTAAAAGGGTCGTCTGGCACAGGATACGAACCAAGAGGAGTTTTCGTGTGACGTGAAATCTTAGACTGCTGACAGGAAATGCACGATTTGGACCAATTTGTAATATCTTTTTTCATCGACGCCCAGATAAATCGATCACTAACCAGTTTTGTTGTGGCTTTTGTTCCAGGATGTGACATGTTGTGAATTTCAACGGAGAATGTTTCCAATTTTATAAAAATGAATAAACTCGTGCCAACTGACACTTATATTTCTTGTAAAAAAATCGGAAACAGGCCAACACATGCATCTTTTACTTTGTCTATTGCGGAAGAACATGCTGCGGCCGTTATCAGTTCAAATCTGTGGACTGATAACATCCTTGTTTCCGAATTCAAAACCAAAAGAAACAATAGACCAACTAAAACAGTCCACCAAAATCCAAAAAACTTAAGCGTATCTCCCTTTACTACCAAAACGTAAGGGGATTGCGTTCAAAGACTCGGGATCTCTTTTTATCTACTCAGAATTTCGCGAACGATATCATCGCGTTAACTGAAACATGGCTAAATAAGAGCTTTTCAAATGTTGAATTATTTGATAATTCATTCAATGTTTTTAGAAAAGATAGATTTGACATCGAAAAATCTCCAGTCGGTGGTGGAATATTAATAGCAATAAAGAACAATTTAATAAGTTCCTTATTAGAAATTCCAATTGCTGCTTCATTAGAGCTTATTTGTGTTAGGATTGTACTTCACAATTCCTGTGTATATGTCTTAAACGCTTACATTCCTCCGAAAAGTAGCGTAGAAGTCTATGAGACCTTATCTAAGTCCATAGATTTTGTATTGGAAATGCTTAATAGTTCTGATGATATCATACTTTTAGGTGATTTTAATTTACCAGATTTAATATGGAATAACTCTGACGACGACACATATTTCTGTGCGTCTAACTCTAAATCTCGACAAGAACAGATTTTTGTTGACACTATATCATCTGACTTACAACAAGTAAGTTGTATTACTAATTGTCTGGAACGACAACTTGACTTAGTATTTACTACAGAAAGTAACAATGTTGTAGTTACAAATTCGACGAATGTTCTAATGGACATTGATGCATATCATCCGCCTCTAACAATATTTTATCAATCTGATAGAGCGAATATCATTAATAGTAAATCTGCAGACAAGGCTTATGAATTTAATTTTAAAAAAGCCAACTTTTCATTGTTAAATGAATTATTGTCTGCTAAAATTGATTTAATATCAGACTATATTAATGATAATGAACTTGATGTTGCCATAAACTATTTTTACCATGAACTCTTTTCCTGCATAGCACTATCTGTACCATATAGCCTTAAGTTCACTAAGATCTCATCGTATCCCTGGTACACTAAGGAATTGAAGATGCTACGTAACTCTAGGAATAGAGCATGGAATAGATATGTCAGCAGTCAAGACCCAAGTGACCTAGAAACATACAACAAATTGTTTCTGGAATTCCAGTCTATATCTAAAATTCTTTACACTGAGTATATTGATAAAATGAAGATACAAATTTTATCAGATCCAAAAAAGTTCTGGGGTTTCATCAATACTAAAAAAAAGAGCGATGGTTTTCCTGCTTCTTTTAAAAATAATGATGGATTCACTAGCGACCCTAATGTCATATGTGGCCTATTTGCAAGCCTGTTTAAACAATCATTCTCTAATGATTCTTTTATAACCGATGTTAATTATTTTGATTACATGCGTTCTGCTCCTAAAACTTCATTAGTCTCTATATCATTTTCTCCGGAGCAGATTTTGCAATATATTTCGACGATTGATGATGATTTTAGTTCTGGACCTGACGGTATCCCGGCAACAGTTTTAAAGAAATGTGGTACTTCGTTATGTAAACCACTTTGTTCCATATTTAATAAATCAATAAATGAAAGTAATTTCCCAATATTTTGGAAAAACTCATTTATAAGCCCAATTTTTAAAAAGGGGTGTAAAAATGATGTAAATAACTATAGGCCAATCGCTAAATTGTCATCAATACCGAAATTGTTTGAACGTATTGTATATGATCAAGTTAAAATCCACTGTAGAGATGTAATTACCACACGTCAGCACGGATTTGTAACCGGAAGATCCACAGTATCTAATCTATTAGACTTCACTTCATTTGCAATAAGTTCAATAGAATCAGGAAAACAAGTCGACTGCATTTACACAGATTTCAGTAAAGCTTTCGATAAACTTCCTCATAACTTAATTTTATTCAAACTAAAGGTACTGGGATTTCCCGAATTCTTTGTTAAGTGGATAGGATCCTATTTATCTGATCGGTCATATCAAATACGATTCAGAAATAATTTATCTTCGCCATTTATTGCAACATCTGGGGTACCCCAGGGTAGTCATCTTGGTCCACTGTTATTTATACTGGCTATTAATGATGTGATATACAACATTAAGTACTCGCATTTATTAATTTTTGCCGATGATATGAAAATATATAAATCAATAAATGACGATAAGGACGTTCATATACTTCAGTCCGACTTAAAATCATTTGAAACGTGGTGTTGTAAGAATAACTTGATTCTTAATCCAGAAAAGTGTCAAGCCATGACATTTTCTCGCAAAAGAAATAAACTAGAATACAACTATTCACTAAGAGAGAAAATTATAAATCGGGTGCACGTGGTGAAAGATCTTGGTGTGTTTGTCGATACAAATTTATCGTTTAATTTACATATTGAAAATATATGTAAAAGAGCCTCATCATTACTTGGTTTTATCAAACGATGGGCTAAAGAATTCAATAGTCCCCTTACAACTTTGACTCTATATTGCACTCTGGTTCGTTCACAATTAGAATATGCAAGTCAAGTATGGTCTCCTTTCTACAAGGTACATAATGACCGAATCGAAAGGATACAGAAAAACTTCGTACGTTTCGCTCTCAAGGGTTTAAATTGGATGGATAACTTACATCTTCCTCCATACGTAGATCGTCTGAAACTACTAAATTTAAAGACTCTTGACGAACGCAGACAGATTGCCGATATCATTTACATACATCAATTAATAACCGGTAGACTTGATTCACCCGAGCTTCTTAACTATATTAGTTTTAACCATAATCGTAGAAGTAGCAGACATCGTGATGTTCTTTTTTATGTACCTTATAGTAGAACTAATTATGTAGCTGCTTCACCCTTCAATCGAATGTGTAATTTAGTTAATAATTGTCCACAGTATAATATAAATCTGTCAAAAAATCAACTCAAATGTAGATTTAAACTATGATGTAACAAATGCATGTGTTGTTCACGAGCCCAACTAATTTAGTGGGTAAATATTTTCCAGTATTTTGCTGTGAAAGTGCAAGCTAGCTGTATTAGCTAAAACTCGATTATTATTATATATCAAACACCTTTCGACGAAACTGGGGTGTGATGTATGGACAACCTTCGAAGTTGATGTGTAACAGATGATTTCTACGTCAGCACCTGGAACACGTAGTTTCTTCAGCTGTAGTCCAGTTGTTGTTGATTGAAGAAACGTCGAAATTTCTTCATCCGATGCTTGATCCTCTGCCAACATCTTGAAATCGATAGCCAACGGCATTGTTAACGCATCCAAGCGATAGAGTGTATCGGCAGTCACGTTGTCCTTCCCAGATACAAATCGAATATCCACCGTGTGCTGTGAAATATAGTCCAAATGCCGAAGTTGCCGTGGAGATGCTTTTTCTGGCCACAGATTAAACGCGGACGTAAGGGGTTTATGGTCCGTATAAATTAAAACTTCCTGCCTTCAAGAAAATACTGGAAGTATTTTAAACCAGAATAAGCCGCGAGCAGTTCGCGGTCGTAAGTACTGTAGCATTCGAAGTCTCTGCGTCTTCCAACGGGTACGAAAAAAGCACCTTGTAGCTGTGGTGTCGAGTCGATGACACGCTTGTCGTTCTTGGTTTGCCCCTTTTTCTGACTGTGGAGAAGATATTGGGCCTCCGCCGCATTTGTAATAAAACCACGATAGAAGTTAAGCGTTCCAAGAAATCACCTTAAGTCGTTGACGGTTTTCGGTAGCATGCAGTTTGCGATGGCAGTAACTCTTTCGGGATTAGGTTTAAGTCCATTTGGCGTCACTAAATCTCCCAAGAATGGAATTTCTGACTTTCCAAATTCGCATTTTGCAACGTTAATCGTGATGCCATAACTACGAAGACGCTGGTCATGGGTTTCGGACGCTACAAGAATGTCGTCGATGTACGTGTAGCAGAAATCCAATCTGCCTCGTTGATGAATCGCTGAAAAGTCTGCGCCGCGTTGCAAAGTCCAAATGTCATTCGCGTGAATTCGAAGAGACAAAATGGAGTTATAATGGCCGTCTTTGGTATGTCAGCTTCTTCCACAGGTATTTGAAAGTAAGCTTTGACTAAATCCACTTTGGAAAATACCGTCCTACCATGAAGCATGTGTCCAAAGTCGTGGATATGCGGGACAGGGTGGCAATCAGGAACGGTTGATTTGTTGAGCGCCTGATAATCTCCGCATGGACTCATTGTTAGCCTTAGGTACCAAGTGAAGGAGGCTTGACCAGCTGCTTTTCGATGGTCGACATATTCCCATTTGCATCATGAACTCGAACTCTTGTTTGGCGATTCTCAGCTTCTCAGAAGGCAGCCGTCGTGGTTTGGCTCTCACTGTTGGTCCTTTTGTCTCGATATGGTGTGTTACAGCATGTTTGACCATTGGAATCTTGTAGCTGGGCGTCGTGATGTCCGCGTAATCCTTAAGCAAGGAGTTAAAACCAGCGTGTGCGCTGGACCCGATTTCTGCCGATTTGTAGCAGGAAAAACGGAGATGTCTGCTCCAGTGTCGATCAAGAATCTATTTTTTGATCCTCTGTCAACTAGAAACAGGCGACATATTCGCTGGCCAACCTCGTTTGTCACCAGAGCGGCTAATGGTTTTCCGACTTGAAACTGCATGGTTGCCGACACTTCGTAGCAAGAGCACCATATTTGTGGTGATACCAGCAGTGGGGTTTTGCGGTGTTAGATCGGGTACGTGCGGTTGCACTACTGCGATTGCGGGTGCGAGAGCGGTTTTTGTCTCCGGCAGCTAATGCGCTAATTTGAACCAAAATCTTTTGCATCTGCTTTTCAAGTGCATCCATACGATTGTCGGAAACTGATGATGCGACGGAATCAATGCCAACATTGTCGGATTGGTCAAGGATCTTGTCAGCCATGATTGCTAGTTTGTCAATGTCGTCGTTGCTGATCGATAAGATGGCCTTGGTTGTTGATGGTAGACGCTGCAACCAAAGTGTCTTCAAAAGATCGCCTGACACCTTCCCGCTGGATAGCTGTCTCATCTCCCGGATCAAGACGGATGTTTTCTTGTCTCCAGCGCTGACGGTCTCGAGCAGTTGACGAAGGCGCTTTTCTTCGGAGTCAAGAAAAACGTTCAAAATTGCGTCTTTCAGCGCATCGTATTTTTTATCTTCCGGTGGCTCCTCAACGATGTGGCTGATATGATTCAGCACGCTACTTTCGATTGATCCTACCAGCGTGTGGTACTTGGTACGATCCGCAGTAATTCCAGACGTCACGAATTGCGATTCCAATTGTCGAAACCATAGTTTTGGGTTTTGTCGCCAAAATGGGGGAACGCGCACTGTAACTCGCGCTATTTCTGCCGTTGGAAGCGAATGGAACTCATTTTCGGAATCTGGCATTTTTTAAAAACGCGGGGTCACCAATGTTCCTATTTTAAAACTGGAAGCTAAACTTCCATTGGAGACCGGACCCGGATCTCTGAATACAGAGGTCAGGTTGTCCGATGCCCAGGTGAGTAGGAGAAGGAAGAATAAAGCGAAAGATCGCAAAGAGGCTGAAAAGGCTAAAGGCGACGCTGGAGCTTTCTCTTCCCCAGCTACCACAGCAAAACGCGATAGATCGGTGGAGGTTACTCTGACTGAAGCCGGACCATCCGCTGCTGCTGTTGTGGCTGCCAATGCACCTAAGAAGCGCAATGGCAAGAAGTTTAAAACCTTCACTGCTACTGCGAAACCCCGTAACTCCCAGAACTCGACAGTTTCCAGTGATATTGCTTCAACAAGCAAGAGCACTGGTGCTTCATGTTCCGGATCGGCTGCGGATGAACTGCCTTCAACATCCACTGGCAGAGGTAGGCTAGCAGTATCATATCGGGATGCTGCTCGCAAAGCTCTTCCGCTTGCGATTATTGGCAAATTGGGGAAGGAGCAAAAGATGAATGATGCAGAAGTAAAACACTGCACCGATCATCTTTGGCGGCTAGTCAGCACCGGCGGTGTCAGTGCAAACGCAGAAGGCTATGAGACAAGTTTTAGATTTTAACTTTTCTAACAACTGCTTTTCATTTCTTAATTTTTCAAGATATAAAAATCAAATATTATATTTAAAATATTTAAAACAAAACTAAATTAACAAAGTAGTTCCCACAGTCCTTTGCAGTAGAGTGTGTTGTCTTTCCTGCTTTGGGAATGAACACCACTCTGACTTCTTTCCATTACAGCGGTATGTACCCCAGCCTAGGACGACTTTTGAAGATTGCCTTTAGCAAGAGATTCTGGACTTAATTCGGTTCAGGTATTGTCTGGTCATCTGAGGTAGTAGGGTATTACAGGGTCCTTGGATAGAACCCTATGTAGTCCAGCTGCATCATTGGTCGTTTCAATTTCTTCACAGAACGTTTTCCATTAGTTGAATTTATCGTCCCTTATGGATTTCGTATAGGTATTTAGTTTTGACCTGACTTTACTGGCCTTGTTATGTAGTTTTCTAACCTCTTCCGCTCGTCCAACAAGAATTTTTGGTAGTTTTGTGACGGCGAGAGATTGGGCATAACTTTAAGAAGGATTTGTTCATTTTCTTGGTGATCATGTCTACCGCGGAGTCTATGGAATACTGTCAGGAAAAGAAGTTTCACATGTGTGCGGGATGTTTTCCGATATCCACTCTGAATATTTTGACCACATTGTTTTTGCAGGATTCCTAAAAGGTTTTTTCTTACTAGGTTTGAAGTTAATGTTGAAAAGTATTCTAAAATGGTCCCAAAATCAGATCAGAGTTAAAGTCAGGTCAAGGATTTCTTCTCCTTATCTATTTTGAAATATGGGGTGATCTCCCCTGTTACCCAAGATAAAGTCCGAGGACATAAGAAATTCAAAGATTGACTCACCTCGTTCGTTGATACTACCCCACTGGCTGTGATGTGCGTCACAGCTGATCACCAGTGGCAGGTTCCGTGTGTTCGCATAATCTGCAAGTTCTCGGCTTTTCCGTGCGTTGAGCAACGTCCAACTGCCTATCGGAACGTCCCTGTTGTGGGCCGCCAACAGTTTGACTATGGTTCCATCCTTATGTTTTCAAGAGGAGGAATCCAAAGCCTGTACTGAAGTCGAAGTGGTAGCGCGGATCTGGAGATCTCTTTCAGTTTTGACCCCTTCCAAAGTTCACCAATATTGGTGATGGAATTGGTCAAAAAGACATCCCTGTAAGCCGCATGCTGCGACTTTAACCCCCTTATACCATCCTGTGCCATCCTGTGAGGCATGCCAAATCCCTAGAACTCCGGCGTTTTTTGTCCGTTGCATTGGTACAGCGATGACCGTCGTGTCGTTATCATCGGAGTCCGCTAGCATATCTTCTGTAGTGTTCGAGCCTGCGATGACTTGTGAGGAAGGGTTTGACTCCTCTTCGTCACTGGATTTCACCATCGTCTCTGCGCTAACATCATGGGGTGTATCGCCTCCATGGTTGTCAGGTGGGGCGATACCAGTTGGCTTGACTAACCAGGTCTTTTCGTTTGTTTGTTTGTTGTTGTCGTTCATTTTTAGGTCGTCAGTAGGTTTGCCATTTACTGCCGAGAGGTAGCGTCGCATAGAAAAATGTTTTCTATGAAAAAGATGTTGGCAGTCGCTGGGGATCGAACCGCGGACCTTTCGGCTCGTAGTTGAACGCACCAGCGACTTTTCGCTCGTAATCCTACGCACTAACTAGATGATCTACCGACGCTACTGTTTTGACTTGTGCTGGGTAATTTAAAATAAACACGCAGAGAAATAATATGATTGTGACATGATCGTGTGAAAGTGTGCATAATAAAGCGTAAAGCGTTTTTGTGTTGTCCGGTCTTTGCAAGCACATCTTCGTGTGTTAAGTGGAACATCCATGGTCGGAATCATGTTAGGATATGTCAAATTGTTGTCATAAATTGTATTTTCAATAAAAATATATACATATATATGGGGCATTCCACATCAATTCGCTGAGTTCCGACCCTGACCCTCTTCGATTTGCTTCACATTTTTAAATATTGTTATTATTGGTCAATGAAGTTTAAATTTTCTTTAGTTTACTACTATATGGTAGATAAAAAAGAGTATTCCCATTTCTACTACATCTACGATTGTGGTTAACAATATTATACATTTTAGGAAGCTCTGGTGAATATATACTATCCGGTATTAAATGATGTATGTAAATTATATCGGAAATCTGTCTACGTTCTCCAAGAGACTTTAAATTTAGTAGTTTCAGACGATCTTCGTATGGGGAAAAATGTAAGTTATCTACCAAATTAAAACCATTGAGAGTGAAGCGTAGGAAATTTTGATGTATTCAATGCGCCAATATGTACATTGTATAAAGGAGACTTCAAGTATTTTCATATCTAAATTAACCAATGTTTAAATAATTTACTTTACTCAATTGCATTGGTATAGGTAACGAACAACATTCTCAAGTTTTACTTTGAATTTAATATAAATACAGTATGTAGTAAAAATTATGGCTTATGTAGTAATATTTTAATATTTAGCTTGAAATTAAATAAATAACAATCTTTTTTGAGAGACTAATATTTTCAAATTGTTAATATATGCAGAATATTGTAAAATATGAGTTATATTTTAACTTTGATGTAAAATAAATACATTATGTAGGTCCATAGGGGCTTCTCTTTATTTATTCGGAGTGACGTTGCGTATCAACTGCAGCAACAACATAATGTGTCGAATAGCGAATTTAATATTATTTTGGTTAAATTCAAAATCCAAGCACACATCATGGACTTGTGCTTTCTTTATAGGTGTTAAAATCCATCTGATTCGATCTCAAATATATTGGAGCAATTTCTTTGCAATGAGATTGTTGTTGCCGGCGATTTTAATGAGCATAACGTCACTTGGTTGAGCCACTCGGGTCTATCAACACAGGAAGTTATGTTGAGTAGTTTGCGGAGTGTAACCAACTCACTCAATTCGTGAAGAAGCCGACGTACCTCACACGCGTCGGCGGGCAGAGCCAAAAAGTCCTAAACCTTTTTCTGACTTCACATCATAAAAAATTTAACGGGCAGTTAAAAATATCCTAGCAAATCTCAATATCAATAAAGCCTCCGGACCAGATGGCATTTCGGCCCATGTTTTGAAGAAGTGCGCGTCAACGCGGGCTTGTCCGTTGTGCAACCTTTTCAACATCTCCTACACGATAAGAGTTTTTCCATCTTATTGGAAGGTTGCCAAAGTCCAGCCAGTTCCAAAAAAGGGCGAGTCCACGATCCCTGCTAATTACCAACACATTGCAATATATTCTGCGCTGTCCAAGGTAATGGAAAGCGTAATAAACTTCCACTTTGTGAACTATCTAGAGCGAAACGAGTTACTTAGTGACCGACAATATGGTTTCCGTATGACCAAATCCACCGGTGACCCGATGACGATCCTCTCCGAAAAGTGGAATAATTGTATTCACCTTTTTAGGGAGAATAAGGTTGTTGCTCTGGATATTTTCAAGGCTTTTGATCGAGTATGGCATGAAGACCTCGTTTCCAAACTAATTGCATATGGTGTCGATGTTTCTTTTACTCGATGGATATTGAGTTTTCTCCAGGGTCGTTCTATACAAGTTGCGATGGATGGTGTTCTTTCAGAAAAACATTCCATCAATTCTGGAGTTCCGCAGGGTCCTATCCCCGTCCCTATTTCTGGTATTTATCAATGACCTTCTGTCATTGACCCAGAACCCAATTCATTCCTTTGCAGAGGACAGTAACATTTGTCATTCATATTCGTTCAACAAGCGCCCAAACTCTAAGGAGATTGAGAGTAAATGACTCCCTTAATAATGAATAACTCACTTAATAATGACCTTAAATCACTCTCCGAGTGGAGTCTGGATATTGCGCAGTCACCTGCTCTTGACGTTCTGGACATATCAATACAATGTGACATCCGTTGGAACGATCCTTCATTTGATGTGTCGAAAGAAGCGGTCAAGTGTTTTCTTAAACGGTGTAAGACATACTTCACTCCTGCTATCTTGCGCACTGTCTACACCACCTATATACGGCCTAAGATAGAATACAATTCGCACATTTAAGCAGGGGCTTCAAAATCATCTTTGGATTTTCTGGACCGAATACAACAGCGTGCGATATATCTAATAGGGGATGAAAATATTTCATCATCTATTGGTTCTCTCGAGCACCGAAGGACCATTGGGTGTGTAAACCTACTTTATAGGTATTAAAACGGAAAGTGTTCGAGAGAAATACATGGCCTGATTTCACCAGATCGTGTGTTCCCTCGTTTTACTCGGGCATCGAACCAAGCCCACCCCTTCGTAGTCCACTCGACTTTCAATAGAACCAAGTATTATAGAGAAAATTTGGTCTTAAGTCGCACGAAGAACAATCTCCCTGCGTCCGTTTTTCCCGACATTTTTGATATTGGCAAATTCAAAACAAACATCCACCGACACTACTCCATCTTTCCTCCGTTCCTCTAACCTATAATCCTTTTCTACGATCAACACTATGCATTGCATAAATTTGTAAAAAAAAATCTACGAAATTCTATAAATAATGACCTAAAATATTAAATAATTAAAAAAATGACCTAACGAATAAAAAAAGCCTAAAAATGACAAATCATTAAAAAACTGACCTATCATGAAAATCCGAGCCCTGAAAAAAAAAATAATACGATAACTAGTCATGTAGGATCATAGTATGGTGGTATGAAATCGCAATACGGTCACTGACAACCGTAGTATGGTTGTGTGGAATCATTATATGGTCACTTGCAACCATAGTATGGATGTGTGGAATCATAATATGGTCACTGACAACCATAGTATGGTTGGAAGAATTCTTTATATGTTTGAATAAAAACAAAAAATTTAAATTGTTTTAGTATGAAGTGTTTGTTTTTAATTTGTAACTTCGACCTTAATGAAATAAGGTCTGTTTTTTTTTTTTAATTTTACTGGTTATTTTTCGAAATTTTCCAAAATTGTGATACTTCAAAAATTAATAGATTTTGTTAATTAATATAGGTAATTTCGAAAACTGATAGCAAATATAGATGTAAAATAATTATTTTGTTTCATTATTCGAAGTATTTGATTCACGTTTATATTATTTTTTCAAATTGTGTATATAATTATTAAATTATTAAAAGTTGTCTGTATATCGAATTTGTATGTTCATATTAATTTTATTTGAAAAATAATACACAAAAATTGATATGGCCCTAATTGATATTATGAATATAAAATATCAAAGTGGAATATTTATATTCCATTTTTTGTTCTAAGAAAATTCTTCATATATATATATATATATATATATATATATATATATATATATATATATATATATATATATATATACATATATATATATATATATATATATATATATATATATATATATATATATATATATATATATATATATATATATATATATATATAAATAAATAATACATACTAATAATACACTAATATTTAGTTTTAAATACTCAAAATTAAAAATTGATTTGCTAGAATAATATTAATAATAATAGTTTGGCGCTACAGTCCTATAAGAACTTAGCTCTCTCACCATTTTCAGCTGTGCGTGTTATATTTGTACTCAAAGTGGTGGGACCTACAGTTTATTGCCGAATCCGAACGGCGGGTGAGAGCTTTTCATAGGTAAGGTTTTACTCTTGTAAGTTTGCCATTTACTACCGAGAGATAGCGCGGTATAGAAAAATGTTTCTATGAAAAGATGTTGTTAGTCCCAGTCCAGGTCAGGCTTGTTTATGGGATATCATGCGTTTTTTCTGAGTGTATAAGTTGAATATTGAAGTTAGTCGCATTTGAAAGGCGATGAATTGGTTTTTCTGATGGTGTACTCGTTTTCAAAACTTTCAAATAATACCAAATAATACAAATATAAATAATTTAATATACAAAGAAAGATGGTCAGAATTTTTTTTTTTATTTTTTGTTTGTTTTTATTTCATTATACTTTTATAACAATTTACGATCATTTTCTCTTTCATTTTTTTATGTTTGAAGTACGTAAAAAATCTTAAATTTGCAGAAGAATGTAATAATTGTGCAATATAAAAATATTTGTATTCCAGTTTGGTTGAAAAATATTCAAGATATTTGAATACCCAATACTTCGATGTTTGACATATACATAACCAAATTTTTAATTTTATTTTAAAATGTAATAGGGGCTAAATGTTACATTGTGCTGCTAGAGCTTACCACACAAAATTTCAGTCACAAAAAAAAATAAAAACAAATTAAATAATAATGAACATTTTGGTGGGAGTTTTCAACTTGAAGGAGGATGCTCGAGCTTAAGTTTTTATTCAAAATTAGTGAAATTTTAAGAGGATATTAAAAGATTCAATCTCTAATTGCTTAAGCCTATTTCGATCCAAAACAACTTTATTTAGATGGTAAAAAAATAAAAATATGGATTTAAAATGTATGGACATTCATACAAATATTTTTCAGCATTTTTGTCCACTAAGTAATAATTTTTCAACTTTTTAAACAAATTTGAATTTCTTTTGCTTAAGTATCGCAAACAAATTATTTCACGGATTAACTCAAATTTTTGTATTGTAGCGTGATATTTTTATGCGTCTAATATCGTCAATTATTTATGCGTCTAATTATTATTTACGTTTGTTGGAATTTTAAATATAAAAGAAGACCAAAATAATGAGAAATAGAAAAATTGCCTATACCTATACCTAAACTATTGCTATTTTCGGAATCAGCGTCACAAATGCATCCAATATTTGCTGCTTTTACCGCACCATAATGAGTGTAGAGCAGTGTTATTAATATAGAAGTACAACGGTAAAAACAACCAGTTGGGAAGGTTAGATCACATGGGAAATTTTAAAGTAGGTGTAATTATGATAGTTAGGATTATCAAAATTATAGTCGGTCTAAGCCGACTATAAATACCCTACACATATGTATGGTTACCATTCAAAGTGATATATAGGTCACCAGGGTATACGAATCCTGAAAATAACTACAAACATTCAATCGCTGAAGAATTTCCATTCATTTGATACCCATATTTACAAATGGGTAGGTGTACCGAATTTCGATTTTTTTTTTTGTGAACCACAAGTCTTTTCGCCGGAAAACATTATTATCATGTATTTGAGCATGATGTCAATATATATTTGACCAACAAAGTTTACCTAAGCACGTATACATAAAAATTGATCTTTATATGTACATTTTATATGTGGTATTTGAACATAAGTGGTCGGATCATAGGTCACCATGGACCGATCTCGCCAATTTTTTCGCACATACAGCGTAGGTATATTAGTAATCTAAGTTATAAGTTTCATTTATCTAGCTCTTCAATTTTAAAAGTCTTAGGGATTTCAACAGACAGACAGACAGACGGACAGACAGACAGACGGACAGACAGACAGACGGACAGACGGACAGACGGACATCGCTAAATCGACTCAGGAGGTCATGCTGATCAAGAATATATATACTTTTCCATACCGGAGATGCTTTCTTCTGGGTGTTACAAACGGCGTACCAAACTGAATATACCCTTTCACTCTTAGTGTAGGGTATAAAAATTAGGTGTTGACCACCAAAATCAGTTTTATAACTATTGGACCATAATTTCTTATTATGTTTGTGATGTTTGTGTTAGAGTTTTAAAAACGACTAAACCACTACAAAATGCATTTCATTACATTTAAATGAGACCCAATTTTTCTATAATTAACATATGGTTTACGTGCAAAATGTTGAATTTCAACGAAATTATCCGATTAGTTTCAAGTTACTCAAAAATAGTAGTGGATTGCCCGATATAACGTATTTGCAAACATTTATATTCAACAAACGAAGGTCAAGTAAAAAAAATGTGTAATTTCTAAAGTTTATTATTCGATGTTGCTGATCCTTCATGGTTTCTTTTTGTGCCATTTTTAAATCCAAGCACTTTGCACATATGTGATGTCCTATCTAATAAAAAACCGATGACAACTTTTAAATAAAGAATTACAAATACTGTGTTGTAGCCCTATAGATCATTCTTGATATATTTTGAAAGTAAACGTAGATTTGTACTCAGAGAAGTATAAAATTGACTACTTTTATAATAATATTTCTTAAAAAATATAATTTTTTGACAAAATCATGGCGTCTTAGGGGGGGCGATCGCCCCCTGTGGATCCACCACTTAACCTCTACGCCATATTAAAATATATTTGAATTAATATTAAGCTATAAAATTTCCGTTTTACGCTTATAAATACTATACTATTCACTGCAATATGTCAAAATATTTCATAAACCAGTTGGGAAGGTTAGATCACATGGGAAATTTTAAAGTAGGTGTAATTATGATAGTTAGGATTATCAAAATTATAGTCGGTCTAAGCCGACTATAAATACCCTACACATATGTGTGGTTACCATTCAAAGTGATATATAGGTCACTAGGGTATACGAATCCTGAAAATAACTACAAACATTCAATCGCTGAAGAATTTCCATTCATTTGATACCCATATTTACAAATGGGTAGGTGTACCGAATTTCGATTTTTTTTTTGTGAACCACAAGTCTTTTCGCCGGAAAACATTATTATCATGTATTTGAGCATGATGTCACTATATATTTGACCAACAAAGTTTACCTAAGCACGTATACATAAAAATTGATCTTTATATGTACATTTTATATGTGGTATTTGAACATAAGTGGTCGGATCATAGGTCACCATGGACCGATCTCGCCAATTTTTTCGCACATACAGCGTAGGTATATTAGTATTCTAAGTTGTAAGTTTCATTTATCTAGCTCTTCAATTTTAAAAGTCTTAGGGATTTCAACAGACAGACAGACGGACAGACAGACGGACAGACGGACATCGCTAAATCGACTCAGGAGGTCATGCTGATCAAGAACATATATACTTTTCCATACCGGAGATGCTTTCTTCTGGGTGTTACAAACGGCGTACCAAACTGAATATACCCTTTCACTCTTAGTGTAGGGTATAAAAAAAGTTTTACATAATATTTAATTGATTTTAATATATTTTCCTTGCAAATAAATTATGCAAGCAATTTAGTAGATATTGTGTAATACTCATTGAAGTTCATGGAATTTGAAGATGGTAATCAGAAAAATAAATTAATGTGTTTTCGATTGTTTTAAGTTTAATTATTATAAATTGAAACTCCATGCATTTTCAGAAAAATTTTTACCATGCTCAAATCTTTGAAATAACGGTGGTATTTTAAATATGTGAATCTAAATATCTGAAAAGAAAATTCTATTCTGATAACGATAATGTATAAAAAATTACTCATAAAGTTACGTTACTAAACAACTTGTAAATATACCAATTTTTCATGTTCTTTGAGTAAGCAAATTAAATAATTTGAAAGACACACAAATACAAATATTATTTTATGTTTTTTCAGACAACCTTAATTAATATTTCTAATGCTTAAAAATGAGCATTGAAATTAAGGACAAATTTTGATTTTTGTTTAAGGGTGTCCTACGTACGTTACCAAAAAGATACATTAATAATCATATTAAACTAACAACATTTTTTAAAGAGTTGAATTCTCTGTTGCTAAAGCAGAATTTCCTTGGCATTTTCAAAAATGTAAACATTTATGACACCTGACCAGAAAGTGTAAAAAAATCAAAAAAAAAATTTAGTTTCACAAAAATGGAAAAAATAACAACATCAAAAACATCAACAAAAACATCTGGAATTCGAATCGTACATCGCTTTTTATTTCGTAATAACTATTACTAAGATTGCCAGATATAAAATTATTTTTTCAAAAAATCGTAGTGCAAATTTGCACACGGAATCAGAATTTCCTTGGCATTTTCAAAAATGTAAACATCGATTTTCTATTTTTTTTAGAAAATTTATGACACCTGACCAAAAAGTGTAAAAAAATAAAAAATATTTGGTTTCACAAAAATGGAAAAAATAACAACTTTAAAAAATCTGGAATTCGAATCGTACATCACTTTTTATTTCGTAATAATTATTACTAAGATTGCCAGATATAAAATTATTTTTTCAAAAAATCGTAGTGCATATTTGCACACGGAACGTCCAGAATTATTCTGTAATTTATTTCGAAATAACTATAAACTTTAGAAACAAAATGTACATATGCGAAAATAAAGTAAATTATTCTGAGATAATTAAAAGAAATGTATTGTACGCCAAAAAAAAAATTAGAAAAATAATCGTAGTGATAATTGAAGCGTTGGGTGCAATAAGGGCGTTTAACGTATCTCATAAAGTAAGGAACCGATATTATTGGTTCCAGTTTTCCATTCAAGTTTGAACTTTTAGCTTTACTACGAATTTTCAAATTTGTTTTAACGCTTCTATTAATATATAAAATAATTAATTAAAATAACCAAGGATTGAAACCTAAACGAATAACGGTTTCGATTTCGGTTTCGGTTTTTTTCCGTGTTTCGGTTTCGGTTACGGTTTCGGTTTTAAGTTTTTATAACGAAACGGTTTCGGTGTATCGGTACCAAGTTACGGTTTCGGTTTTGATTTCGGTTTTTGTATAAAATTTCAAAATATTGTGTTATATGAATTATTTAATTGATTCCGCAAAGAAAAAAAACATTTTGGCTTCACCTGAGATACGATCTAATTTGCAAAAGAGATCAGAGAAGCGAAACTTTAACAAGAGCAACTAGAATACATCGGTAAATATTGTTAAACTTCATAAGGAAAAGAATTTTGTACAATTTCCGTCCATAAAAGTCAAAGAAATTAAATTTCAAGAATTCAGTGACTGCAATATCTGCCTTATACTTGAAATGTTCGAACTTGTCGAACTTGCACTTCATTTTTCGTATTTTCTTAAGTAGTTACTGATATTTTAATAATTTGAAACTTTTTTCAAATTTTTTCTTACATTACCATTGTTTTTTTATTACCTTATTATAATTTTTTAATCCTTAATGTATATGTACGTTCGAAATTGAGCTGTTTTGAAAAATCACTCAAAAATCCATTAAAAGACCTATAAATGGTATTCTATTGAATAGATCCTTTAACAGAATTTATACAATATTCAAATTAACTTTTCAAAATTTGTCCCACTTTACCCCAAGCTCCCCTATATATTTTACTAATACAATAAATAAAAAACCAACATCATTAAAATTTGAATCATTTTTTAACAAAAAATTGTGCTTGAAGTTGCTTGTGTTTTGTGGTTAATTTGATTTACCGCTACACAAATTAATGAAACAAAGAACAAATTTTAGACCAAAGACCGTTGTTTTGGAAATATTTTTTTTAAAAAAACAACATGTGAATTTTTGTACAACTGGAAATGTTTATTGTGAGAACTCCAAATTTCAGTAAATGACATTTAAACATGCCTTGTACTTAAGATCAAATATGTTTTTGGGTTTCTTTTTATGCTTTTTTAAAAACCGTTTTAAACCGGTATAAAACCGAAACCGTTTATTTCGGTTTTGGATATCGGTTTATTTCTGATTTTCGTATAACGGTTTCGGTTTTAAAAATGAAACGGTTTTAAACGGATATCGGTTTCGGTTACGGTTTCAATCCTTAAAAATAACTTATTGCATACAACAAGAATTAAATTTGGGCGTATTGAGTTTTAGAACTATAAACATTATATAAATGAAAGAAATAAAGATTATTGTGCATAGTCTTGAAATACTTATTGATATGAATGAATATAGATATAAATTGCGGTCAAAATGGCTCAAAACTAAATTCACTCTGTAGAAATCTGAATCTGTAAAAAATTAAAAAAAAAAAATAAAAAAAATATATATATTTTATATGAAGATATCGCCCTTATTGCATAAAACGACAAAAACTTTATGCACTCGATCTGGGATTTTAGAGGAGGATAGAAGGCACTGCTGGGATCATTCCGTGCGAATATTAGAAAAAGAACGTTATGATGCCTAACGCCCCTATTGCACCCAACGCTTCTGTTGTATCTAAGAATAGATCTGTAGCTAATTGAATATCTATATAATAAAAGGTCTACTCTATCTAGTTTTCTTGTACAAGAGGATAGAAAATAATTATATCATTTATAATTGATTATATTTATACATAGTAAACCAAATCAAACATTCATTGTAATATAGATCTTAACACCGAATATCTCGATTTTGGTCGTGGATCTCACCTAAATACGTCATCAAGAACAAAACGAATGCGGACATCATTTAAGCACCATCAATTGCGTACAATGAAATCATACTTTGCAATTAATCATAATCCAGATGCTAAAGATCTGAAACAACTTTCGCAAAAAACTGGCTTGCCAAAACGGGTTCTTCAGGTATGTACTATTGGTGGTTTAACTGTTTAGTTTTAACACGGAGGAAAATAAAATTCAAATCTAGAGAATTTACTAATATCAATAAAATACTACTAAAATTCTAGAGTTTATCAATTGAAATTGTAATTGTCGTTTTCATCAATCTTGCTTTATCTGTAATATTCGCTAGTATGCTTCTGTTATCGATATCTGTTAGAGTGCGTGTCTGTCGATATGTTGAAAGTACCTAAGAGCATTTATTGCATGATATGTAAAAGTTTTACTTCTTTGCTATCAAAAAACAGTTTGATATACATTATATGCATGTCTGTTTTCTAAACGATTTCAGAACAAATATCTTAAATAAAATAATAATTCAAATGAAATAACCAGTAAAAATTATTAATAATATTATTTTATTAATTCGACCTGACAACACTTGGAGTGCAAAACTGGCACCAGTCGCTTCTGCATTGCGTGTTCTGGCGCCAGTTTTGCACTCCAAGTGTTGTCAGGTTGTCTCGCACTATCGGAGATTCGGGTGCTCTCTCCTACGTTGACCACCATTGGGTACATAATTGAATACCTTTTTACTGGAGCGGTTTCATCCATACGTTCGACATGTCCAAGCCAGCATAGGCGCTGGATCAAAACGCGCCTGACTATGTCAATGCAGCTCGTCGTTCCATCTAATTCTGTACTCGTTATAAGGCCATAGATGTTCTGAAAAATCTCTCAAACGCTCCTAAAGCTCGCTCATCGGTGTTGGCAAGCGCCCATGCCTCAGCGCAATATAGAGCGTAATTTTTGACCGTCGAAAGAGGGTTCTACTCCTCAACTACCTACATACCCCTAAGTAACACCTGTTGGCAAGAGTTATTGTTCGGATAATCTCAAGTCTGACGTTGTTTTCTTTGTTGATAGTGGAACCTAGGTAAACGAAGTCCTTCACAACTTCGAAGTTGTGGTTGTCAATAGTGACGTATTTTCCAAGACGTCAGAACTCTTTGTTTATTGATGACAGGTACTTCGTCTGGTCCTCGTTCACCGTAAGATGTATTTGACGCGATTCGCTCACTAAACTGGAGAATGCTGCACTGACTGCTCGTACGCTCTGCTCAATTATGTAGATATCATCAGCGTACCCGAGCAGCATGTAACTCCTGTTGGGAGGTAGCACGCCCAGTCCACCAAACTCACCGATATATAGCCTATACTCTGCCCGGACCCAACATACATATTGTGTCAAAATTTGGTTCAATTCGGTTCAGCCGTTTAGACGTCTATAAGGAACATACAGACATACATACATACATTGTTCATATATTTGTTATTGTAATGTTTTTCGTTGCCTATTCTGCAGACAAGCGCGTAATGGTCTGACATGTATGCTTTGACATCTAGTTGATTATTGCTTTCTAACAAAGAGATTATCGATATCACAGTCAGGGATGATATTTGAACACATCGTAAATTAAACCAAATTGTATTTTTTTCCTAAATTTCAATGTTATTAATTTACAAATACGAAGATCATACAAATTTTGCAATATATTTCGCCTAAAATACATGTATATCAAATAAAAATATATTTTTTAAAATTATTTAAAAAATAGAGACTCGAAATATCCTAAATTTTAATATAAATATTAGAAATAATTTCTTTCTGTCATTCTTTCCGTATTTCGAAAGAAAGAAAAAGTGAATTTATGTCGTAAAAAAAACAATATTATTTAAATTTCATTATTTTTGATTTAAAAAATATTAAAAATAAAGTTAATAGTCTATGTCTAATAGAATTTGTTGCTGAAATATAGAAAGTGGGTTTAAAAAAAGGAAAAAAATTGAAAATAGATGTATCCTATTTTCCATTGAAATATACCGGTTTAATTTCGATTCTTATAATAATGTTTCTTTTTGTTCGTATTTAAAAAAAATATTTATTTTCCCCACACAAGATCTAGAGATCAATTACGAAAAAATTGTATTATAATTTTAATTAAATATTAAGAACAGATAAATGAACATTTGATTACTAAAATTAATTTTTTTATATTTGTCCATATGATTTTAGTTTAGTAATTTACGGAATCGGTTTTAGCAAGTAAACTGTTTTAAAATAATATTAGTAACGCTTTCAATATGCCGCCTTTAAAAATTTACCTAGAACTGAAATTTAATAACGCAGTTTTTAATAACGTGAAATGTGATACATTAAATTACGTTGTAGATTAAAATTGTCTATAGTTATTCACCAATAACTTGTGATAAATTAATTTATTGTTTTGGAATTTATTACAATGGAATTGTACTTAAATTGTCTGGGAAGTACTTTGGTACTTTTTATATTGAAATTGTACTCAAAAAAGTACAATTGTACTGAAAATATCATCACTGATCACAGTACTTCTCATGCAATTTCTACTCTTGTACTTTCGGTGCTGTTTGTGTTTTGTAGGTCTTGTGCTGAGAGAATATCAGTGTAATGCAGCAAAGGGAATTTGCATGCACGCGTGCGTTTTATCTTTTGTATTTTTATACATAGATCTTTCATAATGAAAGCGCGTCAGTCTCTGTTGAGATCTCATGCGAACAACACCGCGCTTCGCTGTTCTTTTTTTACACTATAAAAATATAAATTTTAATATTGACTAAATTTTTGTTTTGTAAAAATTTATATCTCTATATATTAATTTATTTAAATATAATTTGTATACCCTATACTAAGAGTGAAAGGGTATATTCAATTTGGTACGCCGTTTGTAACACCCAAAAGGAAGCATCTCCGGTATGGAAAAGTATATATATTCTTGATCAGCATGACCTCCTGAGTCGATTTAGCGAAGTCCGTCTGTCTATCCGTCCGTCTGTCTGTCTGTTGAAATCCCTACTACTTAAACAATTGAAGAGTTAGATAAATGAAACTCATAATTTAGATTACTTATATACCTACGCTGTATGTGCGAAAAAAGTAATCTGACCATTTATATTCAAATAACTCATATAAAATTTACATCTTCAGTTCAGTTTTACTGCATACGTGCTTAGGTACTTTTATGGTCAAATATATATATTGACTTCATGCTCAAATACATGAAAATAATGTTTTCCCGCGAAACGACTTGTGATTCCTAAAAAAAAAGTCGAAATTCGGTACACCTATCCATTTGTAAATATGGGTATCAAATGAATGGAAATTCTTTAGCGATTGAAAGTTTGTAGTTATTTTCATGGTTTGTGACCTATATACCACATTGAATGGTAACCACACATATGTGTAGTGTATTTATAGCTTATACCGACTATAATTTTGATAATCCTAACTATCATAATTACACCAAATTTAAAATTTCCCATGTGATCTAACCTTCTCAACTGGTTTTACTTGATTTTTATTGATTTTAATTAAAATTTATTTACTAAGAAAACAAGATGTTTATGAAAGTCTTGCTGCAACTATCTTTTTAAATTAACGCCCTGTAGCAAATATTTAAACATCCCATAAGTTTCAATAAAGTTGCAGCAAAACTATTAATATTTTTTATATATAACATTTATGCAGATAGTTACGAGATGTTTGCCGCAACATAGATGAAAACTGAGATATTTGCAGTTGACTGATAGCAAACATCCTGAGTTCTTAGACATTTGCAGCAAAACTTTTGTGTTATTTTGACATTTGACTACTATAAAAAAAATGAAAATGGCGTACTTTTTACTAAGTAAATTCAATGCTGTAAAAACAGTGCAAACTCAAATATTGCATTTTAATGGTAAAAGTGAAAATAAAATATCCTACGATATAAATTATCAACACGTGATGGAAAATATATCTTTGAAGAGTATAGTTTGATGATAGCATCGCCAGTCGGGCTTGGTCTGCGAAGAAATCTCAAATCGTTGTACAGTTTTACCTTCGGTGGATTTATAAAGATGATGACGATGTTTAACCAGGATATTGTTTTAATTCTAGAATAATAAAAATAAATTTTATTTATTTTCCTTTAATTTAATAAAAATTACTCTGCGAATTCTTATGGAGTACATTTTCCAAAAAATTCATCAACTATCTTCCTGTTTGTAAGATGTTTAATTGATGGTTGCTATACATAATCGTAAATTTGAATGATGGTTGCTCGCAATATTTATTGTATTTGACGGATGTTTTTAGAGATGGTTGCCTCAAATATGATTTAAATAATTTGTAAATAACTTGATGTTTAGGGCTGTGATATTTCTGGTAATCATCTTTGATAAATATCAGTTTTCACTCGTGCTTACGACAATTAAATTAACTTTCCGATGGTGCATCACATCTTCGAACGGTATGATTTCTTTCTTTTTTAAAAGGTACGTAAAATTGAAATTACAAGAATAAAAATATAATTTTTTACTATGTCATTGCTTTTCTCAAAATATCGATATTGATTGTATCTAATTTATAATGACAGATCAGTTCATTCCCAGTATTTTATTATCAATCACAGTGATTGTAACATGTTAAGAAACTCTGCGGAAATAGTTAAACATTTGAAAAGAAACAAATAATGATTTTCTTACCTTTTTCGATAGCATACCTTGTAATTTTCGTCAGTTCCCCTGATGGTGGAGGTTCCGGAGAGACATTCGGGAGATATTGTTATAAAGTTAAATGTTATAAAGTTTATCATGATATCGCTTACTTAATTCAAAACACTTTTAAATTCCATACCGTTAGTACCTCCGGTAATTAAATTTCGACTGCCTGAAACGAAATGTCCTAACAATTCTTCGCTGTTACTTTCACTTTAATTATAATATCACTATGTTCTGATGAAGTTTCACATTCACTCAATTTTGAACTTGACTATTTAAAAAAGCCGAATTGTAATTTATTGTTGACACCAATTGTGAAATATCGCATTGGTTGGCAATCACTGATTTGTTTATTTTAACATAGACCCAAAATTATTCAATGAAAAATTTCAGTGCAGGCTTCTTTTAACTGTTCGGACGACTTCACTGTAGTATTTGTTTCATTGGTGTCAAGTACTGTCAAAACATCAAGCCATTCAAAACATTCAATGTTTTGAAAAACAAAACCAAACGACAATACTGTCGCTGAACATGCAACGAATACAGTGGGTGCAGCGAGTGAGGGCAACGAGTAACGAGTGAGAAGACGAACATTAAAAACAAGAACAAATCTGCCACTAGGCTTTCGACGGCAGTAATATATATATATATAAAAAATACAGCAAACATTTAAAAACAAAAAAATTGTTAAAAAAATGTTTGTACGACAAAAACAACGCACGCCTAGCCTGATACACATTCAACCCAAAAGTCCTGAGACTAGGGATGTCAAAAACTGGTTTCACAAACCGGCGGTTCGGATTTTTTCCAGAATCCGTAAAACCGGTTTTTGGTACTAACCCAAAACCTGTTTTTATACCCTCTACACTAAGAGTGAAAGGGTATATTCAATTTGGTACGCCGTTTGTAACACCCAGAAGGAAGCATCTCCGGTATGGAAAAGTATATATATTCTTGATCAGCATGACCTCCTGAGTCAATTTAGCGATGTCTGTCTGTCTGTCTGTCTTTTGAAATCCTTACTACTTGAACAATTGAATTGATAATTTAGATTACTTATATACCTTCGCTATATGTTCGAAAAGGCATATCGGTCCATTGTGACCTGTGGTCTGACCATTTATATTCAAATAACTCATATAAAATTTACATCTACAGTTTAGTTTTACTGTATACGTGCTTAGGTAAACTTTTATGGTCAAATATATATTGACTTCATGCTCAAATACATGAAAATAATGTTTTCCCGCGAAACGACTTTTGATTCCTAAAAAAAAAATATAAATTCGGTACACATATCCATTTGTAAATATGGGTATCAAATAAATGGAAATTCTTCAGCGATTGAAAGTTTGTAGTTATTTTCAGGATTTGTATACCCTAGTGACCAATATACCACTTTGATTGGTAACCACACATATGTGTAGGGTATTTATAGTCGGTTTTAATCGACTATAATTTTGACAATCCTAACTATAATAATAACACCAAATTTAAAATGTCCCATGTGATCTAAAATTCCCAAGTCGTTTTGATTCGGTTTAACCGGTTTTTAAATTTTTGGCAAAGTTGTATTTGTTCTGTTGCTTTACTGAAAATGTAAGTTCATTTTCCTATTTTATTAATACATTAAATTTACAAAATGAATATTTTATGACTAGATCAGAAAATATTTGAATTCCATTTTGGAATAAACATTTGGGAAAATTTTGGCACGATGTGTAGCTCAAGATGGGTTTTCGGTACAAGCAATTCAGCACTAAAAAATTGCAAAGTATTAAGTTCAATCAAGAGGATCGCAAATACCATCCAGTTTATCTAGAATTTACAAATAATTTCATTAAACTAACTGATTTCTTCTACATGCCAAAATATGTAAAAATATTTTTCCGATTTAAGTTTATTTTAAACTAAAACATAATATTGTCTTAAGTTCAATCATTTAGACAGTATTATTTTTCTGAGTATTATTTTAAATATGGATTTTAAATCCACAAAGTTTAGATCTAATTTGTTATAATTTATATAACCTGAATTTAAAAGCACAAATTAAATATTTTTTTTAAATTTTTGTTTAATTGCTTATATATTTTTGTGATTAACAGGGCTCAATTTTATATGGATTTACATATTCAAATTTAAATTTAAATACATATTATAAGAATTTTTAGGTAAAATTATATATTTGAATTAATCCATATAAATCCATATTTTTGTTAAAAACTGACTCACATATCCCAATTTGGACAAATTTCCACTGAAATGTTGACATTTCAAACATATTTGGAGTGTAATGGATAAAATCAAACAATATTACTGCAGGAAACTATATCTAGATATCACTACAGGAGACAATAGATTGTGATTTGTAAAAAAATTAGTTGGGTGTAAATCAAAATCAATCAATTATCCCAGCCTTCCACCTTCGGCAAGGAAGCCTAGGGAAAATCGTGGAAAATCGAATGGTATCACTCTCAGTGGTCCATAACCCCCAAAAGAGGATAAAAACCGCATTTATGACCCAAATATTTTTATTTCGGAAATCGATAGCGGACATCATTAGAAGGCTAAAAGTGGTCCAGGTCCCCCCAAAGGGTACCCGGGCACCCGGGTATTCGAGAGCTCTGATAGAATGTGCATTCCCACTATAAAAAAAGAGTTTTGAAGGATTAATGGCGTTCATTTGTTATTTGTAATTAACTCAAACACATAATGGTTCAGTATAAGTCATTTGATTACATACGGAATTTACGATTCAATCAACATCAGGTTGAAATATAACCTTATTCGCGATTTTCATTGTATCTTCTGTGAGAAACACCTAGGGTTGCATTTTACCAAAAAAATGTTATTTTTATACTTACAAACACAGAAAAAAACTGTTAAATAACAACAGTTATTTTTGAATAAAACGACAACTGTTTAATGCTGTTTTTTGTTCAAAACTGTTGAATAACTGTGACACAAATATATTTAACGAAGAATTTTGATTTAAAAAATACTTCTTTGTCTTTTATATCAATTAATTGGACACAGTGACAATTGCTTTTGCTTTGAATTTTAATTTTACTTCATAAAAATAAATATAATAACAATCACTGCCAATTTGGAAGGCGTAAATAAAGGGCGTTTGCTATCTAGCCGTCTGCACTAAGAAAATGAAAAATGGTTGAAAAATATTATAGACTTAAACATCATTGCAGTTGCAAATTATTCAAGTCAAATATATGACACTTTTTGTGATATTTAGACAATATTAATAGTTTTGCTACAAAAGCATTATTTTCTGTGGAATATTTGAATATTTGCAGCAATGCTACCGATTTATCTAGTAGCTGCAGTGAATCCACCACAAATATGACATTTTTCGTGCTGTTTATAAGAAACATCTCAAAAATAATACAAAATATGCGATGTTTACAAATATTTTAAACCTTTTCTGCAAATTTATTTGTATTTCCTGCATATTGGAATTGTTAAAGCGAGTAGTATTTTAGTTGCAGCAACACTCTCAAAAACATTATGTTTTCTTAGTGTGCATTACATAATCGCCGCAATTGACAGTGGAACTACCATTATGTTGTAAACATCGTAAGAGACAATCTTTTTAATAGAATACCCCCCCCGATAACTTATAAATATTGCAGAAGCCGTATTCAGCCGCATGATATCCCGGGCTGCATGGCGATCTGAGTAGCTAGAGTGGGCTGCAGTGAGCGCTTACATACACATTGTTCACTCCAATGATCAAATAAGCCTCATCAAAACAGAGAAAATCTATGCAGCTCGCAATATATGCGGCTTGTAATTCGCGCGCATCACACGAGAGTGCCGATATGCTCAAGGCATGTAAATATGTCTGGAGCATATTTACATACATCTATCAAAATGTGTGTTTGTGAATTTTTATGTATTATAATAATTTATGTTCAAATAATTATGACGTTAAATCAAAAAAAACAAGGCAAAAAGCATTGTTTTTTAATTTACAACAGTAAAGTAGGAACATTTAAAAATTCGAAAAGTTTATATTGCTAAAACGACAGTAAACTATTGTCATTATAAATTACACAATAGAAACTGTCGGACCAACTGTTCCAACTGTTATACTATACATTTGACATTTATGCTTAACGACACTTCCTACTGTCGTTCCAACCCTTTTTCAACAGTAACTTACTTCGAGCTCCATTTCTGCACTAAAAACTGTCGAAACTCAGCCACAAACCACAGTTTATTTTTCTGTGTGTATGAATTATTGAAAAAAATGTAATCCTAGGTAAATTACATCTTTCATAAACGATACAATGTAAATCGGGCATTTTGTTTGAAAAATATTTTTTTATTTCAGTAAAATTTATTTTTTTCGCAGAAAAATTAATGAGAATGTTGAATAATTAAAATAAAATAAATTTTATACCCGTGAAACAATGGTTATATATAATCATATATAATTTGATCTCATATCAGATATGATCAGATCCGTAATTTGTATCTATCCAATTATATATGACTATATAGCCGCGGTAGCTCAGTGGTTAGTGCGTTGGATTGCGAGCCGAAAGGTACCCGGTTCAAGCCTGAACTGGGGCTAATAACATCTTTTCATAGAAACATTTTTCTATACCGCGCTACCTCTCAGCAGTAAATGGCAAAACTACGAGAGTAAAAACATTGCCTATGAAAAGCTCTCACCCGCCGTTCAGATTCGGCAATATACTGTTGGTCCCACCACTTTGAGTAAAAATATAACACGCACAGCACAAAATGGTGAGAGAGCTCGGCCTAAGTTCTTATAGGACTGTAGTGCCAAACTATTATTATATTATTATATATAACTAGCGCTAAGTTTTTGTAATAGCAGAACTATATCGTTTATAAAGTGTGGATACATTTACGCCCCTTTTTTTTCTTTTTAATACATCTTTTAATACATCTTTTAATGAATCGAACGGTGGACAAAAATGAACTTTTTTGAACAATATTATATAAATTCATAACAAATCAGTACATTTCGTTTATTTTTTTTTTAGTAAATAAAATAATATCAAGATATAGGTTTGCATTACAAAATGTTTTCTATTGATTCACAAACAATTTGTAGAAATATTTAAACTTCGATAATTTTTTGGAAATTTTCACATTTGATTTTTCATAATCTGAGCCGATATCGGTAAGATTTATTTTGTATTTTTGACCACATTGATAGTGATCTGAAATAAGTTTGTGTGAATGATGGATATCGCCTGCAGTCCTTGGAATATATTTACAAAGAAAGGCCTAATGTATGAAATTAGAAAAAAATGGTAATTTTTACCATGTAATTTCTCTTAATCGAGATAATATATTTTGTATATTATGCAAAATTGATTGTGATTAGAAAAAACTTACTACGTATAAGGTATATCGGGGTTCTTGGAATACATTTCCAACGAAATACACAAATGTATGAAATTAGAATAAATATGGTTATTTTTTGCCATGTAATTTCTCCTAATCCGGAAATGATATTGTGATGATATTTTTTAACACATTGGTTCTGATCATAAATAAGTTAATGCGAATAATTGGTTTAATTGCTATAAAAATATTAACTTGGCATAATAATACTCAAATTGAAATTTTTGACGTGAAATTTTAAGAAATGTGGATGAATTAATGGAATTATTGTATTTTTACACACTATAGATATAAATTAGTGTAAATATAAACATTGTGTACTTCGTGTGTTGTGATGAGTTGTGATATTTTGTTATATACCGTAGCAACCTGAAAGCTACTTTTTCTTCAGAAGGTGAATAAGGATTTGAGAGGATATGCGAGGATATTTTAGTTATGTTCCAATATGTATTTTCATATATATATATATATATATATATATATATATATATATATATATATATATATATATATATATTTCTGTATGGAATGCACACATTCAATGTGAAGAATATTAAGGTTTAATACGATCCTTTGTTGTGATTTTTATAACTCTACTCCTGAGTATGTAAAGAAATATAGTAATTTTAATGCGCCACGCTCTTTTCTCCAATCCCGTCCACATTCTACATGACGATTGGAGTTTTATATACTCTACCCTTAGAAGGTCAGGAGTTATACCATTTTGAACATTTTAGCGCCACACCCATGTTTAATCGCGACGACATTACATGTGACGATTGGAATTTTAAATATGAACTTTTGTTTGGATTTTTGAAACTCTACTCTTAGTATGTTAGGAAATATAGCATATATTTAATGCTTTAGTTATATGGGATGTGACACGCCCATTTTTACAAACACGCCCACATTCTACGTGACGATTACAATGTTTAATATGTTCACTTGTTTAGATTTTTATAACTCTGCTTTTAGTAGGTGGAGTTATAGCAATATTAAAGTTTTGCTTATATGGGAGGTGCCACACCCCATTTACCTGGGACTATTGATGTTTTTATTATGAAGCTTTGTTTCCATTTTTATAACTCTGCTCTTAGGAGGTCAGGAGTTATCGAATTTATAAGTTATGGTTATATGGGAGGAGCCACGCCCATTTAAAATAATCCGCCCACATTTAGACAAATTATAAACAACAACAATTTACATTTGTTAGTCAAATTTCATGACTGTGGCTATCTTAATTACACAGATATTTTGAATTAAACGTTCAGTTTTGTCACACCCATTTTTATACCTTAGGAGACGAATTTCAAAAAATCCTTTCGTAATGGGCGATTACGTCGGGAGAGGAACACCGTATCCAAATTTCATGTTCCTAGGATCAAATTTAGTTTTTTTCGATTTTCCGGCTTTTCCTTTAGGTTTTTCTTTTTTTCTAAACCACTCTTGCACTGACACAAACAAAATACAAAAAGAATCAGGTAAATCCGTCGGTTCGTTCTCTCGTGATGCTCTGGCACACACAGGACATTTCATTTTTATATATATAGATTAGATATGAACATATTCATATATGTACTCATATTTTGTTTTTTTTTTATTTAAAATCAGAAGAATAAATTATTCTTTGCAAAGTTAGAACA
This sequence comes from Dryomyza anilis, assembly GCA_951804985.1. Classification (NCBI taxonomy): domain Eukaryota; kingdom Metazoa; phylum Arthropoda; class Insecta; order Diptera; family Dryomyzidae; genus Dryomyza; species Dryomyza anilis. The sequence goes on along the minus strand of OX638133.1, from coordinate 47,706,828 downwards.
TAGCTTAGAATACATTACTTTGTCAATTACTGTGGTCGGATCCATATGGCAGTCAATGAGCATACATGTATAACCTGCGTAAAATAAAGTACGTGATAAAGTACGTGATACACTTATAATTACCGATAATTGAATATCCCGCGTCGCATGTAGTCAACAAAAAAAAACGTAGCATTAACATTTTGAATATTAAATAAAAAAAACATCGTTCAAATTTTTATAAACAATATTTTTTTTTGTCAGAAAATACACAAAAAAAGATTGTTTTATTATTAAACTAAGCGCTTTTTGCATTAAATAAACATACATAAACAGTATGTATTGTTATACTCTTTATAAGATTTTGTTTATTTTTGGCATGGTTCTTTTAAGTTCGGCGACTATAGATAGCTTTACCAGTCTATTAACCGTTCTCTAGCCGGACTCACAGCAGTCGAGAAGTATGCACGATGGGCTTGCATTATAAATGTACCATCAGCAATACCACCCCTTTATGAACTCCTTATCGTAAAGCAAGTCACGGTTATTGTTTGTTGTATTTCCGCGATTTCAGTTCCGTTTCGACGCTGTGTTGTTGGATTCACATATGTTTGTTGTTAAAATTGCAAAAGGAATAAAGTGAACTCAACAGAAGAAGTGCTTGTTATTGTATTTGATTTACCGAAAAACAAGTGGTCGAAAAAATGGCATTGTTTGGACCAAAAAAACGCGAGTCCACCTTTCTGCAAACTATAGTTATAGTACGAAAGGAGCTACTGGCTGGCACCCCTGAATGAGATCACATGTGATTGCAATCACTACATAGAATATCCAATCATATATGAATCCATATCTTTTTATATATGATTAATTATTTGATTATATATGGCTTTATATATGCCATATATATGGTTTCATCAAATTATATATGGCATCATATATCTTATATATAAAAGATTATGTATAACCCCATCTATCATATATGTATTAGAGATGGGCGCGTGCCGTGCTTTTTTCGTGTCACGCCCGAAAATCTGAGTTCGTGCATGCAAATCTCCGGGCGTGCTAGTTACAGTCGTGCACGTGCGTGTCCGTGCCTCCAAAATCAAATGTTTATAGTTTCTACTCCAATTTAAAAAACCCTTACTTTCAGATTCAGAAAATAAAAAAATCGTGGTAATTTAACCTTTTCTAAAAAATCTGTTGTTCTAGTTTTACTTATGAATTTAATTTAATAAAACAGTATCAAACTTAATTTTTGAATTATTTATTACAGGGACAAAAACCTATTGGAATATCGGTTCGTGTTCCAAGGTTTTTTAAATTTTGGTTCCGGTTCCGATTCCGGTTTCAACCAACAAATTAAATGGGTATCGATTCCGGTTTCATACATTTTTAATAACTGTTCCCATTCTGGTTCCTTGAGTTCCCTGACAGGGACTATAATATCTGTTCCGGTTCTGGTTCCGATATTTTTAAAATAGCGGTACCGATTCCAACCAGAAAAAAATATATATGTTCCGATTTCAGTTCCGGTTCAACGCATTTTTAATAACTATTCTGGTTCCAAAAATCTTTCGTGTTTTGTCGTGTTTTCCGTGTTTCTTCGTGTCTTTTAAAATCCCGTATTTTATTGTGCTTCTCGTGCGTGCCTGTAAATTTACTCGTCGGGCTCGTGCTCGTGCGTGTCACCTATCGGCGTACCCGTGCGTGTCCGTGCCAATAGGCACGCGCCCATCTCTAATATGTATCCATATATCTCACGATATCCAATCATATCTGATTCCATATCTACCATATGTGATAAGATATAAATGAAATCATATCAAATTAGATATAATCATTTATGCAACCATATATATTTATACATGATTTGATATAATTATATATAATCATTTTTTTGCGGGTATCCATATTTTAAGTTTTTTTGATTCATATTTTAAGTTTTTTTGATCCATATTTGTCTCGTTTTTTAGTCCATAATCCATACATCTTTTCTTTGTTTTTCATCCTTATAATTGTTAGCCCAGGTGATTAACATCGAACATTCGTCATTAAAAAGATGTGTTTTATATTAAAATTGATACATATGTTTCCTTTTAAATGTTAAAATTTTCAATTTCGATAATTAATTTTAATTTCGGCTTAAAAATTAAAACCAGGAACCGTTTCTTGTTTTTAAAATCAACAAAACGAAAACCGGTTTTTTGAAAGTGCAGTGTTTTTGACATCCCTACGTGAGACCAAATACGTTTTTTAAGAATATGTTTCGTACATCCCCACCGTCCACAATGAAAAAAATCATAGACAGGTTTTTAAAATTTCGCGGTTTAATTTTTTTTGCGGTTTATTAAACATATTTTTTATACCCTACACCTATGAGGTACAGGGTATATTAACTTTGAGCATATATTGTAACGCCCCTTAGGAGGCGTGTCCGGTATGGAAAAGTATATATATTCTTGATCAGCATCACTACCCGAGTCCGTTTAGCCATGTCCGTCTGTCTGTCCGTCTTGCTGTCTTGCTGTCTTGCTGTCCGAATACAGAATAACTTGAGAAATACTGATCAGAATGCGATGAAATTTCGTCTCAATATATTTTAGCCAAAAGTAGGAACTGAGTTTGAAAATGAGCCAAATCGGTCAACGGACACGCCCACCTCCCATAAAAGTCACTTTTATGTAACTCTTTCGGAACTAATAATTCGAAAAGTATTCAAGGTATAGTTATAAAATTTAAAACGTATTGTTAGAATTCACCTAAAGATATGTGGTATAAAAATGGGCGCGATCCGCCCACTTTTTTTTTTTCATTATTTCCCGGGTTTTCATAGTGGAAATTTGATCCGTAAATTATTAAAATCAAATCTATGAAATATTAGCCTTTCAAAATTTTGAATATAGGCGTGGTCCGCCCAATTACATTTTTCAAATTTTTTTTTTAGTTTTTTATATTTTATATAATTTTTTTAATTTATGGGGATATTAGATGTAAATTTCTGATATATGAATAATATTCTGAGGGTTAATATCCCCACCAAAGGTGTAGGGTATTCCATAGTCGGGCCCGACCGACTATAAAAATCCGCCCCATGTGACCGAACTTACCCATGTGACCTAACTTTCCCAACTCGTTTTATAATAACTTTTTTTGCATTAACTATTAGCCACTAAAACAACACTAAAAACTATAAGTTGTCCACGGTTATGGGTAATAATTTGTAAAAACAAGTGCAAAAATATATATATTTTTTTTTTCTAAAAAAAAAGACCTTTTATGAGCATTATATCCTTAAATATCATTAAATGGTCTATACACGGATTAACGTGCATGAAAGTATGTTCCAAACAAACTAAGAAACTAATCCGCAATCTTTAATAGTTGAGAAGATATTACAAATCAAAGTCATATTTAATTTAAATTTTCGTAAATAAAATGTTCAAATTTTAGTAAACCATAAATAATTAAGTTTTAACTTATCAATTTTACTTACTATTTTTCGCACTTGTTACCACTAATTATGACCCATAACGGTGGACAAATTACATGCATTTTTTTTGTTGTTTTAGTGGCTAAACTTAATAGTTTAAGTAACAAAAAAAAGTCATTATAAACAAATATTTTTAAAAAACCGCAAAAAAAACTTTAAACCGCGATATTTTTAAAAACCTACCTACGGTTTTTTCATTTTGGTCCGAAAATACTCGGAGAGAAGTCCGAAACAAATTCTTAAAAAAATGTATTTGGCCTCTCGGTTTTTGGGTCTCACGACATGCGTGAACGAACGCTTTGGTCGAAAAGCAATATATCGAAAAAAAAAATTTTAAATTAAATAATGAAAAAAATGTTGTTCGATAAATAAACAACTTACTATGAAATATTATATGATTACACATTTTGATTTTTTTTTATATTTCAATATTAATGAAAATTCCTTAGAGTAAGAATGATAAAGACATGTAAAATGTACAGTATTTGAATTTTTATTGCACATCATCATAGACCTCTTCACTGCAGTTTTGTTTTGACACTACTTGGTGCTTTGTTGTTTTGAGCAACATTTTGAGTTGACGACAGTAAATGTTTTGAAACAAAGTGAATGTCTTGAAGTAGGTTTCAAATGCACTTCTGCAGATGTCTAATACACATGTTGCGCATAACATGAGTATAGCAACATCTAAAATTGTGTGAATAATGAAGAACAAAGAAAGTATGTGAGTCCGATTCACAACAATATATTGATACCAGCATGAGACCATTACGTCCATCAAAGATGGTGGTGTCGTCTGAGGATGACTGTTCTACGGTGAAAGGAACGATATATTCTTTTTTACAAATAATTCAGATCCTATGTCGGCATAAATTGAGTGTATAAAATATTTGGTATCGCGAGACTTCCCAACTGTGAACGACAGGACTCGTTCATCAATTCTCTTATAAGTATAGCATCATCAATCTGCACCTATGGGTGCTCTCGGTAGATTCGTCATTCCACACTTACTCCAGCAGCATCCGTCCGTCCTCCGTAATTTTAGCACAGCTTGGTAACTTTCGTCGATACCGTGTGTATTCACGCCCTTGTCGCCTGTACCCAGTATTTTGCAGTGCAGGTCGAAGCGCCACGTTGGACGAGAACGATAAGATGTCGCCGCTCTGTGTTCTTAGGCAAGCTTTCCTTGTTCTTCTTCGCCTGCCCATTCAGAACCGGATTAACTACACACATAGAAAATTATTGTCGAATCCGACAATCATGTTAAAATGGATCCACAAATATTATTATCAAATTATTGTCGGATTCAACAATCAAATTATCAAACAAGTATTGAACATAAAATATTTGTTTGTGAAAATTTCATTTGTTAATTTTCATTTATGCTTTGAATGACATTTTTAAATTTTCAAATTTGAAATGTTATTTTGAAAAAGAAAACAAACAGTTTTTCAAAATGTATGTGTTTTTTTTGTCCCAATAACAAGAAAACTAAATAAAATGTTAATAAAATGTAAACAAACATATTGTACTGGGACTCTAAATGTTGTACAAAGGAGGTTGTACAAACCACCTAGTCAGCACGAATGAGATTGTGCTAACCTCCTAATTGTTTCCTATTGTTTGCCACTTGTGAACATTTATTTCTGCATGTATCCATAATTTTTGGCAAGAAACTGGCAACCGAACTTCTGATAGACATGAGGTTGCCGTTTGTCATTTGTTTTGTTGATACAATAACGTACTCAGTTCCCATAACAAATACACAAACGTCAAATTTTGGCAGAATGAAAAATGCAATCATGAGGTTAATGCAATCATGTACCGAACGTACAGTTTCGCGGACTAACATTTCGGTTAGAGTAAGAAATGGTACGTTCATTTTAATGACATGAGGTTACAACAAATGTATTTCGGTTGTGTAAATCCAAGTGTAAATCCGGAATAAACGATCAATTAAAAAAAAAAGATTTATTGAAAATGTCAATTGAAGTTTTGGGTGAAATAAGGGCGTTTTCTGAAAAAGCTATTTTTGAGATATTTGGGTTTGAAGTTTTTAAATGTCTGTATCTTATGAAGTTATGAACCTAATTCACGGATTCTATTTTTTCATGAATTTTTTCCATTAATTTTGGCATTTTTTTTTTTGAGTTACTACAAGAGACGGGCACGTGAGAATTTCACGGTCACGAAAGAATTTTTCTAATCACGCACACTCACTCATGGCCTTTTTGCTCTACTCACACTCACTCCCAATCACGTGAATAAAATTAAGATTCAATCACAATCACACGTGAATCACGCTAAATCACTTTTTTTTGCTATTGTTTTCAGAATGCATAAAAATACATATTTTATTTGTATATGTTGGTGTGATTGATCGACCGAGCGTGGCACCTACATCTTTCAAACGCAATAACGATGTTATGATGTTAGGGATTTTAATAAAATATATCTCAATTTTTTTTGTAGCCGCGGTAGCTCAGTGGTTAGTGCGTTGGACTGCGAGCCGAAAGGTCCCTGGTTCAAGCCTGGACTGGGGCTAACAACATCTTTTCATAGAAACATTTTTCTATACCGCGCTACCTCTCGGTAGTAAATGGCAAACCTACGAGAGTAAAACATTGCCTATGAAAAGCTCTCACCCGCAGTTCGGATTCGGCAATAAACCTAAAGGACCTAATCGTCATTTTGATGATTTTTGCACCCAAATGACGATTACTTTTTTTCTATTGAAATTACGATTGTTTAACAATTTATATTTGTTTTTTAAAATTTATGTTAATGAATACGGGATCGAATTCCGTGACTATCTAACTGTTTAGAACATGTTTTTTATTTCAAATGTTTAAAAAACATCTTTAAACTCAGTTAGGTTTCGACATTAAACTATAGGTCCCACCATTTTAAAATAATTTGTTTACTACTTTTTATTTGCCATCGTCATTGTAGAAATTTTTGGAAAATGTGAATGAAGCGAAAGCTGCAGATTTTTCTTATATTAACAAGTTTTGTTGTTGATTTCATGTTTCTATCAAATTCATGTGTCAATCAAATTATTTTTGTGGCGCTGATTTCAAAAATGTGCCCCATGTTTTGTCTAATTGGCTCTTGTTTTTGAGATTATTCACATTCTTATATGTCCCATTATATTGCTCCAACAAAAGATAACCTTGAAAATATCTTTTCGTAATTATTCTCAGACAACATTGATGGTGTGCGTACAAAATTTCCTTTTCGAGATATAGGTAAAAGAATTCAAAAAATTACATATTTTTTTAATTTAAAACATCATTACTTGGTAGAAAAACTTTGGTAACAATAAAAAAATTGTGTTTGCGAGATATAGGAAAAGATAATTAAAATTATACAAAAAATTTGAATTTTATTGATTTTAAATTATTAATTGGTGTAAAATGGTTTAAAATGATGGTTGCGTCAAGTAGCGTTTTTCTATGTCTAATACCGAAAAGACAATTTCATTATTGTCTTTTAATGAAATACTAAAAATTAAAGAAGAGTATAATAATGGGACATTACCATTGTTCCCATGTATGAATTACCGGACTTGACAATGTAGCCAATGCTTGGACGACCAAGTCTTGGTGAATTTGTCTTCACCCAAGCGTCGGTAGCTCAATGTTAGTGTGTTGGACTGCGAGCCAAAAGGTCTCATGTTCCAGCCTGGACTGGGGCTAACAACATCTTTTTCATAGAAACATTTTTCTATACCGCGCTACCTCTCGGCAATAAATGGCAAACCTACGAGAGTAAAACATTGCCTATGAATAGCTCTCACCCGCAGTTCGGATTCGGCATTAAACTGTACACAGAAAAAAAGTTCATACAATTTATGAATTTGTTCATTAATTCAATGAATTTTTCATTACCAATGACCAAATTCATCCAATTTATGAATCGTTCATAAAACCGTAATGAATAAGTTCATAAAATTGATGAACGCTTTCATAATATTTATGAAAAAAATCATGATATTTATGAACTTTAAACTATTTAAAAATAAAAACCAGTTTAGATCACATGGGAAATTTTAAAGTAGGTGTAATTATGATAGTTAGGATTATCAAAATTATAGTCGGTCTAAGCCGACTATAAATACCCTACACATACGTGTGGTTACCATTCAAAGTGATATATAGGTCACCAGGGTATACGAATCCTGAAAATAACTACAAACATTCAATCGTTGAAGAATTTCCATTCATTTGATACCCATATTTACAAATGGGTAGGTGTACCGAATTTCGATTTTTTTTTTGTGAACCACAAGTCTTTTCGCCGGAAAACATTATTATCATGTATTTGAGCATGATGAAAATATATTTTTGACCAAAAAAGTTTACCTAAGCACGTATACATAAAAATTGATCTTTATATGTACATTTTATATGAGGTATTTGAACATAAGTGGTCGGATCATAGGTCACAATGGACCGATCTCGCCAATACAGCGTAGGTATATTAGTAATCTAAGTTATAAGTTTCATTTATCTAGCTCTTCAATTTTAAAAGTAGTACGGACAGACAGACGGACAGACGGACATCGCTAAATCGACTCAGGACACAGGTCATGCTGATCAAGAATATATATACTTTTCCATACCGGAGATGCTTCCTTCTGGTTGTTACAAACGGCGTACCAAACTGAATATACCCTTTCACTCTTAGTGTAGGGTATAATAAAACTACTTTTTTTATTTTCTTGTATTATTTTTTTTTATTATATTACTTTTTTATTTTATTTTATTCTTTTAATTTATTTATTTTTTTTAACTACTTACATTTTATTTTATATCTGCTCTTGCTGTTGCTGCCTATTGCTGCTGTTTGTTGTTGCGTGATGTTAAGTACCTGCGGCGCACGTTTCTTAGGAGTTGTAAACAACAAAGGAAACGTTTAGGTTTATTTGTACGAAATGACATAGGAATAATAAAAACTTAGAATTGTATCTGTTATCATCGACTATCGACGCGTCGCGACAAAATACTCACTGCGTGTCAGTATTTACAATAAATCGCTAGTGCTGATTTTGACTGCATACTCAGTTTTTGCATATTAGGCAAGGTTTTTAAAAAAATTTGCAATCGTTTTTTAATCCCATTTTCACCTACTATTTATAACAAGAGACAATACTGTTGAAAAACAATTTTCCAAGTAAACCTTAAACGAAATTTTTCTTATAATTGTAAATTTAAACATTAAAAAAATTGAAAATGTTTTATATCGAAAAAATCTGAAAAATATTTCATATTAACAACTTATTTTAATATTTTCATATTAAAAAATATTAATTCATAAAATAGATTAAAATTTAATTTCCTTAATATTTAATAGCAATTTTATTTTTTATTTTCATGTTATATATTATGAAATAATAAACTATTTTAAGATATTGTCTTAACGTACTCAAGGTCCAGTCGTACAAATTGGGTGTTTTGTACCAACAAATAAAACAAACAATTGGCAAAATGCATTGAGTTGCAGATCGTACAGCTGTTTCAGAGGCAGCCAAGCCCCTTCACCAGCAATCTTTCTTTGCAGATTCTTTATTTCAAGTCGCTAAAGTTTTCCTTTTCCAATGAACACAATAAGAATTATGTGAAAAAAGAACCAAAAGCAAAGAATGCAAAAACTGAATCACCTCAAGTTTTTGCCAAAGTTGTTGTTGCGTGTAGAAGTTTGCTATAACACAAATAAAAGTATCATTTTTTAATTTTCAACAATACTTGGGATACAAAATTGTCTTTTTAATGTCTTTCTTTAAATATTTTTTTTTATTAAAATTTTAATATAAATTTAACAAAGCTTATATAAAAATTAAATTTGTTGTTTTTAATATATATTTTTTTGAAAATTAAATTATAAATTGAAATTTGAAAAAAAAGGTTTATTAATAGAAAATAACAAAGTAAGAAATAATAAGAAATAAGCCTACTTAAAATATGAATTGCGAAAGATATTAATATTATAACATACTAAGTATATTAATAATAAATTTTGGGAAAATACATGAATATTTATTCAGGCATCAAATTATGCAGAACATATAAAATGAAAAAATACTGCCAAATGTGAAAAGAATTTCATTTATAATTTGCAAACTATTCGGCAAAAAACGATTTCCAAAATCCGATCGCTACACTTCGTTCGGCAGATCTAAAAATATAAAAATGTATACACACAAAATTATTGAAGTGAGCAGCGAGAAATGAAAGTCAACCATCTGTCAAAATTGGTTTGGGCAGCCGCTCTCATTGCTCTCATTCTTTTGCAGAAACTCCACACAAATTTATAAAGCACCGCATAAATAAATTTGTGTCGGCCAAAAAACCGACGCATATCAGAATGTTTCTATCTTAGTTAATTTAAAGTCTTTGGTCCCACCACATTGAGTACAAATATAACACGCACAGCTCAAAGCGGTGAGAGAGCTTGGCCTAAGTTCCTCAGGACTGCAGCGCCAAACTATTATTATTATTATTAAGACTCGTCTAACCTTGAGCTGCCAAGTCTTGGTTCATAAATATTCGCCTAACACTCGGCCAACCCTGAGTAGCCAAGTTCATTAGTCTTTGATTTAACGATATGATATTTGTCAAACATATTTTTGTGGCTTAATTATAACAAATGGAAACCAGATCTTCCACAATCTCCTTAAAATAAACAAATTTTTAGAAAAACATGAGAATTGCCATATATCTGTTTTACGTAATAACTTAATACTTGAGGCAATCTGAAAAAACTGAGGTATTGATTAGAATCTTGACGTCCATCATAAACTCATACATAGATAAATAAAATTTGAACGTGTAAACTTTTATAGATATAAGCAGACTACTTTAACTTTGTCGTCAACGGATACAGAATTTGTCGCTCTTGCTGAAGCATCACAAGAACTTTTAGGGATTATGCTGCTACTCAAATATTTGAGGATCTTCAACCAACAATTTATGAAGTTGCCTTAAAATTCTCTAAGAAGACAAAGTCAATCCTCGAACCCAACATATTGATGTAAAAATTGTATTTAAAGAAATCTGATGTACTCTCGTCGTATTAAATATAAATAATGTTGTATTGATAATATATGTATTAATAATATGTTAAAAATAGAACTTTTAAATTTAGAAATTTAGTAGATATCTTATTAAATATTTTAAATTACGACATTAAGTATTGAATATAAACTTTGTCGAAATGGATATCAACTTTGATTTTTGGATATTTTCCAATTTTTGAAATGCATTATTAACTTAAATTATGTTTTGTGTTATTCTAACAATTTCTCCTAAACCAATACATTGATTTAACATGAATGTGAGAAACTGCTGCGCAGTAAGGCTGTTATATACACTCAAAAAAATGATTGTAATATTACTACTATAAATGTAGTAAATTTCAGTCTTTTTTTTGGTGATATGCTAAAATAAGAATTGCAAAAACAGCTGCAGAGCGTGTTTTTAAAATGTACGCCATAAATATTGTGTATTAAAAACACACTTTTCATGATTTTTGACGCTATTTTAGTGAAATTTTTATAAAACGTTGAAAGTAGCGGGGTTTTTTTTCACTGTCAAACATGTATGAATGCATGAAGATACACAGATATGTCATTCGATAAAATGTTCTTAAACGATGCAGATCAAAAAAAAAAAGAAATTACGTAGTTTTATTTAGGTAATTATTTATTTAGTACTGCAAAGTGAATAATCTATACACAATTATTACCCACCCAGTTAGCAAAATGCTCGCATTGTGCCCACACTGTAAGCGCACAGCTGATAAAAAAAGTCTCATGCGTGCGCGCCAGAGTACCAACCGAAATTGTGACTCAATACGCTCGCACTAGTGCGAGGCATTTGTGAGTCGCATTTGAGCATCAATATAGTCCCACGAGTGCGTACAAAATTTAAAAAATCAGTTGAAAGCGACACATTTGCGCCTCAATATTGTCACACGAGTGCGAGAAAAAGTGTGAGGCGCATATGAGCCTCATATTACTCGCACGAATGCTGAAAATAATATTATGCAAATTTCACAAAGCTCACACGAATGCGGCCAAAACAAATTAACAAAAATAAAACAATAAAAAATTGTTTGACATTATTTTTATTATAATTAACAAAATGCAAAATTTGGCGCGATAATGGCAATTTGTCCGACACCCTGTACAGGTATGGTACACTTTAACATTCGATCCTCATGTCGCTTGAGTGTGTGCTGCTTGAAACCGCTCAAGTACTGCAGCTAGGTGCCACATATTTCGCACTGCAGGGTCGCGGCAACTCGTAATGCTCACATTCAGTTGCACTCCGGACAACTGAATGTGCACTCTGATTAGATACATGTTTCGAGTAGGAGTGGTATTCGAAAGTAGTCTTCGTGGTAAATGAATTGGGACATTTGTCGCAATGGAAGATCATTGGCTGCACTTATAGTGCTCTGGATTTCAGTGCACGTAGATGTGCTCGGCAAATATTTTGCTCTGCAAGAACGTCTTGCCGGAACACAGTAGGTAGCCGCTGTGGTTTATTCATGGTGCCAAAGTCCTGAATCAGCAACTCATCCGGCACGCCCATCAGCCCCTAAGTTATTATGCGTTGATATGGTGAACGTCTATAAAATGTTTAATTATTAGTTTGCACCAAAAACTAAACAATAACCATTAAAAACATACCTGAAAATTAAAGAAACACGTTAATTCATTACACAAAATTTGATTTTTTTATTTTTTATTGATTGAAAAATCAAGGAATTAAAACTCAAATCTCTCTTTCTCATTTGTGTTGTAGTACTCGCACGAATGCGAGTTTTGTGTGCTCACACTATGCGCGCACTGCACACTCATGTCGTGCACCTGATTTTATAATATTTTTTTTTTTGCTCGCACTATGATCTCACTACGCAATCACGTCGTGTGCCAGCACGAAAACGAGTTTTGTAATTTCTATGTGGTCGCACACTTCTTTCATATACACTCATGTAGTGAGACCGCACTAATGCGACTTTCGTGATTTTTTTGTACTCGAACACAGCTCTCACTACGCACTCATGTCGTGCGTCCGCACGTTGTTTGTTCATTTTGTTCGCACATAGCCCGCACGATGTGAGCCCGCAGGACATTATTTTTTACCTTTACCTTTGTTCTACCATCGGGACAAAGGTAACCGACAGATTCCTATCTTTATGAAGTACATATGACATCCCTTTCTAACTAAAGCATTGCGCTCATTTCAAAATAAACTTGCTGTCTCTTTTGCACCTCCTGCTATTTTTACGTCTCATTGCCAGACCAAAAACATATTTTACAGAAAAATAAAACAATATTGCCATAATTACTTTTTTCATTTATATTTTTATTCAGTATACAATTAAACCATTGTTTTAAAAAAAGTAAATAAGTAAATAAAAATATAACTTAATGTCCACATCGTCGATAAAGACGCTTTTTTGATCCTTGTTGTTAATTTTTTTACGAATTTCCTGTTGTGTCGCTGGAAATCAGCACCAGAAAGTCGAGTGTGCGACTGTAGATGACATCTATCTCGTGTTTTTTTACAGCTCACCTTGGGGAACTGTACGAAACGTGTATGAGCGCTGGTGACATCATAATCACGTGCACACGTGAAGCTGCGTCCCAGCTTGATAATTGGATTTCCTTGTTGAAGCACTTAATTATTTTTTTGCCCAGATCGTAATTAGTTGCCATTTCTGAATTTTCAAAGTGTCCTATGACAGAATTTTATCATTAATGAATTAGTAATATTTTTGCAGACCACATATGTTGTCCTGTATCGAGCGCCTCAGTCTAGCTTATCACTATTAAATAAACTTGCATCCAGGCATGCTAGTAAATGGCGACTCCGCATCTGCATAACCATCTGGAAATAATTGTATTTTGTTAAATAATTTATAAACTAAAACACATGCCGAGCCATACAGTATATTTATTTCGTTCCAACATTGCGTCCTTTAAAGACAACCACGCGCGACAAATGAAACAAAGCAAATAAAGTCAAATTAATGTACACTAAAGGTGAAGTAGCCATGGTAGCTCAGTTTTTAGTGAGTTGGACTCCGAGCCGAAAGGTCCCCGGTTCAAGCTCAGCAGTAAGTGCAAAACTACTAGAGTAAACAAAGCTCTCACCCGCCGTTCGGATTCGGCAATAAATTGTCCCACCACTTTGGGTACAAATATAACACGCACAGCTCAAAATGGTGAGAGAGCTCGGCCTAAGTTCTTATAGGACTGTAGTACCAAACTATTATTATATTATTATAAAAGGCGAAGTATAGACAACGGTTCTTTGTAAATGAATATAACTGTACTTATATTTGTTTACTTTGAATATCTTCTTAACTTTATACATTGCTACAAATACATTATTAGGTAATGTATTTTAAAAATATTAATATGGATACTTTACTCTGTCCCATTACTAGATTATCTATTTATCTATATAGTAGGCAATTTACTTATACTAAGAAAACAAGATGTTTATGAGAGTCTTGCTGCAACTATCTGTTTTAATTTACGCCTTGTAGCAAATATTCAAACATCCCATAAGTTTCAATAAAGTTGCAGCAAAACTATAAATATTTTTTAAATATGACATACATGTAGATAGTTACAAGATGTTTGCCACAACAGAAATGTAAATTGAGATATTTACAGTTCACTGATAGCAAACATCCTGAGGTCTTGCACATTTGCTGCATAACTGTTGTTATTTTGACATTTGACTACTATAAAAAATTACTTTTTCCTTACGATCGATTTATCCGCAACAATTAAGTAAATCCATTGGTATAAAAAAGTCTCAACTCAAATGCTACATTTTAATGGTAAAAGTGAAAATAAAATTTCCTGGGTTTGAAATCAATCAACATGTAATGGAAAATATCTCTTTTCAGAGTTTATTTTGATGACAGCATCGTCGGTCGGACTTGGTTCTTCCGCGTAGAAGCCTCAAGTCGTTGTACAATTTAACATTCTAAGACGATGTATAACCAAGATACTGTTTTAATTCTACTGTTTTATTTGATTCCTTTTATTTCAATTCAATAAAAATTACTCCGCGAATTCTACTATTCAATTATCTCCCTATTTGTAAGATGGTTGAAAAGTATTAGAGCCTTAAACATCATTGCCGTTGCAAATAATTCAAGTCAAAAATATTTGTCACTATTTGTGACATTTAGGGTGTGTGCGAGTTCGACTACATTACTGACTAAACTAAATTGTACAAGTTTTTATTCGAACGCCACTCGGTAACCGGTAATTGTTAAAGTATCTAATTAATCAATTATCATATGTCTGTTTGCTGTCTTCCAATTTAGATCAATATAGTTTGCTCGAAAATTTGCTAAATTTATAAGTAAACGCTGCATTACCGACCAAATTAGTTTAGTCAGCAATTTAGTCGAACTCGCACATACCCTTACTTACTTACTTACTTACTTAAATGGCCCTTACAACCGTGGGTCGGTTTTGGCCGCTGAGATGAAGCCGCGCCAGTCGGATCTGCTTTGCGCGCGCTGACGCCAGTTAGAAATACCAAGCGTTGCCAGGTTGTCCTCAACTTGGTCTTTCCAACGCAGATTTGGACGCCCTCTTCTACGCTGTCCACCTTCGAGTTTCGATTCAAGCACCTTCTTGGCTGGAGTGTTTTCATCCATTCGTTCGACATGACCTAGCCAGCGAAGCCGCTGGATCTTGATGCGCTTGACTATGTCAATGTCGTCGAATATCTCATACAGCTCGTGGTTCATCCTGATTCGATACTCGTTAGCAAAGCAGATAGGGCCAAAGATTTTACGGAGAATCTTTCTCTCGAACGCTCCCAGTACTCTCTCATCGGTGGTGGCCAGCGTCCATGTTTCTGCACCATAAAGTAGGACGGGCATGATGAGTGACTTGTAGAGCGTTATTTTTGTCCGGCGAGAGAGGGCTCTGCTTCTCAATTGCCTACTGAGCCCAAAGTAGCACCTGTTGGCAAGAGTTATTCTCCGTTTGATCTCCAGGCTGACGTCGTTGTTGCTGTTTACGCTGGATCCCAGATAGACGAAGTCCTTCACAATGTCGAACTTGTGGGTGTCAAAATCAGCTTTTTGTCCAAGACGCACGGACTCTTTTTTGCTTGTTGACACAAGGAACTTCGTCTTGTCCTCGTTCACCGCTAGACCCATTCGACGCGACTCTTTCTCCAATCTGGAGAATGCTGCGCTGACTGCTCGTGTGCTCCTGCCAATGATATCAATATCGTCGGCATATGCGAGCAGCATGACACTTTTGTTGAGGATAGTGCCGCTTTGACGGAGTTCGGCAGCTCGAACTATTTTCTCCATCAATAAGTTAAAAAAGTCGCACGATAGGGAGTCACCCTGTCTGAAACCTCGTTCGGTATGAAATGGCTCGGAGAGGTCTTTTCCTATTCTCACTGAGCAACGTGTGTTGCTCAGGGTCATCCTGCAAAGCCTTATAAGTTTCGCAGGTATACCGAACTCAGACATTGCGGCGTATAATCGTTCCCTTATCGGAGTGTCGAAGGCGGCTTTATAGTCGACTAATAGGTGGTAGGTGTCGATCTGTTTTTCTAGGGTCTTTTCCTGGATTAGGCGCAATGTGAAAATCTGGTCTATGGTGGACTTTCCAGGTCTGAAGCCGCACTGATAAGGTCCAATCAGTCTGTTGACGATGGGCTTCAGTCTTTCACATAATACGCTCGATAGAACCTTGTATGCGATATTGAGTAGGCTGATCCCACGGTAGTTGGCGCAGATAGTGGGATCCCCTTTCTTAAGGATTGGGCAGAGTACACTGAGGTTCCAGTCACTTGGCATGCTTTCATCCGACCATATTCTGCTTACGAGCTCGAGCATGCTCTCTATTAGCTCTTCGCCTCCGGTCTTAAACAATTCAGCAGGCAGACCATCAGCACCTGCGGCTTTGTTGTTTTTCAGCCGAGCAATGGCTGTTCTGACCTCGTCATGGTCGGGTGGCGGAATCTCAACGTCGTCATCAAGTACTGGGGTTGCCGGGTTTGCTTCTCTATCGGTGGAATTGAGGTCATCATCACCGGTCAGCAGTTTAGAGAAGTGATCCCTCCATATTTTCAGTGTGCTCTGGATATCTGTCACTAGATTTCCGTTCTCATCTTTACAGGAAGAGGCTCCGGATTTCGAACCTCCGGCTAGGCGTCTTATTTTCTCGAAGAATTTTCGAGCCTCATTCCTGTCCCCATGCATCTCAATCTCCTCACACTCACGTCTTTCTGCCTCGCTTTTTTTACGCCTGAAAAGACGTCTCTCTTCCCTCCTCTTCTCTTTGTATCGCTCCTTCGCAGCTCGCGTAGCTACTGACTGCAGGGTGGATTTGTACGCAGCGTCTTTCTCTGCAGTGGCCGCGCGACACTCTTGGTCATACCACTGATTCCTCAGGGGGCGTTGGAATCCAAGCACCTCTTCGGCAGCCGTACGCATAGAGCAGGAGATATGATTCCACTGCGCGCTTATATCATCGAGAGGAGGAGTGCTTTGTCTAAGCAGGTGTGAGAGTCGAGTGGAAAAGGCTTGCGTTGTCTGTTGTGATTGCAGCTTTCCGACGTCTAGCTTTCTCTGCGTTTGGTTCCGTACGTTCTTCGCAGCGCTTAAGCGTGTGCGGACCTTGGCTGCTACAAGGTAATGATCCGAGTCCATATTGGCACCTCGGATTGTGCGTACGTCCATCACGCTTGAAGCGTGCCTTCCGTCAATCACAACGTGATCAATTTGATTTCGAGTTTTTTGATCGGGCGACAACCATGTGGCCTTGTGGATATCGAAATGTTCGAATCTAGTGCTACTAACTACCATGTTTCGTGCTGCGGCGAAGTCGATTAGCCTCGTTCCGTTATCGGAAGTGTTGGCATGGAGGCTAAATTTTCCGATTGTGGGACAATAGATGGCTTCTCTGCCCACCTTGGCGTTAAAATCGCCTAGCACGATTTTGATATCGTGGCGGGGGCAGCGCTCGTATGCGTTGTCTAGGCGCTCGTAGAAGCGCTCTTTTGTCTCGTCATCTTTCTCGTTCGTCGGAGCGTGTGCACAAATTAGGCTGATATGGAAATATTTAGCCTTGATGCGGATTGTTGCCAGCCTTTCGTCCACGGGCGTGAACCTAGAGACAAGGTGGCGGAGTCTCTTGCCGACCACAAATCCACATCCAAATTCGTGTCTCTCCGCATGGCAGCTGTAGTAGATATCACAGGACGCTTGTTTCGAACAGCCCTGTCCCGTCCATCGCATCTCCTGGATAGCGGTGATGTCAGCCTTATATTTTTCGAGGACATCTGCCAGCTGGATAGAGGCACCTTCCCTATAAAGGGTCCGGACATTCCAGGTGCATATCCGTAAATCATGGTCCTTAAAACGTTTGCGTGGGTCGTCATCGTTGTAATCGGTCGTTATCCGAGGCTTCTTTTTTGTTTTCATTGGGCGCATAGGTTTTTTCCGTGGTGGGACCCAAACCCAACGCACGAACCCTCACTCTGAGGGAGATGCTCGCCACTCACTTTAGCCGACTTCTACACCGGGTGGTGTAGAGCGCCGTTTCCAGGGACTTCCACGAGGAGGACTTCCACCGAAGTGGAGGTGTCACCATTTGACAATTTGTCAATTCTGGTGACCAGTGAGTTGACTTGAGACGACACCGACAAGGATTGCGCTGGCTTCGCCATGTTGAAGCACTCAGACACGTTGCCTTGTGATAATCGCCCCCATAGTCCCCTACCCTTAGTCCCTTAGTCAATATTAATAGTTTTGCTACAAAAGCATTAAGATCTGTGTAATATGTGAATATTTGCAGCAATGCTACCTATTTCTCTAGTGTTACAGTGAATCTATCACAAATATGACATTTTTCCTGATGTTTATAAGAAACATTTAACAAATAATACAAAATATGTGATGTTTACAAATTATTTAAACTTTTGCTGCAAATTTATTTGTATTTCCTGCATATTGGAATTGTTAAAGCGAGTAGTATTTTAGTTGCAGCAACTAAACATTCTGTTTTCCTTAGTGTGGGTTACCATTTCATCGAAGAATTCATAGATTACAAAAGTAATGCATTGTCCATTTATCTGCTGGGTAGTGATGAGTTTTTAATGAGTACCAAACAAATACCTAATGATTGTTTTTTTGTTGCATTTTCCAGCGAGAAATAACGCTTTATAAAACGTTATTATTTTACGCACTTTTAGCATGATTTTTATGTATTTCATTGCGACGCCCGGTGAACAAAAAGACACTTTGTTTTAACAAAATTGTATAACTTCAAAACAAATCAGTAGATTTCGTTGATTTTTTTTTACTTAGGGCCTGTGCCAATCAGTAACTTTTTACTCGAAAAATTAAATTTTGACAAGTAAATATAAAATTCTGAAGCTTTTGGGTGTGTTGTCAAAATTTCCACTAGCCTAAGGGGATACATAAAATTTTGACAACCATAAAATAAATATTGAAGTTTATAAAATTTGAAAACAAAACAATTTTTTTCAGCTCAACAATTGAAAATAATGTCTTTCTTCAAGAATTTCTTCAAAAATTATAAGTTTCATATTGTTTAACATGCTAATAAGTATTTGTTCGAAATAGAGAGTTCAAGAATTGTTCGAGCTGCAGCCGTACAAACATCAGAGACGCGATTCTGTAACTTATTAACGACAAATATCGATATCGTTAATCAACAACAATTGTGGCATGCAGAAGTGATCGTCATGTAAAAATGTAAATATAAACGATATTTGTCGTTAAAAATAGTTAACGATATCGATTTTTGTCATTAATAAGTAACAGAATCGCCCTACAGCACCAGCAATGTGAAAACAAAGACGTATATCGGACAAGTACCCGCGCTATCCAACCAACGCGGCCCACATATTGCGAACCATCACACACAATGTACGTTTTCACATTGCACAAGGGCTCGTGATGGAGTACACAGCTGCATCTTGACCTTTTAAATTTTGTAGACCACACGAGTGCAGGTGTCAAAAAGATCACATTTCCGAGTTCTGAGACACTGGTCTTAGTTGTAAAAATTTATTGCACGGGTGCTGGGACTACATAAACAAATGTAAGGGTTTTCAATGAAATGTTCGGGCGGGCATTTTAAATTTTTGGTCCAGACTGCCGTAAAATCTTCAGTAAACTACCAATCTTGGGCTTTGAATAAACTGTTAAGCACATTTGTATTGTTCACCGAGAGTTTACGCATTAAAAAAAGTTCTATTTTTTATGTTTCAGTCACGGGTGTTCGAATCGCGATCTTTCGCATAGTAGTTCTGCGCACTAACTAACTGCATTGCATCTATGTCGCTACAATTGCGCATTTAAAACCATTAAAATTATTTTAATCAATTATTTTCTCAAATTCAAACATTTTCCAAATAATTTTCTAATGGTTGTCAAAATTTTGTTCTGTCAAAATTTCATTTCATTTGGCACAGCATAAATGAAAATATTATTTCAACAGACAAAAATTTCATTCAACTTATTTTCATCGAGTAAAAAGTTACCGATTGGCACAGGCCCTTAATAAAAAAAAAAGTTTTACAAAATGCCATCTATTGATTCTCAAAAATTATGTAAAAATATTTAAACTTCGAGAATTTTGTGGACATTTTTGGCATGTGATTTTTTAAAATATGGAGCCGATATCGGTATGATTGAGTGATCTGAAATATGTTAGTGGTAATGAAGGATATCGTTTGCAGTTCATCAAATAAATTTACAAAAAAAGGCGCAAATGTTTGAAATTACAAAATAAAATGGTAATTTTTGCCATGTAATTTCTCCTAATCCGAGAACGATATCAGGATATTTTTTTTTTATTTTTTATCACATGATTGTGATTAGAAAAATGTTACTGCGAAGAATATCGTTTGCATCCTTGGAATAAATTTACAAAAAAATAGAATAAAAATGGTATTTTTTGCCATGTAATTTCTTCTAATCCGGAAAAAATATCGAGATTTTTTTTTAATTTTTATCACATTGATTGTGAATAGAAAAAAGTTAGTGCGAATGAAGGATATCGCTTGCAGTCCTTGGAATAAATTTACAAAAAAAGGCACAAATGTATGAAAAATGGTAATTTTTACTAAAAAAAAAGTCAAATGTATGTAATTAGAATAAAAAAGGTTATTTTTGACACGTAATTTTTTCCTAATCCGAGAACGATATCAGGATGAAATTTTTTCATTTATTACCACATTGATTGTGAATAGAAAAAAAAGTGAGTGCGAAGGATTGATATAACATTATTATCTTGACATAATATTCCTCCAATTGGAAGTTTTCCCTTAAAATTTTACGAAATGTGGATGTACAAATGGAATATTTGTATTTTTATATTTTTCTTCAAACTATTGGAATAAATTTGTTTAAATACATATTTTGTATATTTAGTGTGTGTTAAGTTATAATATTAAACACTAAACACTTGAAATCAAATAAGTAAATTTCTAACGAAACTGGTAGTACTTCACTACAATTATCTTGTAAACCGGAGCAAACCGGCAGCTACTATTTTTCAGAAGGTGTATTTTGTTAAAGCCTAAATACAATTTTAAGGATTTGAGAGGATATGCAAGGATGTTTTAGTTATGTTCGAGTATGTATTTTCATATATTTATGTATGGAATGTAATTTTATCCTATGTTTGAAGGCTCATATCTCTTAAACTATTGACATTATTCTTAGTGGGACTTATATTTATGTAATTAAAAAAAAATTGAAAATAACAAAAAATAAAAAAAAATATTTTGTTCCAAAATTTCATGATTTTGTTCACCGTGCGACGGGATTTTTTTCCATTATCTATTTCCAACTATAATAATAGTAAATTCCCACCAATTTTTGTTAGAGTGTAGTGTAACTAATCGGCTAAGGGTTACCGAATACGATTAAAGTTTTTGTAGTTTTTTTTATGATAAATGGCTGAAAAATGAAATTTATTTGTAATTTTAAATCCAACTAAATATTCTAATTATGTCAAAGTTAACTAGAGTCTTATTTCCCTTACCCGTTTGTTTATTAAACATATTTGTTAACAAACCATATTTTAATATTTGTAGACTCTTTTGGTCTGATGTTTTTAAATGTAAATATAAAACTTTATTTAATTTCTTTCCCGACGTTTCGTTGGTTTTACTCCAACATCTTCAGGGGTGAATTATATTAAATCTGTAAAAATTATATTTTTATTTTTATAGTTTTTGAACAATAACTTTAAACACTTAACTTTTTTACACTTATATATATATATATATATATATATATATATATATATATATATATATATATATATATTAAATATATATATATTTATATATTTATATATATATATATATATATATATATATATATATATATATATATATATATATATATATATATATATATATATACATATATATTTATATATATATATATATTTATATATATATTTAAATATATATATATATTCATATATATATATATATATATATATATATATATATATATATATATATATATATATATATATATATATATATATATTATCTTTATCTTCTTTGGTATTCATCGTTTTCTTCATATTTTGTTGAATCTGTGTATATCTCCAGTGTATATCTTGTATTTTCCCTTTGTCCAGTATTTTAATATTGTCGAAATCAGCTATGTTTCCTTTTTTTCATTTTGTTTATGACACTATTTCTCTTGTTTTATATTACCTTCTAATTAACTTAATTTAATTATATTAATTATATTTTGGTATTAGAAGGTCTGGTAATTTTGAATGTATTATAATTATTAAATTAATGTAATTTTCAAATTTTGTGTGTGATATATTAATGAATGCAACATTTTTATGTCTTTATTATGTTTCGATAATTTGTATTGGCTGACAGATTTTTGAATTATAAAATATTAAGTATAAATGTATTTTTTCAGGTCTGGTTTCAAAATGCGAGAGCTAAATGGAGACGAATGATGATGAAACAAGATGGCAATATTAATGAAAAAGATCTGGACAGTTTCTCTGTACATAGTCCTTCGTCCTTTATTATTGGAGGATCTAGTAGTCCATCGCATAATATGGACTAACACTTAAAAGACCAGATGAGCGATTTACTATCAATTAAACCCGAAGTTATGTAAACAATATAAAACATAACACTAATTAAGTGCAAAAAACGTTTACGAAATAGACTTAGTGATGTACGAAATATATAATTCTTAATTAATAAACAAAAAATGTAAATAATATACTTCATGAATTTTATTAGAACAGCAGCATTAATGTCCAGTATTTTTGGTGTCCAGAATAACATAAAAGTATATTTTTAATTTACAGAACTTTTTAAAAGAGCAAAAATATTGTTTTTGTGGTCTCCAAGTCTACCAAGATACAAAAATTGTATGTACTGGGTATTGAAAAAAAAACAACAACAATGGACAAAAAGTTGTTGGCTGACATTACAAAAGTTTCGGATACTACCAAGCTTTCTTATCAATGGTTTTCTACACAATTCCCGCATAACAATGGCTATAACAGCATTTTGTGCACAAAGCACAAAACAACCAGGCAAAACATCCAAAAACTACACCAACCTAATGTTTATCAATTGCTGTTGTCGCATTACAGGAAGAACGACCACTGCACATTTATAAAAATAAATATCTTTCGATATTATTATATTTTTTACTTTTAAAAATAATTGTTCAGCTATATTTTATTTGATTTATCCGTAGTATCTTACATAAACCATGGACCGTAATAAACCGGATTTGAAATCGCTACTTTGGTATCGTGGTTAAAATGTTAAATAAATACACTATTCTACAAATTGAAGGTTGTTAGCCTAAGAAATGAAACATATCATTTCTGGTTGGTTTCAGTCTCCTGATTCTTGCTGCGTACTCAGATTATGCAAAAAATCGAGTCAAAGTTGCAAAAAATCCATTTTTGGTACTTTCTATCGCAAGTTATCGCACGATTTCGACATGTTGCAGATGCAAACTTTATCACAAAATAAAATATTAACCTTGCCCTACGGATAATTGGCAAAAAAAATCTGTGTCCAGATATTAGTTTTTGCAAAAATCAAAAACAAATTTGTGTTACCAAAAAAGTGTGTCGAGAGTGTAATTTATCACAATTCTCTAAGCTCTCTTAAAAAACATTTTAATATTAGTTCGCAATGTTTTTGCTGTCAAAATTTCGAAAAAATGTTTTAAACTTTATCTTACTTTAATTTTTCGGAATATTTTTTAAAATTTGTTTATGAAATATTTGATTAAAATGGAGGGAATTGCACAAAGAGACTTACAATTTCATACTGATATAATATAGTGGTGCTAGGTGCAAAATCGAACCAAATTCTTGGAATCTTATGTCCACATTATGGGAAAACACTATGAGGAAAATTGCACTGCGCAATTTGATTCGGCAAGCTTTAATGGGCTAAAAAAATGTATTACAGAACGAATGCTTCTGAGCGACTGAACTGAAATTTTTGAAAATTTGACATGAAAAAATAAAAAATGCGACACCCTACAGCTACTCTTTATCAGAGTAAATTTATAAAATTGTTTGTTGTTCAATTGAAAAATTTATTTAATTGAAGAATATGAAGTTTACCATAACCTAGTTTAAACTACATAAATTTTTTGTATATAACATGAACTCTCTAACAGAAAATGATGTTTGTTCACTACTTTTTAGTTGGCAATAGATTACTAACTATTATAATAGTATAATCCTTTCAATGAAATACAAAAAAATTATACTAAATGCGCATAACTTTTTATATAGCCTTATTTCTCGCTATGAAACGCAATAAATAGTCATTCAATACGTATTTTCTTGCTCCTCAAATAAATTTCATTTCATATATAAATATAAATATATATATATATATATATATATATATATATATATATATATATATAAAAATATAGTTACGGAAATTCAGTCTACGGAAAACTGTTCTACGAGTTCGTATCGCTGGATTGTGTACAAAATAAAAAAGCACTTATATTTGGTTTTAACTAGTATTATTTCAACTAGTATTAATTAACTTTATTAATTTAAATAACAACTTAAAGAATAATCACTTATATCAACTGCTAAATTACTACTATTTATCTTTACAATGTTCACTCACGAGACGCACTAGATTACTATTAAATCACAACTGAAGTGAAGTACTTCAGATGCGGATCCCTTATATACTGCTTGCATCAGTTCGACAGGTTTCGACAAGCTTCGACGTGTTTCGAGAACCTTCTACTCGTTTCGTGAATGACGCATGCTATTGGCATCTCATTCGCACTCATGTGTTTTAATGCGCTGATCTTCCATCTCTTTCTCGCACACTGCCTCAGTGCGCTGAATTATTTTGCGTCTCATTAATTATTGTTGATTGCTTGCACTATGGGGCAAATTACATCTTTTCGTAACACTACCATCCACCTAAATCTGCTCGTCCCGAACAGATGTCAATCCTCTCTTTCTCTATACGTCGCCAACCTTTCTAAATGTACTACTTTCATTTTTCGTCTAACGCTCGCATTATTCTGAATCCGATACACTACATCATTAATTCTTTTAATTATCTTATATGGTCCTTCCCAGTGTGTTTGTAGCTTAGGGGATAAGCCTTTCTTCCTTTGCGGGTTATACAGCAAAACAAGCTCTCCTTCCGTAAATCCCTCTGAATTTGTGCGCAAGTAGTATCTGGCCTTCATCCTATCACTCGCAAATTGTGTACGCTGTCTTACAAATTGATGAACTTCGTTCATTTCTTCACTTTTTCTGGAAACATAATTGTATATAGGAATTCGAGCAGAAGGACACGCACCAAACTTTAAATCCGCAGGTAATCTTAAGTCTGTTCCAAAAACAATTTTAGATGGTGAAGCTGCTGTGGTATCATGAACCGCCGTTCGATAAGCCATGAGAAATAGTGGTATGTGTGTATCCCAATCTTTTTGATTTTTATCAACCACTTTTCTGAGATACTCTTCCAAAGTGCGATTGAATCTCTCCACCATGCCGTCTGATTGCGGGTGTAAAGGCGTTGTTCGTGTTTTGTGTATGTTGAGGACTTTACATACTTCCTTAAAAACTGCAGACTCAAAATTTCTTCCTTGGTCTGAATGCAATTCCAACGGTACTCCAAAACGCCTTACCCAGTTGTTAACTAATGCATACGCAACTGTTGTGGCTTATTGATTCGGCATGGGATACACTTCAGGCCACTTGCTGAAGTAGTCAATGACGACAAGGACATACTTATTACCCGCATCACTGATTGGAAACGGCCCGGCGACATCCATGGCAATACGCTCGAATGGAGCTCCCACGTTGTATTGATGCATCCTACCGCGACTTCTCACTGTTGGTCCTTTTGCTGGTACACATTGCGAGCAACTGCGAATCTAATCGGCGACTGACTCTTGGCATCAAATCCAATAAAAACGTTTCTTTACCTTCTCGACCGTTTTATTAATGCCCAAATGACCACCACTAGATCCACCATGGTATTCCGCTAATATTTCTTTTATTTTTGACTGGGGAACAACAATCAAACTTCTAGCGGATGTGCCACCTTCATTTTCCCATACACGATATAAGCAACCATCTTGTAGCTTTATGCACTGCCACTGTGCCCAGTAAGCAAAGCGGTTACTTGCCAGTAACCGCTTTGAAAGTCCAACGTTGAAAACCACTTAGCATTAGATAGTGTATCCAAGGTGAATCTGGGCAGTGGATAACTATCTTTCTTGGTGACATCATTAAGTTTTCGGTAATCAACGCATAACCGAGAGTAGTATGGATTCGCCGGTTCTGGCCCCACTGGGCTCCATGGAGCACATTGTTGTTAGTGTAAATGAATTTTTAACAGAGATGTTGTTATTGTTTTCAATAGGGATCATTTTTTTAACATAGTTGTTGTTAGTGTAATTCAATAGGGATCATTTTTTAACATAGTTGTTGTTGGTATAGTTCAATAGGGATCATTATTTAACAGAGTTGTTTATAGTGTAGTTCATTGGAGATCATATTTTAACAGTATAGTTGTTATTGTTTTTTCAATGGGGATCATATTTTAACAGAATATTTGTTATTGTTTTCATGGGAAGTATTTTTAACACAGGTATATTATGTGTATACTATATATTTTATAATGGCTTGGAGCCAGTGGGATGACTTTTTAACATAATTTTTTAATGTTGATACATACATATATATTATATGCATGTTATTGTTGTTGGGATAATTATATCGGAGTAAGCATTTTTTGTGAATGAGAATATTTACAAACGTATTCATGTTGTTGTTGTAAAACATTATAGTTGCAATTAGATTTCAGTTAACGTAGTTATAATGTATACTATAGTTATACTTGTTTGTTTTATTTTGCATGATCATCAAGAGAGTTGAGGAGCAAAGGGTTCAATTTGAAACTTTGTTGAGGAACGATGATTGTAATTTAAAACTTCGATATATGAATATTATTATTAGATATTATTATTATATTGCTTATTTTTTTTTTTGGATAATTTTTTTGTTGTAAACAGGTTAAGACACTTATGTATTAATGCATTGACATATATTTAATTCAAGGCCAATTTTACTATAAGGGTTATTGTACTGGATTTTATATTACAAAGTCATGGTCGTTTAATTTGGTTATATGAATGAATGGAGCCATAAGGTTCCATTGGGATCATTTTTTAAATCATTTTCTATACTATAAGTTTAAAAGATTGAGCATGTTAGAACATGTCTATTTTTTATAGAGTTTTTTGTCTTGAGATTTATTTTATTTACTCTCTTTAAAATTTTATTTGAGTATATTTATACTAATGGAATTTTAAAAGGAAACCTCTCAACATACATTAGAGTAGATGACATGCCCATTGATCAGGAATTCAGGATTTCTAAATTTGAATGGAAAAACACAATTAATGGAAAAAAATTAATTGTACATCTAAAAGACAACAGATGGTTTTATCTACCAGCAAGAATTTCTAGAAAAGTTGAAACCGATGATCCATATTTATATAATATAAATGAGAAAAAGTGGTCTATTATTTTTAGAGGACGACAATCAGAAGTAATGGGGATGGCTCTATTCGATTTACGTTATGAATAAAAAAAAACGTATCAATATACTTACTTTTAAAAATATTCATTTTAAATAAAATATTTAAATATATACATATTGTTTTATTTATTTATTCTTAAAACGATTTGAAACAATATAACAAATAATTAATAAAACTTATATTTGCATTATCTGCTCAAAACTCAGTAGAGCGTTTAATGAAATATTACCATCATCATCGTCCATTAAATTACAATGATTATGATCCGCATTTAACATCCTCGGATCGTCTAAGTTAAGAAATAGATGATCTAGTCCATCATCTAACAACCCTTCCCTAATTCCAACATCTATCAAATTTACTGGCGAGAGTGTTACGACTTCTAGTATTTCAATTTGAGGATTTACTGTTAATAAAATTTTTATTATTAATATAAAATAATTTTAAAAAATATATTTAGTTATTTACTTACAAGTATAAGTTTTTGCCTTTTTATATGAAAAATTATGTTTTCGCAGGATATGCCGCTTAAGGTTGTTTCTAGTCGAGAATTTTAAATGCGGGCAAAATTCACACTCCATTTTTTAATGTTGATATATTAAAAGTATGAAAACGAGTAAAATTTATTATTATATCCATTGTATAGAACACCTTTATATATCAAAGAATGTAATATGATATATATTAAACTGAATATAAAAATTTGAATTCAGCAAAATTTAATGTATAAGTAGAGAAAAACACCGGAAGTCAGTAAATTAAATCTGCAGTAACACATCTTTACTGCAACACTGCACTTTTTTTATGTTCAATAATTCCTGTAAAATTTGAAGTTGAAGTTTCTTAATATTCAAAATAATAATTTAAGTTAGTGTTCGTTTGTTTGCAACTTCGAGAACTTCTTTAAAAATTAAAAAATGTTTATCTGTGCATTGTGTTCAAAGTCCTTCGCGAAAAACTATAATTTAAAGAGACATGTATCGACAATACATGAAAATACAAAGTTTAGCTGCTTAAAGTGTAGTAAATCTTTTAGCAGACCAAATACTTTAAAACATCATTCCTGTCAACATTTTCAAGAGGAAATTCCTTCAAAACAAGGAAAATATGAGGATTTGCTGAATAATGAATATGAAATCGCATCAACATCATCATCGGTGAGCCGATACTGTGAGAACTGTAATGTTACAGTTCACAAATCCCTCTGGAGAGGCCATTTAAGATCTACAGCGCATAAGAGAGCATCAGAGATTGCAGATATAGATGGATTTTAATTGGTACGAAAAGCATTTAAAAATAAAATATGTGATTACATATTACCTAATGATGATGAAAGTCTAATTAATCCACATGAATATTTCGGTCAAATAAGAAATAAAATTAAAAATTTGCTGGAAAGAGAATTAAATAAGAAAATATCTTTAAAATTGAATGCGAAGATCTCTGCTGACTATATACGTCCTTCAAAACCTTCTGTCGAAGATGATGATGAATTTAAACTAAGCACTTTTTCACATATAACAAAACCACTAACAATATTAACCAAAGATAATATTGAAGATGTAATGTTAATTATTGAAGAATTGTTAATAAATAAAATGGAGAACTTTCAAGAACGGGATAGTGGATGGGCTTTAATTAAAATCAATAAAATTGAGCTTAATATAAGTGAATATAGCCCCTTAAATGGATTATCATATCAGAAATTGCCAGCATACATAGAAAAAAGAAAGGCATGTATTAATATACAAAACAGTGATATTTTCTGCTTTAAGTGGGCTATTATTGCTGCAATAGTTAATACAAAAATAAAAATAAATGATCCCTATCGCATTCATTCATATAATATTTCCGATATAACAGCAGAGGTAATTTATGTGAATGGTAAAAATTTGATATTTAGAGGATTAGACTTCCCTCATTCTATAAAGAATACAAAAATATTTGAGCTAAACAACTCCATTAGCATTAATATTTTCATGTATAATGAAAAGTCAGATGGAAAATGCGAAATTTTGGGGCCTATTTATCACACAGAAAAAGAACATAGTGCACATATCAATTTGCTATTTTGTGACAGTGAAGAAAATACTCACTATGTCTGGATAAAAGATCTGAGTAAATTGATAAGCGGTCAGGGACGAAAAAGAGCCCACAAAATGTATATTTGTAATGGATGTATTCTACAATTTACATCTATAAAGTCTCTTGAGGCACACAAATCATCATGTAAAAAAAAAATACGTATTTGCCCAAGGAAAATGAGTCTACACTAGCATTTAAAGCCTATGAAAAAACCATCCCAGTTGGATATACTTTTTATATGGATTTTGAATCGATTCTGGAACCGATTAATGTCTGTACAAATAACCCAGAAAATACGTATACAACGAATATTCAGAAGCATATACCGTGCGCATTTGCTTGGTATTTGAAAGGGTCAGAATTATTAGGCTACAAAATTATACAGGTGAATACAAAAGAAAAAAATAATAATTAAAAAAATAATAATAATAAAAATAAAAAACGATATATATATAATATTTAATCTTTCGTTTATAGGTCCTGAATGTTCGAGAGTTATGATAAAATCTTTAGTTGCGAAAGCGACGCAAATATATTGGAACGTTTACTCCACGATGAAGGCAATGAAGATAACTGACCAGGAAATGCACGAGTTCCATCAATCAACAATCTGCTGTATATGTAAAAGTAATTTAAGTAATAATATTAGTATAAAAGTACGGAACCATTGTCATTTTACCGGAAAGTATTTAGGATCTGTTCATACAAAATATAATTTGAAAGCAAAAAGAACTAAATTCTTACCGGTAATAACTCATAATTTATCCAAATATGATCTACGTTTATCTATACAAAATTTAAACGAAGTAGAGGGAGCTATTGATATTTTACCTCTTAATAAAGAGGTATTTATATCTATAACAAAAACTAAAAATTTAACTAAAGATCATAGTTTGCAACTTAGATTTATAGATTCATTTAGATTTTGAGAAATTGGTGAAAACTCTAAATGACGAGTCAATCCATATAACTAAAAAGGTTTTTAACAATAATTCGTATAAGATATTTTATAGAAAATGTGTTTTTCCTTATGATTATTTAGATAGCTTTAATAGGTTAAAAGAAAATCAATTACCTGCTAAAGATAAGTTTTTTAATAGATTAATTAATGAAGAGTGCTCTGAAGATGACTATGCTTATGCTCTGAATGTATGGAACATTTTAAATTGTAAATCTTTAAAAGATTATTTAGAAGTATACCTAAAGTGTGATGTTGTCTTACTTGGGGATGTTTTTGAGAATTTGTCTAAAAATGTATGAGCTTGATCCGTGTCATTACTTCACTGCTCCCGGATTATCTTGGGATGCTATGCTCAAGATGACTAAAATTAACCTCGAACTAATTACCGATATAGAAATGTATACTTTTATTCAAGACGGTATACGTGGAGGTTTAACACAATGCTCGATTAGACATGTAAAAGCCAATAATAAATATATGCATAACTTTGATAAATCTAAATGTTCATCATATTTAATGTATTATGACGCAAATAATTTATATGGTTATGCGATGTCACAGCCATTACCTTTTAAGGAATTTAGATTTTTAGAGACATATGAAATTACAGAGTTTACTATTGAAAAACTTAAATCTATTAATGAACATTCTTCTAAAGGATATATTTTTGAAGTAGACTTAGAATATCCTTCTTCAATTCATAATTTACATAATGATTTTCCGTTTTGTCCAGAAAATAAAACACCACCTTCTTGTAATTCTAATTCTAAAAAACTTATAGCAGATCTTAATAATAAGAATAGGTATAAAATACATTATAAAATGCTTCAAGAATGTATTAAAAATGGTTCAATTTTGAAAAAAGTATATAGTATTTTAGAGTTTTGTCAAAGTTGTTGGCTTAAAAAGTATATAGATCTGAATACATTAATGAGGTTGAGAAAAAAATTTATAAATTAATGAATAATTCAGTTTATGGCAAAACTATGGAAAATGTTGAAAATTGAAGATATGTAAACATTTGTTGCAATTGGGAGAATAATGGTAAAGTTAAAAGAGCCAGATCAATAATAGCAAATCCAACATTCCATAGTAGAACTAATATTAATGAAAATATGATAGTAATAGAATCAAAAGTTCTTAAAGTTAAGTTAAATAAGCCCATTTATACAGGATTTTGTGTATTAGATTTATCGAAATGGAAAATGTACGACTTCTATTATAATTACTTAAAAACTAAATTTAATACTAATGTAAGATTAGCTTATACGGACACAGATTCTCTTATAGTTGAGATTAAAACAAATGATTTCTATAAAGACATTTATGAAGATGTTGAAAAAACTGATCCATCAAATTATATTTTTGACACTTCTAGTTATGAGTATCCTAATATATATGGTTATCATCAAAATAATTGTAAAGTTGTGGGTTTGATGAATGACGAAAATAATGTCAAAATAATGAAAGAAATAATATGTCTTAAACCCAAAACATACTTTTTATACCCTACACTAAGAGTGAAAGGGTATATTCAGTTTGGTACGCCGTTTGTAACACCCAGAAGGAAGCATCTCCGGTATGGAAAAGTATATATATTCTTGATCAGCATGACCTCCTGAGTCGATTTAGCGATGTCCGTCTGTCCGTCTGTCTGTCCGTCTGTCCGTCTGTCTGTCTGTCTGTCTGTCTGTCTGTCTGTCTGTCTGTCCGTCCGTCTGTCCGTCTGTCTGTCCGTCTGTCTGTCCGTCTGTTAAAATCCCTACTACTTTTAAAATTGAAGAGCTAGATAAATGAAACTTATAACTTAGATTACTAATATACCTACGCTGTATGTGCGAGATCGGTCCATTGTGACCTATGATCCGACCACTTATGTTCAAATACCTCATATAAAATGTACATATAAAGATCAATTTTTATGTATACGTGCTTAGGTAAACTTTTTTGGTCAGAAATATATTTTCATCATGCTCAAATACAAGATAATAATGTTTTCCGGCGAAAAGATTTGTGGTTCACAAAAAAAAAAATCGAAATTCGGTACACCTACCCATTTGTAAATATGGGTATCAAATGAATGGAAATTCTTCAACGATTGAATGTTTGTAGTTATTTTCAGGATTCGTATACCCTGGTGACCTATATATCACTTTGAATGGTAACCACACATATGTGTAGGGTATTTATA
Source organism: Dryomyza anilis (assembly GCA_951804985.1). Classification (NCBI taxonomy): domain Eukaryota; kingdom Metazoa; phylum Arthropoda; class Insecta; order Diptera; family Dryomyzidae; genus Dryomyza; species Dryomyza anilis. The sequence goes on along the minus strand of OX638133.1, from coordinate 47,673,957 downwards.
GTCGGCTTAGACCGACTATAATTTTGATAATCCTAACTATCATAATTACACCTACTTTAAAATTTCCCATGTGATCTAACCTTCCCAACTGGGAAAATGACCACTGTTGAAAATGACCAACATCAAAAGCCAGGGGTGTTAAAAAATCAGTTAGTAAAACATTTACTATTCATGATTATAAAACATGCCTTTACAATAAGAAAGTTATAATGAGAGAAATTTATATAATAAGATCTATAGCCCATATTTTATATACACAATGTGTAAATAAATTATCACTTAATTTTTTAGATGATAAACGGTATTTACTAGATGATGGTATAAACACACTTGCTTGGGGACATTACAAAATTGATTATATTAAAGCTTTAAATAATGATTTAGATATTTTTATGAATATAATTATATAGATATAAATTATATTATTTTAAATATATACTTGCTTGGGGACATTACAAAATTGATTATATTAAAGCTTTAAATAATGATTTAGATATTTTTATGAATATAGATATATAGATATAAATTATATTATTTTAATTATTAGATTTATATTATATAAATTTATAATGTATTAAATTAATAATAAAATAAAAATTCGATTTTTATATATTTAAAAATGTTTTGTTTATTTAATATTATACCAATTAACATCATCATAATTGTATTGTTTTACTTTTTTGACGAGGTAAGCGAGGTGAGTATTGATATGGTAATAGAGTTTGCTTACACTCAGAATAAAATGTACCATTAAGTACTTTATGGTACGACCATTGATCTTATGGTTCATGTATTAATAGTTTTTTCTTTTTAAATCAAAAGTTTTCTAATTAATTCAATAGTATTTGAAAAATTCAGTACCATAAATTTAAATATTTCAATATTATTATTTTAAATAGAATAAATACTGTTGTTTTAATGGTTTCCTCCTATAATAATAAACGTGGTGTAAAAAAACACAAAAACGAATACAAACATGTTCGTTTTGTACGTCATTCATCGTGTTTACTCAAAAAGGTCGCATGTATTTTTTGTAATAATCCACATTATTAAACGCATCATTGGTAAGGACTCAATGTATTTAATGTAAATAAATTATATTTACATATTTATTTATATTTTTATTTATTACAGAAAATAAATAATACATCGAACTTCTAATATGGCAACGGACTCAAAAATAACTGCAGCCTCAAGTACTACAATCAATTATTGGAAACCAAAGCAAACATTAAATGTGTTATAACCTTTTACATCAAGAAGTGTTTTTGTATGTGTGTGTTGTAAAAGTGAATATCAATTTCGACATTTAAATAAAATAATATATACAATAAATTAACTAAAATACATTTTTGTTTTAATAAATTATTAGGAAAATGTAATTCGACTATACCATAAAATTAATAATACGTATCATTAAATTTGTATAGGTTTTTCTTATTGTAATTAAAATATCACATTATAAAATTTATGGTACAACCACACATTGTATTAACAGTTCAATATTACTGAACTAATGGGACGCATCCTATTGACCAATTTTAATGGTATAAATTATTGTTTTTCTATTGAAATACTATCAATTTACCATGATTTTTTTCTGGGTGTAGTTTTGGGTGTAATTTTACTTCCATCACTTGACAAAATCCGTACTTTAGGTGATCCATGATTTGAAAAGTTTTTTAAACGTTTAGCTGCAGAACTTGCAGAGGAATGGTTTATTTTATTAATTGTTGTATCCACATCCATAGAATATTCTTCATCTTCGTTAATATTGCTAAATAAATGTTCATTAGCATTAAAGTCAGCCAGCGAAGCAAAATCTTTTTTTCCAATATCTTTTGTTTGAGTTTCATTATCGTTTTTAAATATCCATTTTGTTTGAGTATCTTTATCCCTTAATGATTTATACGACTTAACCGATTTATTCTCTTTCTTAATATTTATTTCTTGTTTGGTAATCAAATATTTTGCGAGTTCCTGTTTTATTCCATACCATTTATTTATATCTTTAAGTGTATGAGAGGCATATATTGGAAGAAGTTTTCGTTTTAAAAAATTTGAATCTGACATATCGTTAGAATAGCGTTCAAATGTAAAAAGGGTTTAATAATATAAGCTTGGATAAAATATTAGACATTTTCTAAAATTTTTCCTATAACACCGCTTAAAACAGAAGAAATCAAAATTGGTATAAATCCTCCTCTTTGGATTAGATGTTTTCTCTTCGATCGTAAAACAGTTTTTGAGCAGCAAAGTTTTCTAATGACATTTTTATATGATTTTAACTTTACTAGATCGTTTTTCTTTATATTATGATTTTTATGTAAAACATTAAATGCAATTTCATTAATAGCTTTTATAAGATTATCATCCGCGTTTTTTAGAATTGCATTTCGCAATTTAGGTTTAGCATTTTTAAGAACATATAGAATATATTTGTTCTCCTTCAATCGTTTCAGTTTGCAGGTCATTTTGGAGTGAAACAAAGCAGTAACAATATTCTTTATTGAAAATGTTAGATCTGAATCTTAATGCGTTATGTGCTTGTTGTGTAAGATCTATTAATAAATAACCATGAGCACTCACAGTACAAGTGTTATATTCTCTAACTAATTCTTTATAATTTTCAGGATAAATTTGTCTTGCCAAGCATTGAAATTGTAGTTTATCTCTAGGATTTTTAAACATAACTATATATTTTGAATTCATGTCCCCTTATGAAAAATATTTTGAGTTACTAAAACAACTGATAAATTGCGGTGATGCGAACCTTTAGTAAATAGTTCACAAACTTTTTTGTTAAATGAGTCTAACATTAAATCATCTAAAATTCTTAATGTATATTCATTAGCTGAATTCTCAAAGTCATCTGGAATGCCTTCAATAAAATTAACATTATCAAGTTCCGGTAAAGAGTTTTTTTCAGCATAACACCAAATTACTTTTGTAATAGGAGAACTAATTAAATGTTTATTGTTAATAAGATTTATAATAAATGTTGATTTGCCACAACCTGAAGGTCCACAAACTAACATTTTAAATGGATACACAAATTGATGAAACATTGTTCTCTATTCAATGATGAACTTCTAATAAATATAAATATTGTAAACAATTTTTTTTTATATAAATATAAATTTTAAAAAATCAATCATTTACATTATTGGTTGAACTCACAATGAGTAAAGAAGTTCTTGTAAATGAATTGCATCGACAAGCAAGAAGAAATTTAAAACGGCGTAGGTTTATTCAAAAGGGTATTTTATTTCTTTCATTATTTTGCCATTATTTTCGTCTTTCATCAAACCCACAACTTTACAATTATTTTGATGATAACCATATATATTAGGATACTCATAACTAGAAGTGTCAAAAATATAATTTGATGGATCAGTTTTTTCAACATCTTCATAAATGTCTTTATAGAAATCATTTGTTTTAATCTCAACTATAAGAGAATCTGTGTCCGTATAAGCTAATCTTACATTAGTATTAAATTTAGTTTTTAAGTAATTATAATAGAAGTCGTACATTTTCCATTTCGATAAATCTAATACACAAAATCCTGTATAAATGGGCTTATTTAACTTAACTTTAAGAACTTTTGATTCTATTACTATCATATTTTCATTAATATTAGTTCTACAATGGAATGCTGGATATGCTATTATTGATCTGGCTCCTTTAACTTTACCATTATTCTCCCAATTGCAACAAATGTTTACATTTCTTCTATTTTCAACATTTTCCATAGTTTTGCCATAAACTGAATTATTCATTAATTTATAAAAATTTATCTCAAACTCATTGGTAGCTTTAGACCTCATTAATGTATTCAGATCTATAAACTTTTTAAGCCAACAACTTTGAGAAAACTCTAAAATTCTATATACTTTTTTTTTTAAATTAAACCATTTTTAAAACATTCTTGAAGCATTTTATAATGTATTTTATACCTATTATTATTATTAAGATCTGCTATAAGTTTTTTAGAATTAGAATTACAAGAAGGTGGTGTTTTATTTTCTGGACAAAACGGAAAATCATTATGTAAATTATGAATTGAAGAAGGATATTCTAAGTCTACTTCAAAAATATATCCTTTAGAAGAATGTTCATTAATAGATTTAAGTTTACAATAGTAAACTCTGTAATTTCATATGGCTCTAAAAATCTAAATTCCTTAAAAGGTAATGGCTGTGACATCGCATAACCATATAAATTATTTGCGTCATAATACATTAAATATGATGAACATTTAGATTTAACAAAGTTATGCATATATTTATTATTGGCTTTTACATGTCTAATCGAGCATTGTGTTAAACCTCCACGTATACCGTCTTGAATAAAAGTATACATTTCTATATCGGTAATTAGTTCGAGGTTAATTTTAGTCATCTTGAGCATAGCATCCCAAGATAATCCGGGAGCAGTGAAGTAATGACACGGATCAAGCTCATAAATTTTTAGACAAATTTTTCTAAAATTCTCAAAAACATCCGCAAGTAAGACAACATCACACTTTAGGTATACTTCTAAATAATCTTTTAAAGATTTACAATTTAAAATGTTCCATACATTCAGAGCATAAGCATAGTCATCTTCAGAGCACTCTTCATTAATTAATCTATTAAAAAACTTATCTTTAGCAGGTAATTGATTTTCTTTTAACCTATTAAAGCTATCTAAATAATCATAAGGAAAAACACATTTTCTATAAAATATCTTATACGAATTATTGTTAAAAACCTTTTTAGTTATATGGATTGACTCGTCATTTAGAGTTTTCACCAATTTCTCAAAATCTAAATGAATCTATAAATCTAAGTTGCAAACTATGATCTTTAGTTAAATTTTTAGTTTTTGTTATAGATATAAATACCTCTTTATTAAGAGGTAAAATATCAATAGCTCCCTCTACTTCGTTTAAATTTTGTATAGATAAACGTAGATCATATTTGGATAAATTATGAGTTATTACCGGTAAGAATTTAGTTCTTTTTGCTTTCAAATTATATTCTGTATGAACAGATCCTAAATACTTTCCGGTAAAATGACAATGGTTCCGTACTTTTATACTAATATTATTACTTAAATTACTTTTACATATACAGCAGATTGTTGATTGATGGAACTCGTGCATTTCCTGTTCAGTTATCTTCATTGCCTTCATCGTGGAGTAAACGTTCCAATATATTTGCGTCGCTTTCGCAACTAAAAATTTCATCATAACTCTCGAACATTCAGGTCCTATAAACGAAAGATTAAATATTATATATATATCGTTTTTTATTTTTATTATTATTATTTTTTAATTATTATTTTTTAATTATTATTTTTTTTTTTGTATTCACCTGTATAATTTTGTAGCTTATCGAAACGATCATCATATGACCCTTTCAAATACCAAGCAAATGCGCACGGTATATGCTTCTGAATATTCGTTGTATACGTATTTTCTGGGTTATTTGTACAGACATTAATCGGTTCCAGAATCGATTCAAAATCCATATAAAAAGTATATCCAACTGGGATGGTTTTTTCATAGGCTTTAAATGCTAGTGTAGACTCATTTTCCTTGGGCAAATACGTATTTTTTTTTTTTACATGATGATTTGTGTGCCTCAAGAGACTTTATAGATGTAAATTGTAGAATACATCCATTACAAATATACATTTTGTGGGCTCTTTTTCGTCCCTGACCGCTTATCAATTTACTCAGATCTTTTATCCAGACATAGTGAGTATTTTCTTCACTGTCACAAAATAGCAAATTGATATGTACACTCTGTTCTTTTTCTGTGTGATAAATAGGCCCCAAAATTTCGCATTTTCCATCTGACTTTTCATTATACATGAAAATATTGATGCTAATGGAGTTGTTTAGCTCAAATATTTTTGTATTCTTTATAGAATGAAGGAAGTCTAATCCTCTAAATATCAAATTTATACCATTCACATAAATTTCCTCTGCTGTTATATCGGAAATATTATATGAATGAATGCGATAGGGATCATTTATTTTTATTTTTGTATTAACTATTGCAGCAATAATAGCCCACTTAAAGCAGAAAATATCACTGTTTTGTATATTAATACATGCCTTTCTTTTTTCTATGTATGCTGGCAATTTCTGATATGATAATCCATTTAAGAGGCTATATTCACTTATATTAAGCTCAATTTTATTGATTTTTATTAAAGCCCATCCACTATCCCGTTCTTGAAGGTTCTCCATTTTATTTATTAACAATTCTTCAATATTTAACATTACATCTTCAATATTATCTTTGGTTAATATTGTTAGTGGTTTTGTTATATGTGAAAAAGTGCTTAGTTTAAATTCATCATCATCTTCGACAGAAGGTTTTGAAGGACGTATATAGTCAGCAGAGATCTCCGTATTCAATTTTAAAGATATTTTCTTATTTAATTCTCTTTCCAGTAAATTTTTAATTTTATTTCTTATTTGACCGAAATATTCATGTGGATTAATTAGACTTTCATCATCATTAGGTAATATGTAATCACATATTTTATTTTTAAATGCTTTTCGTACCAATTTAAATCCATCTATATCTGCAATCTCTGATGCTCTCTTATGCGCTGTAGATCTTAAATGGCCTCTCCAGAGGGATTTGTGAACTGTAACATTACAGTTCTCAAAGTAACGGCTCACCGATAATGATGTTGATGCGATTTCGTATTCATTATTCAGCAAATCCTCATATTTTCCTTGTTTTGAAGGAATTTCCTCTTGAAAATGTTGACAGGAATGATGTTTTAAAGTATTTGGTCTGCTAAAAGATTTACTACACTTTAAGCGGCTAAACTTTGTATTTTCATGTATTGTCGATACATGTCTCTTTAAATTATAGTTTTTCGCGAAGGACTTTGAACACAATGCACAGATAAACATTTTTTAATTTTTAAAGAAGTTCTCGAAGTTGCAAACAAACGAACACTAACTTAAATTATTATTTTGAATATTAAGAAACTTCAACTTCAAATTTTACAGGAATTATTGAACATAAAAAAAGTGCAGTGTTGCAGTAAAGATGTGTTACTGCAGATTTAATTTACTGACTTCCGGTGTTTTTCTCTACTTATACATTAAATTTTGCTGAATTCAAATTTTTATATTCAGTTTAATATATATCATATTACATTCTTTGATATATAAAGGTGTTCTATACAATGGATATAATAATAAATTTTACTCGTTTTCATACTTTTAATATATCAACATTAAAAAATGGAGTGTGAATTTTGCCCGCATTTAAAATTCTCGACTAGAAACAACCTTAAGCGGCATATCCTGCGAAAACATAATTTTTCATATAAAAAGGCAAAAACTTATACTTGTAAGTAAATAACTAAATATATTTTTTAAAATTATTTTATATCTATCTATATATATAAAAATGAAATGTCCTGTGTGTGCCAGAGCATCACGAGAGAACGAACCGACGGATATACCTGATTCTTTTTGTATTTTGTTTGTGTCAGTGCAAGAGTGGTTTAGAAAAAAAGAAAAGTCGGAAAAACCTAAAGGAAAAGCCGGAAAATCGAAAAAACCTAAATTTGATCCTAGGAACATGAAATTTGGATACGGTGTTCCTCTCCCGACGTAAGCGCCCATTACGAAAGGATTTTTTGAAATTCGTCTCCTAAGGTATAAAAATGGGTGTGACAAAACTGAACGTTTAATTCAAAATATCTGTGTAATTAAGATAGCCACAGTCATGAAATTTGACTCACAAATGTAAATTGTTGTTGTTTATAATTTGTCTAAATGTGGGCGGAATATTTTAAAGGGGCGTGGATCCTCCCATATAACCATAACTTATAAATTCGATAACTCCTGACCTCCTAAGATCAGAGTTATAAAAATGGAAACAAAGCTTCATAATAAAAACATCAATAGTCCCAGGTAAATGGGGTGTGGCACTTTCCATATAAGCAAAACTTTAATATTGCTATAACTCCACCTACTAAAAGCAGAGTTATAAAAATCTAAACAAGTGAACATATTAAACATTGTAATCGTCACGTAGAATGTGGGCGTGTTTGTAAAAATGGGCGTGTCACCTCCCATATAACTAAAGCATTAAATATATGCTATATTTCCTAACATACTAAGAGTAGAGTTTCAAACATCCAAACAAAAGTTCATATTTAAAACTCCAATCGTCACATGTAATGTCGTCGCGATTAAACATGGGTGTGGCGCTAAAATGTTCAAAATGGTATAACTCCTGACCTTCTAAGGGTAGAGTATATAAAACTCCAATCGTCATGTAGAATGTGGACGGGATTGGAGAAAAGAGCGTGGCGCATTAAAATTACTATATTTCTTTACGTACTCAGGAGTAGAGTTATAAAAATCACAACAAAGGATCGTATTAAACCTTAATATTCATCACATAGAATGTGTGCATTCCATACAGAAATATATATATATATGAAAATACATATTGGAACATAACTAAAATATCCTCGCATATCCTCTCAAATCCTTATTCACCTTCTGAAGAAAAAGTAGCTTTCAGGTTGCTACGGTATATAACAAAATATCACAACTCATCACAACACACGAAGTACACAATGTTTATATTTACACTAATTTATATCTATAGTGTGTAAAAATACAATAATTCCATTAATTCATCCACATTTCTTAAAATTTCACGTCAAAAATTTCAATTTGAGTATTATTATGCCAAGTTAATATTTTTATAGCAATTAAACCAATTATTCGCATTAACTTATTTATGATCAGAACCAATGTGTTAAAAAATATCATCACAATATCATTTCCGGATTAGGAGAAATTACATGGCTAAAAATAACCATATTTATTCTAATTTCATACATTTGTGTATGTCGTTGGAAATCTATTCCAAGAACCTCGATATACCTTATACGTAGTAAGTTTTTTCTAATCACAATCAATGTTGCATAATATACAAAATATATTATCCCGATTAAGAGAAATTACATGGTAAAAATTACCATTTTTTTCTAATTTCATACATTAGGCCTTTCTTTGTAAATATATTCCAAGGACTGCAGGCGATATCCATCATTCACACAAATTTATTTCAGATCACTATCAATGTGGTCAAAAATAAAAAATAAATCTTACCGATATCGGCTCAGATTATGAAAAATCAAATGTGAAAATTTCCAAAAAATTATCGAAGTTTAAATATTTCTACAAATTGTTTGTGAATCAATAGAAAACACTTTGTAATGCAAACCTATATCTTGATATTATTTTATTTACTAAAAAAAAAATAAACGAACTGTACTGATTTGTTTTGAAGTTATATTATATTGTTCAAAAAAGTTCCTTTTTGTCCACCGTTCGATTCATTAAAAGATGTATTAAAAGATGTATTAAAAAGAAAAAAAAGGGGCGTAAATGTATCCACACTTTATAAACGATATAGTTCTGCTATTACAAAAACTTAGCGTGGGCGAAGCTGTGCACGGGTCCAGCTAGTTAATAATAAAAATTGTATTAACAGTAAATCCTCAAATTGAAATACTAGAAGTCGTAACACTCTCGCCAGTAAATTTGATAGATGTTGGAATTAGGGTAGGGTTGTTAGATGATGGACTAGATCATCTATTTCTTAACTTAGACGATCCGAGGATGTTAAATGCGGATCATAATCATTGTAATTTAATGGACGATGATGATGGTAATATTTTATTAAACGCTCTACTGAGTTTTGAGCAGATAATGCAAATATAAGTTTTATTAATTATTTGTTATATTGTTTCAAATCGTTTTAAGAATAAATAAATAAAACAATATGTACATACATATTGTCATATTTAAATATTTTATTTAAAATGAATATTTTTAAAAGTAAGTATATTGATACGTTTTTTTTTATTCATAACGTAAATCGAATAGAGCCATCCCCATTACTTCTGATTGTCGTCCTCGAAAAATTATAGACCACGGTTTCAACTTTTCTAGAAATTCTTGCTGGTAGATAAAACCATCTGTTGTCTGTTAGATGTACATTTAATTTTGTTCCATTAATTGTGTTTTTCCATTCAAATTTAGAAATCCTGAATTCCTGATCTATGGGCAAGTCATCTACTCTAATGTATGTAGAGAGGTTTCCTTTTGCTAAACTAATAATTTCAGAGAAATCCTTTAAATAATATAAATACATAAATTAATAAATACAAACAAAAATTAAAAAAAAAAACAATCTTACCATATTTTTCTGTTCCTATCAAATTGTAATGCAGACGATGAATAAATTTAATTCAAATTTCGATCCATTTATATATAATGGATATCTCTTTAAAATGAGTTAAAAAGTGAATTCCATTAGTATAAATATACTCAATTAAAATTTTAAAGAGAGTAAATAAAATAAATCTCAAGACAAAAAACTCTATAAAAATAGACATGTTCTAACATGCTCAATCTTTTAAACTTATAGTATAGAAAATGATTTAAAAAATGATCCCAATGGAACCTTATGGTTCCATTCATTCATATAACCAAATTAAACGACCATGACTTTGTAGAATAAAATCCAGTACAATAACCCTTTTAGTAAAATTGGCCTTGAATTAAATATATGTCAATGCATTAATACATAAGTGTCTTAACCTGTTTACAACAAAAAAATTATCCAAAAAAAAAAAAGCATCTAATAATAATATTCATTTATATATCGAATTTTTAAATTACAATCATCGTTCCTCAACAAAGTTTCAAATTGAACCCTTTGCTCCTCAACTTGATGATCATGCAAAATAAAACAAACAAGTATAACTATAGTATACATTATAACTACGTTAACTGAAATCTAATTGCAACTATAATATTTTACAACAACAACATGAATACGTTTGTAAATATTCTCATTCACAAAAAATGCTTACTCCGATATAATTATCCCAACAACAACATTTACTCTTTACGGCTGCATGCCTTCATAACATGCATATAATATATATGTATGTATCAACAATAACAAATTATGTTAAAAAGTCATAGTATACATATATAGTATACATATAATATACCTATGTTAAAAATACTTCCCATGAAAACACTAACAAATATTCTGTTAAAATATGATCCCCATTGAAAAAACAATAACAACTATACTGTTAAAATATGATCTCCAATGAACTACACTATAAACAACTCTGTTAAAAAATTATCCCTATTGAACTATACCAACAACAACTATGTTAAAAAATGATCCGTATTGAATTACACTAACAACAACTATGTTAAAAAAATGATCCCTATTGAAAACAATAACAACATCTCTGTTAAAAATTCATTTACACTAACAACAATGTGCTCCATGGAACCCAGTGGGGCCAGAACCGGCGAATCCATACTACTACCGAGTACTACCATCCTTCTTTTTCACCAATACTACTGGTGAACTCCATGGACTCTCAGATGATTCCACCACGCCATTTGTGTGCATTTCTTCAACCAATTGTGATACTTCGTCTCTTTTCGCAAGTGGTACCCTTCTTGGTGCTTGACGAATTGGGTTAGAATCACCAGTGTCTATTCGATGTTTTACAATGGCAGTTCTGCCGTCCTTTTGGCCCATTTCAGCAAATATACACCGATATTTGTCAACGATATTTGACTCTTTTCTTTGGCAGCCAAATCCTTCGTCCACGCCTCAACAAGTGTTTTTCCTACCACTATGTTACTTTTATACATCTCTTCGTTTGCTTCAATAACCCACAACTTCCTTATCCCACAATCTCCATTTAATTTCGCCCAAACAATTGCTTCTGAATTATGTGGTATTTTTCTATTTTTATAAGCAATAACTTGTTTCATTTTCGGGCTCTGGTCACAATCAATATATAGTTGGATCTCTGTGTTGGCATAATTCAAAATTTTTCTTGTTAAATCAAGTGTGAAACCGTTCTTTATCATGAAGTCCATGCCAAGTATTATTTCGTCTACTATTTCTGCCACAATAAAATCATGCTTAACTGTCGTAGTACCAATCGTTATTTTCTTGGTAATCTTTCCTCTGATAGGGGCCTCTTCAACTGTAGCTGTTTGTAATCTTATTCCTACAAGCGGCACTACTTTATCCTTAAAAAGGTTACTTCTTATTATTGAATGTGAAGCTCCCGTATCCAATGTTACCATATATGCTGTACAATCAATGAGTCCTTCGACAGTTAAGCTATTTGGCTTTCGAGCAATTCGTGAAATGGAGATTCTGGGGCAATCGGTTATGGAAGTCAGATCGTGCCCCGCAGAACTGACTCGTTTTAGTTTAAAGATTGATTAAAATTTACGTTATTTTGGACATGATCCTGGGTTTCTTCATGTCGGGGTTCATTTGCAAATGGATTCATTGAGCGCTTGCGTTTTTTACGACAATCACGTGCCATATGCCCATATGTATCACAGTTGTAGCATTTACCTTTAAATTGGGTGTCTCGGTTGGCAGCAGTGTAATCTGGTTTAGCTCCACTTTTTAACACTTGGCAAATTACCTGAAGTAGGTCTTCATTCTCCACATCTAGTTTACGGACTTTTGGCGCTGGGCGGCACAACGTAGTTGCTGTCTCCTGTAATAGCGCTGTGGTTACAGTTTCCGTAAATGTCACTTTCGGCATTGTCACTGTGGCACGTCTTGTTTCCGGATCACGTATGTCGTCAACGAAGACTTCGATCTTGCACTTTTCTATGAAATCACTCGTTGAATCTGCATACGACAAATGCGCAAGACTCTCGACGTCCGCTGCATACGCCTGCAATGTTTCACCATGTCTTTAGTTCCATTCTGTAGATTTGCTTCATGTGATCACTTGACCATATTTTCGCTGCAGTGCAGTCATAACCGCTAAATAACTGTTTCGATCACTTTCTGGAACAGTCTGCAATACTTCGACTGCGCCTCCTTTAAGCGCCACGATAAGTGCGGCTACGCTGTCCTCATTATTCCATCGATTACTTACAGCCGTGGTCTCAAATTGCAGCTTGAAAATGTTGAACGCTGTGGTACCATCGTAAATCGGCGATTTTAGCCTCGTACCTCTAACAACATGTTGTGTAGGTCCATTTATCTGCAACACGTGAACATTTTTTTTTATTTCCTGGATTTCTTTGCCTATACCATTTTCTAATCTTTGAATTTTATCATCAACATCATTTATATGCGCTTCAAGTTCATTTACTTTGCTATGTAGTGTATTAGAAACTTCTAGAAGCTGCTTAGAATGTTCTTGCAGCTGTTCAGAATTTTCCTGAAGTTTCTGTTCTATTTTGTTAGAATTTTTTACATGTTCATGCTTCATGTCTAATTTGAGCTGATTGAAATTTTCTACATGTTCGTGCTTCATGTCTAATTTGAGCTGATTGGAATTTTTTAGAAGTTTATGTTTCATCTTGTTGAAATTTTCTTAAAGCTGTTTTTGTATTGCTCCGAGCAACTGGCTCATATCAAAACTTTAGGACTGTACTTTTTGCTCCGTGTCCACAATTTTCGATGATGCTGTTGCAGCTTCCATTTCAAACTCGTGCTCTGCGAGCTCAATGCCTTGATTCTCTAATTCTTTCATTAGACGCTTTTGTAGCTCTACTTTCGTACCTACAGTTGGAAGATTATGAATCGCCAGCTCCTTCTTTAGCTGGTCGACTTTAAGTTGTTCGAATTTAACCATTTTGTATCACAATCCCACTTCTGACACCATTGTTACGAAAATTCAGTCTACGGAAAACTGTTCTACGAGTTCGTATCGCTGGATTGTGTACAAAATAAAAACGCAATTATATTTGGTTTTAACTAGTATTATTTCAACTAGTATTAACTAACTTTATTAATTTAAATAATAACTTAAAGAATAATCACTTATATCAACTGCTGAATTTCTACAACTTACCTTTACAATGTTTACTCACGAGACGCACTAGTTCACTATCAAATCACAACTGAAGTGCTGTGCCTCAGATGCGTCGGCCTTATATACTGCAGGCATCAGTTCGAAACGTTTCGACTTGTATCGAGAACCTTCTACTCGTTTCGTGAATGACGCTTGCAACTGGCATCTCATTCTCACTCATGTGTTTTAATATGCTGATCTTCCATCTCTTTCTCGCACACTGCTCAGTACTCTGAATGATCTCGTGAATGAATGATCTCTTTCTACATCGTTGATTCTTTTAATTATCTTGTATGGTCCTTCCCAGTGTGTTTGTAGCTTCTTTCTTTGTGGGTTATAGAACAAAACACGTTGTCCTTACGTAAATCTCTCTGAATTTGTGCGCAAGTCGTATCTGGCCTTCATTTTATCACACGCAAATTGTGTACGTTGATGCACTTCGTTAGTTTCTTCACTTTTCCTGGAAACATAATCGTGTACAGGAATTCCAGCTGAAGGACTCGCACCGAACTTTAAATCCACAGGTAATCTTAAGTCTGTTCCAAAAACAATTCTTGCAGGTGAAGCAACTGTGGTGTCATGAACCGCCGTTCGACATGCCATGAGAAACAGTGGTATGTTTGTACCCCAATCTTTTTGATTTCCATCAACCACTTTTCTGAGATACTCTTCCAAAGTCCGATTAAATCTCTCCACCATGCCGTCAAATTTCGGGTGCAAAGGCGTTGTTCGTGTTTTGTGTATCTTGAGGACTTTGCATACTTCCTTAAAAACTTGCAGACTCAAAATTTCTTCCTTGATCTGAATGCAATTCCAACGGTACTCCAAAGCGGCTTACCCAGTTGTTAACTAATGCATCCGCAACTGTTGTGGCTTCCTGATTCGGCATGCATACACTTCAGGCCACTTGCTGAAGTAGTCAATAACGACAAGGACATACTTATTACCAGCATCACTGATTGGAAACGGACCGGCGACATCCATGGCAATTCGCTCGAGTGGTGCTCCCACGTTCTACTGATGCATCCTACCGCGACTCCTGACTGTTTGTCCTTTTGCTGGTACACATTGCGGACAACTGCGACAACTCCAATCGGCGACTGACTCTTGGCATCCAACCCAATAAAAACGTTTCTTTACCTTCTCGATCGTTTTATTTATGCCCAAATGACCTCCACTATCCACCATGGTATTCCGCTAATATTTTTTGTTTTTGAGTTGGGAACAACAATCAAACTTCGAGCAAAGGTGCCACCTTCATTTTCCCATACACGATATAAGCAACGCTTTTTCTTGATCATCGGTCCATTGAAAAGATCGGTTCTTTCTTGTTAACTCGTGAAGACTACTGGCAAACCCGGAACAAATCGTCTGTAGTAAGTACATAAGTACATGTTCTGTGGTCGGGCTTTACGGCAACTATTTTATCCTCGTCGGTATGAACACCTTCTGTGGTAACTCAATGACCCAGATACTTGTCTTCTTTCTTGAAAAGTGAGCATTTCTTTGGGCTAAGTTTCAGTCGTGTACTTTCCAATCAAAGAAATACTTCCTCCAAGTTTTTTAGATGTTCGTCAAAGTCTTTACCCATGACAATTATTTCGTCAAGGTATACGAGGCAAGTTTTCCAGTGTAAACCTTTCAATACGTGTTCCATTAAACGCTCAAATGTTGCTGGGGCATTGCATAACCCAAACGGCATTACCAAATATTGGCATAACCCATCGCCAGTACTATATGCAGTCTTCTCTCGATCGTTCTTATCAATTTCTACTTGCCAGTAACCGCTTTCCAAGTCCAACGTAGAAAACCATTTTGCACTAGAGAGTTTATCCAAGGTATCCAAGGTATTAACCAAGGTATCTATCTTTCTTGGTTACATCATTTAATTTTCGGTAATCCACGCATAACCGTGTTCTACCATCCTTCTTTTTAACCAACACCACTATTAAGCTCCATGGGCTTTCTGATGGTTCCACCACACCATTTTTGTCCATCTCTTCGACTAAATGTGACAATTCGTCCCGTTTAGAAAGTGGTACTCTTCTCGGTGCTTGGCGAATTGGTTAAGAGTCACCAGTGTCTATTCGATGTTTTTTACAATGGAAGTTCTCCCGTCATATTGGCAGCAAATACAAACCAGTGTTTATCAATTAGTTGTTGTACTTTACTCTTTTCTTTGGCAGTGAAATCCTTGGTCCACTCTTTTATAAAAGTTTGAGCAGATTTATTATCTACCTGCGGTGTAGCGTTGATTTTTGATAGACTTGTTTCACAATTTATTATCGCAGATGCCTCTTGACACCTTCCTAAGTATTACTGTTCTCTTTTTAATTAATTTGGACGAATTTTCCATATTGAGAACTCTTATTGGTACAACTTTGTCTTGTGTTGCCTCTACTAGTGTTCTTCAGACAACAATATTTCTTTTGCTCATCATTCGCTTCAATAACGCACAACTTTCTTATCCCACAATCTCCATTTAATTTCGCCCATACAACTGCTTTTGATTTTGGTGGTATTTTTCTATTTTTATGTGCAATAACTCCGTTTTAGCATAACTTAAAATTGTTCAACTGTCGTAGTACCAATAGTGATTTCCTTGGTAATTTTTCCTCTGATTAGAGCCTCTTCACCTGTCGCTGGTTGCAATCTTATTGCGATAAGCGGCTCTATTTCGTCCCTAACAAGGTTACTTCTTATTATTGAGCTCCCGTATCCAACGTACCATATACACAATCCATTAGCCCCTTGACAGTTAAACTATTCGACTTTCAAGCAATTTGTGAAATTGAGATTCTGGGGCAATCGGTTATGGGAGTCAGATCTGCGGGGCACGATCGTTTTAGTTAAAAGCTTGATTAAAATTTACGCTATTTTGGACATGATCCTGTCTTTCTTCATGTCTGGGTTCATATGCTGATTGATTTATTAAGCGCTTGCGTTTTTTACGAAAGTCATGTGCCATATACCTTTGAATTGGGTATCTTTGTTGACTGATGTGTGTTCGGTTTGAACGCCTGCTTTAACCGCTTGGCACACTACCTGAAAAAGGGCATCGTTCTCGACATCAATTCTACGCGCCTTTGGATCCGATCGGCACAACGCATTTGCTATATCCTGTGTTAGAGCTATGGTAACCGTTTCCGTAAATGTTACCTTGGGCGCAATCACTGTTGCACGTTTTGTCTCCTGATCGCGTATGCCATCAACAAACGCTTCGATCTTGCACTTTTCTATGAAATCACTCGTTGAATCTGCATACGACACATGCGCAAGCCTCTCGACGTCCGCTGCATACGCCTGCAAAGTTTCGCCATTTCGTTGCATTCTGCCCCTTCAGCTCCATTCGGTATATTTGCTTCATGTGATCACTGCCATATTTTCGCTGCAGTGCAGCCATAACCGCTAAATAACTGTTTCGATCACTTTCTGGAACCGTCTGCAATACTTCGGCTGCGCCTCCTTTTAGCGCCACGATAAGCGCGGCTACGCTGGCCTCATTATTCCATCGATTACTTACAGCCGTGGTCTCAAATTGCAGCTTGAAAATGTTGAACGCTGTGGTTCCATCGTAAATCGGCGATTTTAGCCTCGTACCACTAACAACATACTGTGTAAGTCCATTTATCTGCAACACGTGCAAATCTTTTTTTATTTCCTGGATTTCTTTTTCTATACCATTTTCTAATCTTTCAATTTTATCATCAACATCATTTGTATGCGCTTCAAGTTCATTTACTTTGCCATGTTCAGAATTTTCCTGAAGTTTCTGTTATATTTTGTTAGAATTTTCTACAAGTTCATGCTTCATGTCTAATTTGAGCTGATTGGAATTTTCTAGAAGTTTCTGTTCCATTTTGTTGGAATTTTCTACAAGTTCCTACTTCATGTCTACAAGTTTGTGCTTCATGTCTAATTTGAGCAGATTGATGCATTAAAGTGTCGTTCATGAATACGTTTTTATAATGTTAACAAGTTTTCAATCAAAATATGATCGAAACATTTTTAGTTCATTTTGGATGATTTTTCAAATTAGTGTTTTCGGTTCACATTTACGTATAAAATATCAAAATGAATAACCATCACTTGTACATGATTTTGTAAGTTCCATTAAATGTTTAATAATACAGATTGGTTGAAAAACGATAATATAATAAAAATAATTCATTTTCGGTCTTTTTTGAGGGGTGTTTAACGATATTTCGTGGTGGCCTAACCTAACGGACCATTTTTTGCCTTTTTTTTGTTCTTCAGAAAGTAGGCTGTAAAAAAAAGAAAAGAAATCCCAGCGCTGACAATTTTTTTTTTTCAAAATAAAAAAATATTTTTTTTATCTTTTAAGGACAAATATGCAACAACAGCAACAATGCAATCATATTACTTGAGAGTGTTAGCGGCAGAGAAAAGACATGTCTTAATTGTGTGCTCAACTATTATTAAAAAACATACCAAATTAAAATTAAAAATAATATATTCAAAAGCGAAAGGGCGCATTAGCAAATATTCTGTATTATATATTAGTTATTTGAATGGTATTCTGTTTATTAAAATAAATAATAAACAAATTAAACAAGTGCAAAAAAATATAATAAACAAGTATAAAAAACGTGGGTATCTGGTTCTCCTTCGCTGGAGCGAAGACACTTCGTGAGTAGTGAAAACATAAGGAATGGATACTTTACAATCAGAGCTGAGCCAAGTAAATAGGCAAACGAAAGAAAAACAAACAGAAATAGTCTCTTCCGAATAACAACAACATTTACTGATCAGAAAGCACGCTCATGCTCTCCTGCGCTTATGCGAAAAGAAGAGGAAATGCAACAGCACTCAACACAACAACAACTGCGCATAATATAAACAGTTTGATTACAGGCAGTCGCTATGGCCTGTAATCAAACTCTGACAAAAGTAAATACCCAAAAGAAACCTGCAGTGCAGACAGGTATGGATCGCTACATTTTAATAAAAAGAAAACACAGCCCGCAAAAAGGTAACAGTAGTTTGATTGCTAAAATACAAAAGGTAATGTTAACGAGCAACCGACTACCTCATTAAAAATTATGATAGTTAGGATTTTCAAAATTATAGTCGGTCAAAGCCGACTATAAATACCCTTCATATATGTGTGGTGACCATTCAAAGTGGTATAAAGGTCACCAGGGTATACGAATCCTGAAAATAACTACAAACTTTCCATCCCTGAAGAATTTTCTTTCATTTGATACCCATATTTACAAATGGAACCGAATTTCGATTTTTTTTGGGAACCACACGTCGTTTCGTGGGAAAACATTATTTTCATGTATTTGAGCATAATGTCAATATATATTTGACCAACAAGTTTTCCTAAGCACGTATACAGTAAAATTGATTTGCAGATGTAAATTTTATATGAGGTATTTGAACATAAGTGGTCAGTTCTCAGGTCACAATAGACCGATCATGATAATTTTCTTGTTCAGACAGCTTAGATATATAAGTAATCTAAATTTTCATTGCTCTAGCTCTTCAACTTTTTCTGTAATCGTGATTTCAACAGACAGACAGAAGGACAGACGGACAGACAGACAAACAGCCACCAGACGGACATCGCTAAATCGACTCAGGAGGTCATGCTGATCAAGAATATATATACTTTTCCATACCGGAGATTCTTTTTTCAGGGTGTTACAAACGACGTACCAAACTGAATATACCCTTTCACTCTTAGTGTAGGGTATAAAAAACAGATTCAACCAACGATAAGAAATAATTTGAAATAATGAAGATAATGTACCGCAAATGTACTTTAAACAACACAATGTGCCAAAACAAATTACACAAGTTCAATCAAACCTAATTACCCCAAGTATGTCATATCGTCGCTGATACTGCAAAACCGCCTAACTGCATGTGAAAATTACGCTTAATTTTGTGTTATAATCCAGTTTTAAATGATAAATACCATTTAAAGTTATGACACACTTAATTTTGTATGAAGTAATTGCAGAATTGAGACTCAAAATAGTTTTGTTTCTTCTGTAAATTTTATTTTGAAAGAGGTATTCGAAATTGTAAATGGGCTATTTTGCAGTATCACCGACTATATGCTAATCCCTTAAAGTTGGTAGTACTGAGCAAATGACGCAAAATATCCCCCAAATAATGGGAGGGATTTTATGTCTAACTCAAAGTATAACACAGTTTATGTCTACCATTCAAAATATCCAACAAGATCTGATTAAAATGCAAAACCATATTCTCCAAGTTCTTCTAGCTCAGAAATGAGTTATCTTACAACTTGCCTCTGGAATGCAAACAGTGTCAACCAACAAACACATCTAACTGATAGGTTAGGATAAGAAGTAGGTTTCTAGCTATGTTGAGTACAATGTTAAACATACACACTGGGGATCCCGTCTAGTTAATCCAAAAAGTAGCCAGTTGTATAATACAATACCCAATTGACAAAATAGACTTGATTTTGTATCGCCTGGTCAGCCAACCTAATGGTCAACCGATCCTAAAAAAAATTCCAAATCCTATAGACTTCGCCATTTAAAAAATATTAGTAGAAACTTGATCTTTGCAGAAACAAACACTGACTTATCTTCTTATTTCTTTTTCAAGAACCAGTTGATCAAAAAATACATCAGCAGTCACATCCACATAAATCCCAAGATTGAATGTGAGGGGGAAATTGATGAGTTTTTTCAGAATTTTAATTAAGTGTTAACATCTGCAGCAAAACTATCCACACCAAAGCTCCGTATGTTTATTGAAATTCAAAAATAATATCAAATAGACAAATTGAACATCTAGTTGCAAAAAACGTCGATCAAGAAGAGAATGGCAAACCCAGAGATCCCATGCCTCAAAGCAAAGACTTTCTTATGCAACGAGGAAATAAAGGGAGGCTCTAAAGCTATAAACTATGCGTGAACATACACATTTTATCGAGAAATTATCGCTTAATGGCAAATATAAATGTTTACTCTGGAAGGCAACTAAAAATATAAAGCCACCAGTAGAATGCAAAGCGCCAATTAGAGATCAGGATGGTAAATGGGCACGAAGTAAACGTATTTGCCAACCATCTGAGCCTAGTATTCCAACCAAATCCGCCAACTAATACATTTATCCGCCCACATCTAACATACAATAAGGCATGACACCTATATGTATTTGTACGAATGATGTTAATAATACAATATAAACTCAATTAAATCCTAGAAAAGCCCCAGGATACGATTTGATAACTACAAATATGTTAATAGAATGCCTCTTACCGCAAAATTATCATCAGATTCAAGAATCGTATGTATCAAATAGATCATTTAGGGTAAAATATAAAGAAAATATTACAGATGAACATGAAATCAAAGCGGGTCTTCCTCAGGGAAGCGTTCTATGACCATCTTCATATGTTCTGTTCACGTCTTACATACCAATAAATAGTCGTTTTGTTCCGTCAACATTTGGCGATGATACAGCAATAATGAGCTCCCACTAGTACCCTGTTATGGCAACTAAAAATTTGTAGGAGACTTGTAGAAAAATAGTTGTCGAATTGGCGGATAAAAATAAATGAACCAAAGTGTAAAAAAGTAACTTCGCACTTAGAATAGGCATATGTCCCACAGTTACTGTTAATAACATTCAAATCCAGCAATCTAATGAAGTCACCTACCTTGGAATTTACCTTGATAGAAGGCTGATATGACGAAAACATATTGAGGCCAAAAAAAGCATTTACATTACATTGGCTTATTAACTATCGATCTCCACTAAGCCTGGAATACAAATTACTCCTGGGCCACTCAGAGCAGGGAGCATAGCCTTTGTCCGTTTGCGCCACTGCCCTCCCTCTTTATTTTTCCCTCCGCATTCACCATTAAGGCATCATCGCAACCAACAGAATGAGGTAATGGTAAGCCTAGAGCTCGCTCGTCTTGGAGATCCAGGGTAGGGAGTATCGTAACCATAAAACTTTTCGTATTTATTTATTTAAGTGGAATTATTTATAATGTTTGGTTTGCAATATTTGAATACTTATTGTTAGTCTCTATAATAGAGAAGATTTAATAATTAAATAAAGAATATATAAAAAAATATTACTATTATTTGTATTTCACTTCTTTAAACATTTGTTTTATTTTAATTTTTTTGCTGAATTGAACCTATGCCTTTTGTATTTCATGAAATTAAAATTCGATTGGCGCGAATAGGTCTTGGACAGGCTTAAGTTCGTTAA
The DNA here is from genome assembly GCA_951804985.1 of Dryomyza anilis. Lineage (NCBI taxonomy): Eukaryota > Metazoa > Arthropoda > Insecta > Diptera > Dryomyzidae > Dryomyza > Dryomyza anilis. Next base: position 47,651,798 of record OX638133.1, on the reverse strand, counting down.
CACTCGAAAACGGTCTCGCTCAATTCGATAAAGCGAAGATGCAACCGCACGTTATGTGCGGCAGAAGACACAAGCGCCTGTATTTGTCTTACATTCGGCAACGCGAAACGTAGCTGCGTCTGATGGCTGGGCGGCCAACTTATGGTCAACTTTGATTCGGAAGATATAGCGTATCGACGATAATGCGCGATAATAAAGATTAATTTTTTTTTTTAAACAAAAAATATAAAATTTCAAAAAGTAAATAATATTTTTATACGTCAAATTTTATCTACACTGAAGAACCAAAATTAATAATATTATTTTCGAAGTTAAAAATAATATTGTCGCTTTGAGATTATAAAAATTGATAATATTTATTATCAAAAATCATTATGGATACATGCAGAAATAAAACAACGTCAAAAATTTTTGACATGTCGAAAACAACAGAAAATTCAATAATTAAGTTACATTGTGAAATAAATATACAAATATTAATAAATACAATACAAATTGCTCATTGGATACACGCATATAAATATATTGTTACTTTTTACAATATGCGATTGTCATTTGAAAAAAATAAAATATTATGTGCCAACTCCGTATTGTGATTGTTAAAACCAAATTTTAACCTATTAATTACAAATTATTGTTCATAAGTTTTCAAATCGAAGTCCCACGAAATTCATTAAATAGTGTAAGTTATATTTTTTTGTAATTACTATGTTCTATAAAAGACAGTTATATACTATTTATTCTGGGTTTTATGAGCGGATTTCAATATGTAGCATTTCCGGCTGTATTCAAAGATGTAATGACTTCGTGAAAAACAGCAGTTGCTAAAGTCTCTTCAAGCACGAATGGAAAGAGCTTTCCGCACTTGACCTACCACGACTAAGCAGGTGCCAAAAAGTTGGAAGAAAAACTTATAAGGGCGTGAAGAAATAAAAAAAGAAGCACGGCCACCGCAACAAAATTATTTAATATTCAAGAAATGTTGATGGTGTTAAGGTCCATTCATATCAGACAGCACGTCGCGTATCATGCACGTAGCGTATCATACACGTTCATGCAAAGGCGTTCATATCAGCATCATGCAAACGCACTCAAGGTTGTAAAATGTAAACTCCACTTATGCTTTTAGATTAAAACGAAAACCCTTTCTTTAACTGTCAACATAATTAAAATTAGAAAACATGATTCTTTCAATTCACACAATTTTCTACAAGATGTTTTAGAATGGTACATTTTTTTTTTTACAGATTAACCAACACTCAGGGGATGCCCCCTATTTATGCAAAGCACAGTGTTGATCGTAGGAAAAGATTAGGGTTAGAGGAAGGGAGGAATGTTGAGGTAGTTTCGGTGAATATTTGTTTTGAATTTGTCAATATCAAAAATGTCGGGAAAAACAGACGCAGGGAGATTGTTCCACAAACGAATCGTGTGACTGAAGAACGAATTCTCTCTATAATGCGTGGTTCTGTTGAGAGCAGAGTGGACTACGAAGGGGTGGGCTTGGTTCGATGCCCGAGTAGAACAAGAGAACACACGTCCTGGTGGAATCAGGCCATGTATCTCCCTCGAACACTTACCATTGTAATACCTATAAAACAGGCTTACACACCCAACGGTCCTTCGATGCTCAAGAGAGCCAATAGAGGATGAAATATTTTCCTCACCTATTAAATATATTGCACGTTGTTGGATTCGGTCCAGGAACTCCAAAGAAGATTTAGAAGCCCCTGCCCATATGTGCGAGTTGTATTCCATCTTAGGCCGAATATAGGTAGTGTAGACAGTGCGTAAGTCAGCAGGACCGAAGTATGTCTTACACCGTTTCAGAAAACCGAGGCACTTGGCCGCTTCTTTCGACACATCAAATATGTGGTCATTCCAACGGAGATCACATTGAATTGACATGCCCAGAACGTCAAGAGAAGCTGACTGCGCAATATCCACAGCACCCATATTGAGGGGAGGTAGGGGTGAATCCATTCTTTTGTGAGATAAGAGACAACATTGGGTCTTGCTGGCATTAAAATCTACTCTATTTGCAAGACCCCACTCGGCGATTGATTTAAGGTCATTGTTGAGTGTGCCATTCATAGTGCGTCTTTTACTCTCAATCTCCAAAGAGTTTGGGCTCTTGTTGAACGAATATGAATGACAAATGTTACTGTCATCTGCAAAGGAATGAATTGGGTTCTGGGTCAATGACAGAAGGTCATTGATAAATACCAGAAATAGGGACGGGGATAGGACGGAACCCTGCGGAACTCCAGAATTGATGGAATGTTGTTCGGAGAACACACCATCCATCGCAACTCGTATTGAACGACCCTGGAGAAAACTCGATATCCATTGAGTAAAAGATTCACCGACACCATATGCAATTAATTTTGAGATGAGGGCTTTATGCCACACTCGATCAAAAGCCTTGGAAATGTCCAGAGCAACAACCTTACTTTCCCCGAAAAGGTGAACACAATTATTCCACTTTTCGGAGAGGACCGCCATCAAGTCACCTGTGAATCTGGTCCCACGGAAACCATATTGTCGGTCACTAAGTAATTCGTTTCGCTCTAGATAGTTCACAAAGTGGAAGTTAATTACGCTTTCCATTACCTTGGAGAGCGCAGAGCATATTGCAATGGATCGGTAATTGGCAGGGTTCGTAGCCTCGCCCTTTTTTGGAACTGGCTGGACATTGGTAACCTTCCAACAAGATGGAAAAACTCCTGTCGTGTAGGAAATGTTGAAAAGGTTACGCAACGGACAAGTCAGCGTTGACGCGCACTTCTTCAACACATGGGCAGATAAGACATCTGGCCCAGAGGCCTTGTTAATGTTGAAGTTTGCTAAAACCTTTTTAACTGCCCGAGTTCGAAAATGAATCTCCGGCATTGCAGAAGAAACAAAATCGACATCGGGCAGTGGTTGATTGGTATCTGGGAGCGTTGAATTATTTGCAAATAATTCTGCCAAGAGATTAGCTTTATCAACCTGTTCAGTGAAGGTCTGGCCATTCATAATAAGAGTTGGAGTAGACGATGACGTCTGATTCTTCACCCTTTTTACGAATGACCAGAAATTTTTACTACCTCTATGGTAGAGTAGGACCTTTTTACGCGAGTTTTGTTCGTGAAGAAACTTTTCGCGCGAGATCAAGGCATTACAGCGATTCCTAGCATGTATGCGAAATCTTTCTGTGTCAGCATTCTTGTTAGAACGCCAATTTTGAAAGGCTTCGTCTTTCGACCTGACTGCAATCGTGCAAGTCTCATTAAACCATGAGTGGTCCTTGGGTTTATTGCTCATTTTTTTAGAAGGTATGAAGGACCGCATACCTAATAAAATAATATTTTGTACCATTAAAGCCATCATTTCCAGGTTGCGCCCCTGCGAATGTCTTGCAGATGCTGAAGTTGCGAGATGGACAGCAGCCTCGCTGAGTCCAGGTTATAATGTATTTCCTTGGCGGACAACGTTGACTTTTCCGACGTCGCAGCTGCCGCATTGTAGTCAAATTGTATGAATATATGCTAATATATTTGTTTCGAATTAAAATACCATAAATAAAAATAATCCTAAATGTGTATCTTTCCATTCATTTGTATTTGAATTCAAAATATTATTAAACATAGTAAATTTATATGCAGCAGATTGTAAAGAAAAAAAAACATTATTACACATAGTAAATTCAAATTAAACATAGTAAATTTGTGACATTTGACAATTTTAAAAAATTACTATGAAAAATAATGTTTTTACTATAACTAAATTTGCCTTCATATCGTTAAGATAAATAACGAATTTACTATGAATGATAACGGATTTACAATGTTTTTTCCCTGGGTGTAGGACTTTTTGACTTTGCCCACCGACGCGTGGGAGGTACGTCGGTTCCTTCACCAATTGAGTGAGTTGATTGCACTCTGCAAACAGCTCAGCATAACAACCCTCCTGTGTTGGAAGACCCGAGTGGCTCAACCAAGTGGCGTTGTGCACATTAAAATCGCCGGCAACAACAATTTCACTGCTTGGAAATTGCTCCAATATATTTGACTTCGAATCAGATAAGGCATCCAGCTTATTACAGGTGGAAACCCTATCTAGATTCGGACTCCTATAAAGAAAGCACAAGTGCATGATGTGTGTTTTGATTTTGAATTTAACCCAAATTGTATTAAATTCGCTATCCGACACACTATGTTGTTGCTGCAGTTGATACACAACGTCACTCCGAATTAAAAGAGCGCACTAAGTGATACCCAGGTATTTGAAAATCCAGTGGATCTGCATCCTCACTAACCTGGGTCTCACCAAGTGCCATTATTTGTGGCCTATTGACGGACACATACGCATATATAGAGAAGAAATTCGTTGTCAGCCCACGAATGTTGCAAAAATCTATGCGAAATTTTTGCGACATTTTTCCTACTGGGCAACTTCAAAACAGACATACATACTACCATCGCGCAGCAGTTGATACAAACAAATGAGAGCGTAAGTCAAGCCGTGGTGAGTGTTAGGCCTTCACCACAGCATAGATCACGCACTCAGTGCAGCCTCAACTTTGAGCGCTAGTAGCGTGGAGTAGGATGAGGGAGGGAAGGGATACGAAACAAACCTGTGCAAGTGCAGCAAAGAGCATAGAAAAGCCCTTTGCGTTGGCAATTGCAAAAAAAAAAACGTTGAGTGCAGCAACTCAGCAGGCAGCGCGAAACCGGTTCTATTGTGTTGTTGTTGTTTGTTATTTTATTGTTCTATTTATTTGGTTACTTACTTACTTACTTAAATGGCCCTTACAACCGTGGATCGGTTTTGGCCGCTGAGATGAAGCCGCGCCAGTCGGATCTGCTTTGCGCGCGCTGACGCCAGTTAGAAATACCAAGCGTTGCCAGGTTGTCCTCAACTTGGTCTTTCCAACGCAGATTTGGACGCCCTCTTCTACACTGTCCACCTTCGAGTTTCGATTCAAGCACCTTCTTGGCTGGAGTGTTTTCATCCATTCGTTCGACATGACCTAGCCAGCGAAGCCGCTGGATCTTGATGCGCTTGACTATGTCAATGTCGTCGACTAACTCATACAGCTCGTGGTTCATCCTGATTCGATACTCGTTAGCAAAGCAGATAGGGCCAAAGATTTTACGGAGAATCTTTCTCTCGAACGCTCCCAGTACTCTCTCATCGGTGGTGGCCAGCGTCCATGTTTCTGCACCATAAAGTAGGACGGGCATGATGAGTGACTTGTAGAGCGTTATTTTTGTCCGGCGAGAGAGGGCTCTGCTTCTCAATTGCCTACTGAGCCCAAAGTAGCACCTGTTGGCAAGAGTTATTCTCCGTTTGATCTCCAGGCTGACGTCGTTGTTGCTGTTTACGCTGGATCCCAGATAGACGAAGTCCTTCACAATGTCGAACTTGTGGGTGTCAAAATCAGCTTTTTGTCCAAGACGCACGGACTCTTTTTTGCTTGTTGACACAAGGAACTTCGTCTTGTTTTCGTTCACCGCTAGACCCATTCGACGCGACTCTTTCTCCAATCTGGAGAATGCTGCGCTGACTGCTCGTGTGCTCCTGCCAATGATATCAATATCGTCGGCATATGCGAGCAGCATGACACTTTTGTTGAGGATAGTGCCGCTTTGACGGAGTTCGGCAGCTCGAACTATTTTCTCCATCAATAAGTTAAAAAAGTCGCACGATAGGGAGTCACCCTGTCTGAAACCTCGTTCGGTATGAAATGGCTCGGAGAGGTCTTTTCCTATTCTCACTGAGCAACGTGTGTTGCTCAGGGTCATCCTGCAAAGCCTTATAAGTTTCGCAGGTATACCGAACTCAGACATTGCGGCGTATAATCGTCCCCTTATCGGAGTGTCGAAGGCGGCTTTATAGTCGACTAATAGGTGGTAGGTGTCGATCTGTTTTTCTAGGGTCTTTTCCTGGATTAAGCGCAATGTGAAAATCTGGTCTATGGTGGACTTTCCTGGTCTGAAGCCGCACTGATAAGGTCCAATCAGTCTGTTGACGATGGGCTTCAGTCTTTCACATAATACGCTCGATAGAACCTTGTATGCGATATTGAGTAGGCTGATCCCACGGTAGTTGGCGCAGATAGTGGGATCCCCTTTCTTAAGGATTGGGCAGAGTACACTGAGGTTCCAGTCACTTGGCATGCTTTCATCCGACCATATTCTGCTTACGTGCTCGTGCATGCTCTCTATTAGCTCTTCGCCTTCGGTCTTAAACAATTCACCAGGCAGGCCATCTGCGGCTTTGTTGTTTTTCAGCCGAGCAATGGCTGTTCTGACCTCGTCATGGTCGGGTGGCGGAATCTCAACGTCGTCATCAAGTACTGGGGTTGCCGGGTTTGCTTCTCTATCGGTGGAATTGAGGTCATCATCACCGGTCAGCAGTTTAGAGAAGTGATCCCTCCATATTTTCAGTGTGCTCTGGATATCTGTCACTAGATTCCCGTTCTCATCTTTACAGGAAGAGGCTCCGGATTTTGAACCTCCGGCTAGGCGTCTTATTTTCTCGAAGAATTTTCGAGCCTCATTCCTGTCCCCATGCATCTCAATCTCCTCACACTCACGTCTTTCTGCCTCGCTTTGTTTACGCCTGAAAAGACGTCTCTCTTCCCTCCTCTTCTCTTTGTATCGCTCCTTCGCAGCTCGCGTAGCTACTGACTGCAGGGTGGATTTGTACGCAGCGTCTTTCTCTGCAGTGGCCGCGCGACACTCTTGGTCATACCACTGATTCCTCAGGGGGCGTTGGAATCCAAGCACCTCATCGGCAGCCGTACGCATAGAGCAGGAGATATGATTCCACTGCGCGCTTATATCATCGAGAGGAGGAGTGCTTTGTCTAGCAGGTGTGAGAGTCGAGTGGAAAAGGCTTGCGTTGTCTGTTGTGATTGCAGCTTTCCGACGTCTAGCTTTCTCTGCGTTTGGTTCCGTACGTTCTTCGCAGCGCTTAAGCGTGTGCGGACCTTGGCTGCTACAAGGTAATGATCCGAGTCCATATTGGCACCTCGGATAGTGCGTACGTCCATCACGCTTGAAGCGTGCCTTCCGTCAATCACAACGTGATCAATTTGATTTCGAGTTTTTTGATCGGGCGACAACCATGTGGCCTTGTGGATATCGAAATGTTCGAATCTAGTGCTACTAACTACCATGTTTCGTGCTGCGGCGAAGTCGATTAGCCTCGTTCCGTTATCGGAAGTGTTGGCATGGAGGCTAAATTTTCCGATTGTGGGACAATAGATGGCTTCTCTGCCCACCTTGGCGTTAAAATCGCCTAGCACGATTTTGATATCGTGGCGGGGGCAGCGCTCGTATGCGTTGTCTAGGCGCTCGTAGAAGCGCTCTTTTGTCTCGTCATCTTTCTCGTTCGTCGGAGCGTGTGCACAAATTAGGCTGATATGGAAATATTTAGCCTTGATGCGGATTGTTGCCAGCCTTTCGTCCACGGGCGTGAACCTAGAGACAAGATGGCGGAGTCTCTTGCCGACCACAAATCCACATCCAAATTCGTGTCTCTCCGCATGGCAGCTGTAGTAGATATCACAGGACGCTTGTTTCGAACAGCCCTGTCCCGTCCATCGCATCTCCTGGATAGCGGTGATGTCAGCCTTATATTTTTCGAGGACATCTGCCAGCTGGATAGAGGCACCTTCCCTATAAAGGGTCCGGACATTCCAGGTGCATATCCGTAAATCATGGTCCTTAAAACGTTTGCGTGGGTCGTCATCGTTGTAATCGGTCGTTATCCGAGGCTTCTTTTTTGTTTTCATTGGGCGCATAAGTTTTTTCCGTGGTGGGACCCAAACCCAACGCACGAACCCTCACTCTGAGGGAGATGCTCGCCACTCACTTTAGCCGACTTCTACACCGGGTGGTGTAGAGCGCCGTTTCCAGGGACTTCCACGAGGAGGACTTCCACCGAAGTGGAGGTGTCACCATTTGACAATTTGTCAATTCTGGTGACCAGTGAGTTGACTTGAGACGACACCGACAAGGATTGCGCTGGCTTCGCCATGTTGAAGCACTCAGACACGTTGCCTTATGATAATCGCCCCCATATTTGGTTGGTGTTTATTAAAATGTAATTTTGTTTTAATTTGTTTAATTTAATTTGTGTTTTATTTTAGTTTTGTTTTTATTGTTATTTTATGTTGGGCGGGCACACTAAACACAATTTTACGCGACAATTAGACTTAACAGCGACGGACGGAACACATTTAAAAGACATGAAGACGACACGTCCGTCACTCATGGCAGCATTGACACGAGTAAGTTAAGAAGACCAAAACCGCGTAGAAGGCATGTATACTTTTAGTCTAACCTTTCCTAGAATATTCATCATATATTATTGTCTAATAATATTGACTCCAAACAGATGCAAAACAACCGTATCGTCTTGCGTGTTCAATTGGAGAACATTTTACAGCTGGAAAAACCGTTTCTCCGCATCAACAGCAACGTTGCTTCGTTTTCACCAAGGGCGATTTGGCTGGGATTCACTATTCGTGAAAACTAAAGTGCGACCCCCTACTGCATTCTATGACTAATGCGCCAAGTTTCAGGCTGGTGTTACCAACTTGTCTGGCGTCTATTCAAATACAAAAATTTAAATTACAACTCTTAGCAGCAGGCTAATTGCAGCATTTTAAAATATATTAAGAATTAATTAAATAAATGTGCTATCAAAAATAATTTCTTCGTCATATTTATGATTATCGTATAAATATACACTGTTTAAAGTATTAAACTGCTTTAGAACATTATCTTGTGCGTTTTAACATCGGCAACAGTCTAGTTTATTTCGTAGTTGCAGCCGCTACATCGCTCTTACTAGCTGTAGCACTGTCAACAACGCCACCGTTTATGCCCATCGAATACATTTGGAGACGAATACATTTGGAGACCCACTTATTCTAGCGATAACTCCGCGCGTCTCATTGTTCTCCCAAACAATTTGATCTTTTTGAGATTTGTTGATGATTGTTTATTTAAATTTAATTTTATTTAAATTTTTGACGTTAATAAAAATGGAAAGTCCTGTTAAAATAAATATTTAAAAAATACTACAATATCACTACTATCTCAAAATGTTATAATAAAAACAAGAAAAAGCAGTAAATATTTTATATTTCTACAACAATGCATGCGGCATGCTCCTGCAAAAATGTTTTGAATGATACGATACGTGCATGAACGGACCCAATACGCATGATATGAATATATGTCGTGCATGATACGCTACGTACATGATACGCAACGTGCTGTATGATATGAATGGTCCTTTAAAGTGATGTTTGAAAATGATGGTTAAATAAAATATAATGCAATATACAAAGGCTTATTTGAGTTCAAGAATATTTTAGAATTAACAATGTAACTGACAAGTTTATTACATTAAATTTGACAATGTAGATTTTTAAAAACAACAATAGAATTATTTTTCAAAAATAACAATTCAATTTTCATAACCGACAATAAAATGACAGTTATATGATGGGATCTATTTTGAACATGCCTATTGTTGTTTTATTGTCGGATTTAACTATATATTTCTATGCGTGTAGTGAAATATAATAATGTTATTCACGAAACGGAGCAGTTGCGATGTAGAGTAACAGTTTTGTCAAGTAGCAGTTGTACAACAACAAAATACATTAATGACAAAAAAAAAAATTTTTGCTAATCTACTTCGCTAAAAACTTGAATTTACTTCGTGGTACTTTTGTAGATTTTTGGTGATGCTGAATTTATGACTTTTGGGTACTTGATATTACAGACAGTGTTTGATTATTGAATTGAAATTCATCAAAATACATTATATTTAAATGAAAATGTGTATTTTTAATGAATATGTACACTAAAAAAACGGAGTAATTTTTATTAAATAAAAGGATCAAATTATTTTTTATTTATTCTAGAATTAAAATAGTATCTTGGTTATACATCGCCATCGTCTTCAAATATAAAATTGTACAACGACTTGACACTACTTCGCGGAAGAACCAAGTACGACCGGTGATGCTGTCATCAAAGTAAACGCTGAAAAGAGATATTTTCCATCACGTGTTGATAATTTCAATCATAGGAAATTTTATTTTCACTTTTACCATTAAATTTTAATGTTTGAGTTAAAACTTTTTTGACACCATTTGATTTACTTAATTGTTGTGGATAAATCGAGCATAAAGAAAAAGTACGCCATTTTCCTTTTTTATAGTAGTCAAATGTCAAAATAATGTTTCGTGCTGCGGCGAAGGTAATTAGCCTCGTTCTGTTATCGGAAGTGTTGGAATGGAGGCTAAAGTTTCCGATTGTGGGACTATAGATGCCTTCTCTGCCTACCTTGGCGTTAAAATATCGTGGCGGGGGCAGCTCGTTTATCTTGTCCAATTTAACCCAGTGTCTTGTTAGCTTCGCTCTGTCCTATTTCTAACAGCTGAATGCAACCCTCTTATGCTAAATCAACCTTTTCCGTTTTCACCTTCCATTCTGAGAGATAATTTTTGTAATGTTCTTTTATTTTGCTGTTCGTTATGTTTAATGTCAACGGGAAAAAATGTTCATTCAATTCAAAATGGTCGTTGGGCGTTCGTCGTTCTCATGCAAATTCGAGAATGTTCTGCTGCGTTCGTTACTTGTATTCTTACTTACGTTGTTAATGGTAAATTTTAAAATTACGTAGTACACACAGAAAAAAACTGTAAAAAGCGACAGTTTACAAAAGTTATTTCATATTTACTATAAACGACAGTACAACATTTAATTTTTAGATAAAAACTGTTATAAAAGTTTTAAATACTAAATTTTAACGAAATAATAATTTTGAAATTCTAAGGCAGCTATGCTTTCTAATTCATACAATATTTAAAACACAATACATTTTGAAAGTTATTTTAAAAATTTTACAAATTAAAAACAAAAAAAGAAATGAAAAAAAAATATAAATATTTGTGTCATGGCTGGTTGTTGGTCCATCATATACCGTCGCTATTATCGGAAGTTCTTCGAGAACAATAAGGAGTAAGTGATAATTTTCATTAGTATATTAGCCTTTAAATCACAAACTTTTTATTTTATCTCCAATCACAGATGGATTAAACTGTGCTGCATAAAAAGCAATTTGGCAATACCAATTCCGCTAATTCAATATGTATAGCTCATCTGGCTGTAGTCGATGATAGATAATACGGTATGTTTTTTCTTTTTGTCTTTATCTATTAATAATATATGCCAATTAAAGTTCCAGATACGCATGACCCAACCCAAGCAACTACGGCTCGACAATTGCCACAAACTATTGTGGCATATGTGTACCTTGTAAGTTACCTCTGACACCAGTGTTGCAAACTAATAATATGAACATACGCAATAATATGTCGCAATGCTGTGATATATAAGTCATACATTCTGATAATGGAACATAAATTTAGTTTCAAAGGGGTGGCTAAGAACATATGTGCTGTGATATATAAGTCATACATTCCGATAATGGAACATATACGATAATGGAGCTATCTTTGTTGTTAAGAAGTGGTAAAATAGTGGCAAATTAAAAAGTGTATTATGTTCCATATATGTGGCAAGTATAGAATGAAGTGGCAAATTAAAAAATGTATTATGTTCCATATATGTGGCAAGTATAGAATGAAGTGGCAAATTAAAAAATGTATTATGTTCCATATATGTGGCAAGTATAGAATGAAGAACCTAAAATTTAATAAATGTATATTATTATACACGACATATTCATAACATCCACTACATATGTTTATAAAAAGTTGTGTCGCAAAAATATACATCCGCAAAAGCATAATTTAAAAATTAAATAAAATCACAATTTTAATAAATTTTCACAAATTGCATTTTTTTGAGTGTGCGTAAAAATTAGAGGGGGTAGAATATACGCTTTAACCCGAAAACTTGAACCGTTTGTTTAATTAGAGTTGTAGTTTGTCTAAAACTCTGTTCGTAAAGACTTCTATTATTATGCCATGTATATTTTTCATTTTTTTTACAGAAAAAACATTCACGTTAATGGCACTGCGTAGGATCTTTATTATTTTTATTTTTAATCTACACATAAATTACAGTTCAAGTTAAAATTACAGTTCAAGTTCCAAATAGGTGAACCGAAACTTAAATGGATCAAAATTTGTGGTAACTAAGCCTCGCCCCGAGCCTTTTTGACTGGCAATTGTGTGGCAAATAAGTATATTTCGCATGATTTAGTACAAACACTTTAATGGCAACTGTGTGGCTACCACTTAAGTTGCCACAAAGTGTTTACTTGGGAAGTACTGTCAGAGTTCCAGTTTTTTTTTTCATGATTCCTGGCTGAAGTTAACACGGCTTTATGAATTTGATGCAACATAATAAGCTTATAAATATATGTGTTTTAAATGTGAATTGTATGTACCATTATACTAAGTGTGAAAAGTATAAATTTTTATAGTATGCTCATTTTTTTTAATTTTAAAAATAATATATTCTTTAAAAAGTTAAAAATTGTACATTTCAAAAAAAAAAAAAATTTTTACATATATTAAGATTCATTTTAATTAAAACGACAGTAGTTATTTGACATTTTGGATTCGACAGTAACCACAGTCTTATCAAAAGTAATAACTCTTACCTGCTATTTGACAATTAAGCTAAACGACATTTCCTACTGTCGTTCCAACCCTTTTTCAGCAATAACTTACTGCGGGTTCTATTTCAGCACTGAAAACTGTCGAAAATCAATTCAAAACGACAGTTTATTTTTGTGTGTGTACATATTAAAAACTTATTACACATATTTTTCAGAAGAAAGTAATTTGTACGAGATCAGGGGCATCTACTTAAATGGAGTTGACCGAGTCTAGTATATCGATGCCAATGACACACTTGAACAAGGCTTTCACACCAACAGGAAAGAAATATCACTGCAACTTCGTCTTTATTCGTTCAAAACTCCCCTGTTATTGACCCCATTCGTCACCAAATAACGTGATTTGTGTTTTATATATGTACTAATTTCACGCAACCTCGAATCATCGAATGCAGATGTTGACTTTTTCTGCAATGCATATGTCTGATAATGCCAGAATATTTAAGTATATGTTATTACGAGTTAATTGTTATGTGATTACGTGTATATATGTATATTTCGAATTTTTAACTTAGTAAAACTATTTAAAATAAATTAATTTAATATAACCTGTGAATTTATTGTCATTTGTAATTCCCTCATTACTCAGGACAGCTGCAGGAAATCGATAACAGCAGCCAAAATGTGGTAACAGTGTTTTTTTTTGTAATCTTATATGTTTCAAGTTCTCGAATACAATTCTATAGCCTAATTATGGTTGGCGGAACGGTCGGTATATTGTTTTAATGATTCACAGAAGTCCAAACACCAATAGATTACGGTAACCTATTAGATTTGGACACGCGTCCCAAGTAGCACAATCAACTGAGAAAGTAAACGTTATATTGCATAAAACTGTACGAACGTTGTGTAACTACTGTAAGTGTAGTTCTTTATAAGTCTTATTAAATTCACCGTGCACTCAGAAGGAAATGTACCATTATGTACTTATGGTACTTATGGTACGACCATTAATCTTATTGTTTTAGTATAAAATTCAAAGTTTTATTGGTTGAACCGCCATTTTTAATTAGTAAAGATCAAGTGTACAAAAAATCAAATAAAAATTCATAAAAGCTGCAGCCACTGCTAATCGTCTTCTTGCTAAGCGCATCATATAAGAAACAGTTTTTACATATACATAGTGCAGTCACTGCTTGCACGTATGCACTAGGCATATAATTTATTTTTTGCAACAATAGTAGTGTGAATTTGAATAGGGTTCCTGCTGGAACACTTATGGTTCGTGTATTAATAGTTTTTTTTATTTTTAAATGAAAAGTTTTCTAATTAATTCGATAGTATTTGAAAAATTCAGTACCAAAAATGTAATATTTTTATTTTAAATATAATAAATACTGTTGTTTTAATGGCTTCCTCCTATAATAATAAACGTGGTGTAAAAAACATGAAAACGAATACAAACATGTTCGTTTTGTACGTTATTTTGCGTGTTTACTCAAAATTGTCGCATGTATGATTTTGTAATAATCCACATTATTAAACGCGACATTGGTAAGGACTAGGGAATATAATTTGTACCTGTTTTCGTAATCCCGGTATTAAACACTTTTCAATCCCGGGATCCCGGGATTAGTTCAAAATACAAGTAATTTAGAAAAATATTTGTTTTACTACATACTCAAACCATAATTTGACTTTTTTTTAGTTATTTTTAAAGCATTTAAGATATAATAGCTGGAACGCCACTAGAACGCCAACGGTTCTATTTTGAGAAAACTTGACAGCATTCGATTGAACTGGATAGAATCACCTTTTGATCTGGTTCTAATTGTTTCTTGTGTTTTTTTTATAGAAAATAGAGCTTTGGCTCTAGATCACACGCCACGGGAACACAGTTAATGATTAACAGGAACTTAGTTTAAAGATAATAGATATTGTCTAAAGTAACGATAAACGGTAGTTTTCTATATTTTGAAATTTGCTATTTTAACCATTTTTCGTCGAAAAACAAAATAAATTACATATGTGAGTTTAGTCTTTATCAGATTTCTTCTCAAAAAGTTACGAAAAAGAAACAATTAGTATGCAATAATAATTAATAATAATTTTATTGCATTATTTTTATAAAAAAAGACAGAATACAAATTAGGTAAAGGGACCGAATATTTAAAAGAACAACCGATAAAAAAGTTTGTAATATCAGTTGTGAGTTTGACTCCACAGAAAAAAATATTGTACGTATATATAACAATTGACAAACACAATCGTATTCCAATTAAAAATATGAATGTATTTACTAGTTAATTAATTGTAGTTACTCATTTTTTTATTAAAATATTAATAGGAATAAATTTAATATAATTTTAATACAACTAAATCTTTAATAGTATTAACTACTTTTATTTGTTACTTTTGATTTATTCATTTTGCAAACCTGTTTTTTTCTTCGGATTTCATTTTGTTTTTTGTTGAGCGTCTCGTGCGTCGGCGGCGTCGTTCAGTTTCTTCTAACATTATTTTCTTCTACGTTGCTATTTTAAAACAGGATATTGCATTATTTTGTGTATTATATGTTATTAAAGCATTAAATGGCTCAATTTATTTTTGCTGTCAAGAATTTGAACAAACAGCTTATGATGCTCATTTTGTTGCATATTGAATCATTAAAAAGCGAATATCAAATTTAATGTTAGACTCAATTTATTGGCCCACCTGTAGAAGTTGTGAAAACTGACTTCGGTAAAACATTCGTTAGGTTGAAAGAATATTACAAAGCATATCAAACGGTATAAATACTTATTTAATATTTATTTTATATTATATATTGAATTACATTATTTTTGTTTTCATATGTTTCTATTCGACAAATATTTTACTTAATTTAACAAAATATTTAATTGATCCAATTTCTATCGAATGACATTTTTAATTGATGTTAGTAATTAATTAATAAATGATTTAAAAATCCCCAATAAAAATTATAATATATATAACAACTTTAATATCAATATGACAAAAAAATTAATTAAATTTGTTCCAATTAACATATTCTCATTATTACGAATGTGTAATTCAATGCTACTAAAAGTTACATCGGCTGAGTTTCAATTAAAAATTATTTGGATTGATTAAAATTTTAGTTATATTTACACACTTTTACACACTGTATGTTCAAACCCACATAAACTATTTATATTATGATATCCTAAATACAAACAAAAAATTTCAAAAATGGTCTAAAAATTTTCGATTTTATTTACAGATATGTATTTAAAAACTTATTAGAATTTTAGCATTTCTGTGTATATTAAAATTTGTCTACACAGTAAAATAACAATTGGGTTAAAAGTTTTTATTTTAAAAAAAATTATAATAAATCGAATCAAATAATACGTATAATAATGCAATGTCAAAATTTCTCAAGTAATTATTGGTATCTAATGCCTAATTTTTTAATCTCATTGATTTATCTCGTATGTAAGACTTTGGTTTTAGCTTTTCAAAATTGGGATAAATTAAATTCATTGATTTTTTATTAATATTTAATATCATGTTTTGTATTGAGAGCTTTGGAATGAATTTTATATTATTTTGCAGTACTATTACAAAATAGTGATTTTTGCCAATCCCGAAAATCCCGGGATTAGTACTTTTTAATCCCGGGATTTTCGGTCTAGAAAATGATCGGGATCCCGTATGTATTCCCTAGTAAGGACTCAATATATTTAATGTAAATAAATTATATTTATATATTTATTTATATTTATATTTTTATTTATTACACAAAATAAATAATACATCGAACTTCTATTATGGCAACGAACTCAAAAATATCTGCAGACTCAAGTACTACAATCAATTATTGGAAACCAAAGAAAACATTAAATGTGTTATAACTTTTTGCAGCAAGAAGTGTCTTTTTATGTGTGTGTTGTAAAAGTGAATATCAATTTCGACATTTAAATAAAATAATATATACCATAAATTAACTCAAATACATTTTTGTTACAATAAATTATTAGGAATTATTAGTCGAACTACACCATAAAATTAATAATACGTATCATTAAATTTGTATATGTCTTTCTAATTGTAATTAAAATATCACATTATAAAATTTATGGTACAACCACACATTGTATTAACATTTTCAATATTACCGGACTAATGGGATGCATCCTATTGACCAATTTTAATGGTATAAATTATAGTTTTTCTATTGAAATACTATTAATTTACCATTATTTTTTTCTGGGTGTGTAAAGGTTTATTGACCCACTTCTGCGTTCGTTCGTAATTACGACGTATTTACGATCAAAACGTAAGACATCCCTGACAAAAGTGTGCGACACTTGTTCAGATTTACGAACTAAATTTTTTTTTTACAAATTAACCAACGCTCAGGCCATGCCCCCTATTCATGCAATACAGTGTTGATCGTAAGAAGGGATGATAGGTTAAATGGAGGGAGGAAAGATGGAGTAGTGTCGGTGAATGTTTGTTTTGAACTTGCCAATATCAAAAATGTCGGGAAAAACGGACGCAGGGAGATTGTTCCACAAACGTGTCGTGCGACTGAAGAACGAATTCTCTCTATAATGCGTGGTTCTATTGAAAGTCGAGTGGACTACGAAGGGGTGGGCTTGGTTTGATGCCCGAGTAGAACGAGAAAACACACGACCTGGTGGAATCAGGCCACGTATTTCACTCGAACACTTACCTTTGTAATACCTATAAAACAAGCTTACATACCCAACGGTCCTTCGGTGCTCAAGAGAACCAATAGACGATGATATATTTTCATCCCCTATCAAATATATCGCACGTTGTTGAATTCGGTCCAGGAACTCCAAGGAGGATTTTGAAGCTCCTGCCCAAATGTGCGAATTGAATTCCATTTTAGGCCGTATATAGGTACACTCTAACAAAAAATGGTGGGAATTTCCTACTATAATAGTTGGCAATAGATTACCTACAATTATAATAGTAAAATCCCGTCACAATGAAATAGAAAAAATCACGCTAAAGGTGCGAAAATAAAAACTATTTATATAGCGTTATTTCTCGCTAGAAAATGAAACAAAAAGCCATTCTTAGGTATTTTATTGGTACTCGAAAAAAACTCATTCAGTGAATGAGTGAAAAGTAATTTATAAATTGGTCGATTTTCATAGCTATTCTTAGAATGATAATCGATATTGATTCTTTACTTTTATTTAGTATTGCAAAGTAAACGAAACGTATCTGCTAATTTATGTTTTTTACATATTCGGGGACATGCAACACGTCCAGCGCAGTCACTTGTCACATGGCCGCTTCAGCATGTTTTCGGAACACTTGCACACATTTCGGAACATTTCCACAACTCAATGCGGCCAATAATTGTTGAAAGTTGCGTTAGATACATTTACTTTGCAGTACTAAATAAAACACGAAACAAAATAAAACTTAATTCATTTGTATTAATCTTATTGTCTGCACCATTTAAGAACATTTTATCGAATGACAAAATGTCTATATATACCTGAACGTTCATACATGTTTAACAGCGAAAAAAACGCTACTTTCAACGTTTTGTAAAAATTCCACGAAAGAAGCGACAAAAATTACGGGAATTTACTGAAATTTTTAAAAACACTCTATTTATGCAGTACATTTCAAAAACACGCTCTGCAGCTGTTTTTACAATACTTATTTTAACATATCACCAAAAAAAGCTTGAAATTTACTACAATTATAGTAGTAATATTACAATCATTTTTTAGAGTGTAGTGTAGACAGTGCCTAGGTCAGCAGGAGTGAAGTATGTTTGACACCGTTTTAAAAAACCGAGGCACTTGCCCGCTTCTTTCGACACATTAAATATGTGATCATTCCAACGGAGATCACATTAAATTGATATGCATAGAACGTCAAGAGCAGCTGACTGCGCAATATCCACAGCACCCATATTGAGGGGTGGGAGGTGTGAATCCATTCTTTTGTGGGATAACAGACAACATTGGGTCTTGCTGGCATTAAAATCTACTCTATTTGCAACACCCCACTCGGAGATCGATTTAAGGTCATTATTGAGCGTGTCATTCATAGTGCGTCTTTTACTCTCAATCTCCAAAGAGTTTGGGCGCTCGTTGAACGAGTATGAATGTCAAATGTTACTGTCATCTGCAAAGGAATGAATTTGGTTCTGGGTCAATGACAGAAATAGGGACGGGGATAGGACGGAACCCTGCAGAACTCCAGAATTGATGGAATGTTGTTCTGAAAATACATCATCCATCGCAACTCGTATAGAACGACCCTGGCGAAAACTCGACATCCATCGAGTAAAAGATTCACCGACACCAAATGCAATTAGTTTTGAAAAGAAAGCTTTATGCCACACTCGATCAAAAGCCTAGGAAATATCGAGAGCAACAGCCTTATGCCCGATTTACATTGTATCTTCTGTGAGTCGCACTGTATCTCCTAGTTTTGAAAAAACTGCTATTTTATATGAAAATTAAAAAAAAAAAATCAACCATAGGAGATACATAAATAATATGCTAGGAGATACAGTGAGACTCACAGAAGATACAATGTAAATCGGGCATTACTCTCCCGAAAAAGTGAATACAATTATTCCACTTTTCGGAGAGGACCGCCAATCAAGTCACCTGTGTATCTGGTCCTACGGAAACCATATCGTCGGTCACTAAGTAATTCGTTTCGCTCTAGAAAGGTCACAAAGTGGAAGTTAATTATGCTTTCCATTACCTCGGAGAGCGCAGAGCATATTGCAATGGGTCGGTAATTGGCAGGGTTCGTAGCCTCGCCCTTTTTCGGGATTGGCTGGACATTGGCAACCTTCCAACAAGATGGAAAAACTCCTGTCGTGTAGGAGATGTTGAAAAGGTTACGCAACGGACAAGCCAGCGTTGACGCGCACTTTTTCAACACATGGGCAGATTTGCCATCTGGCCCAGATGCTTTGTTAATGTTGAGGTTTGCTAAAACCTTTTTAACTGCCCGAGTTCGAAAATGAATCTCCGGCATTGCAGAAGAAACAAAATCGACTACGGGCAGTGGTTGATTACTATCTGGGAGCGTTGAATTATTGAAAGAATTTTACAAAGCATATCAAACAGTATAAATACTTATTTAATATTTATTTTATATTATATATTGATTTTATTTTCATATGTTTCTATTCGACAAATATTTTATTTAATTTAACAAAATATTTAATTGGTCCAATTTCTACCGAATGAAATTTTTAATTGATTAATTAATTAATGATGATTTAAAAATTCCCAATAAAAAATATAACATATATATAACAACTTTAATATCAATATGACAAAAAAATGAATTAAATTTTTTCCAATTAACATGTTCTCATTATTACGAATGTGTAATTCTATGCTACTAAAAGTTACATCGGCTGAGTTTCAATTAAAAATTAATTGGATTGAATAAAATTTTAGTTATATTTACACACTTTTACACACTGTATGTTCAAATCCCCATAAACTATTTATACTATGATATCCTAAATACAAACAAAATATTTCAAAAATGGTCTAAAAATTTTCGATTTTATTTACAAATATGTATTTAAAAACTTATTAGAATTTCTGTATATATTAAAATTTGTCTACACAGTAAAATAACAATTGGGTTAAAAGTTTTTATTTTTAAAAAAATTATAATAAATCGAATAAAATAAAACGTATAATAATGCAATGTCAAAATTTCTCTAAGTTTATTGGTATCTAGTACCTAATTTTTTAATCTCATTGATTTATCTCGTATATAAGACATTGGTTTTAGCTTTTCAAAATTGGGATAAATTAAATTCATAGATTTTTTACTAAATTTTATATCACGTTTTGTATTGACAGATCTGGAATGAATTTTATATCGTTTCGTTTGCAGTACTATTACAAAATAGTGATTTTTGCCAATCCCGAAAATCCCGGTATTAGTACTTTTTAATCCCGGGATTTTCGATCTAGAAAATGATCGGGATCCCGAATCACGGGATTGTATTTCCTACCCAACTAGGTGACTTAAACATTCTTACAAAAGTTATCTAATAAGCATCGTATAGACATATCAGAAAGGTAACTTTTTAAAGTAACAAATCGGGATAATAATCACTTAGTGGCAGCTCTGAACTTCATACTTCAAAGTTGGCATTAGTTTTTTTTTTGCTGCGTCATATTGTTTGCTGTTAGCGTTTTTTGTGCTCTACTTATTACAGTCGTCATTCTACCGTGTGAGGAGGTGTCTCAGGACGTGACTGTGGCAGTAATATATAGTGCAGCTAAAATAATTTCAAATAAAAATGCATTGAATTTTAAAACATAGCTTTTGGTTTTTCATTATTATTGTCTATTTTTATATTTATTTGATATGTATTAGTTTGTCATTTGATTATTTCCATCAATTTTTGGAAAAGTAAATAATCGAATGACAACCTAATACATTGATAATAATTTGTTGTCATATTTTACATGTGTATTGGTAGTTAAACGAGTTAACTAAAAGCTGTATTTAAACTATCTTATCGGCTGTCTAGATTCTGATGATGCCTTTTAATAGTTGACTTAAACATAACTTTTTAGTTACCTTTTCGAGAACTAAAAGTCAACATCACTTTTAGGACAACATTCAGATATCGTTAACTTTTTAAAGTTAGCATAAAGTTAGGGTTTGGGCATCGTTTGTCTGGTTGGGTAGTAAGGACTCAATGTATTTAATGTAAATAAATTATATTTATATATTTATTTATATTTTTATTTATTACACAAAATAAATAATACATCGAACTTCTATTATGGCAACGAATTCAAAAATAACTGCAGACTCAAGTACTACAATCAATTATAGGAAACCAAAGCAAACATTAAATGTGTTATAACCTTTTGCAGCAAGAAGTGTCCTTTTATGTGTGTGTTGTAAAAGTGAATATCAATTTCGACCTTTAAATAAAATAATATATACAATAAATTAACTAAAATACATTTTTGTTTTAATAAATTATTAGGAAAATGTAATTCGACTATACCATAAAATTAATAATACGTATCATTAAATTTGTATAAGTCTTTCTAATTGTAGGGCCCTATTATGATTAGCGAAGCGAATGTACTTGGCGAAGCGAACGCAATTTGGCGAATGAACTGGCGAATGTACTAATTTTTATGGTTTTAAAAGTGAGCAACACTTACAACATTGACGTATAAATGACGAATTTCAGAGTTGAAAAAAATAGTATGATGTTGCGTGCTTTTAGTACTTCCTTTTTTTAGAACATATACTATTTTTTCTTAATATCTAATTTTTTTGTTATAAAACCCTCTTTATATTATATTATAATATTTTATATTATTTATGGTTTAAAAAACGATAACTCGATTCAGAGCAATAATATTTTTTCGGTTTTTTGTAATTTTTTTACTTTTTTTATTTTGGTTTAAAGAAACCCTAAACTTTCCAAACAGCTGTTTACTACATGATGTTTTCTTGAAAATATATGAAGTTAATAAATTGGCTCAACATTGTAAGTTAAAAATAAATAATTATAAATTTCTTTAGTTGTATATTGTTTATTTTAGATATGCCATTGTTTATTGGAATCAAGGTACCTCCAAGGCCAAATCCCCGAATACTCTATATTGCGATACCCACGAGCAAAATTTGTTGAATACCGTCGACACCGAAGATAACTACATACAGGACCTGGTGGCGGAGAAGGACTACAATGAGTTATTCTTGAAACTACGCGAACCCATAGAGCAGCGTGCAAAGAGCCAAAAGGGTTAAAGAGCTCTTTCCGCTCGAGAGCAGAGTCGTCGTCAAACCCATGCAAACCGATGCTTTGAAGGTGCTGCGCAAGTGCAGTCTCGATTTTGAGGCTTTTGGCGAGTACAACGATTGGTTGCGTGCCTTGAACACGCAGGTTTGCAAGTAACATCTTTTTGATTTTTGGCAAAATCGCATTACCAAATACGAGCTGGGTTTGTGTGTCATCGGTGAATTGTCGCTCGATGAGAAATTGGATTGGCAACAATTTTATAAAATTGATACCGGTGCGCTGCCGGATGATTTGGAAATGATCGATGAGTCGGTGGATGCACCGGTGGCCAACATGTAATTATTGTTTAAGCTTCAACGTGTTTTCTTTAGATGTTAAGTTTTCTTTCAAGTTTTTGTTGAAATCTGTTGTATTTTTTTCTTTTAGATATGCTAAGAATTTGAAATTCGTTTAGTGCATTGTACGCGAAACATATTGAAAAATCTAATAACTATTTAAATAAAGAAATATTAATGAAATCTTTAAGATGATTAAGAGGTAATTTTTACATAAAAAAATCAATAGGTGACTTAATAAAGAAAAGGTTCGCCGATTCGTCACACGGAAATTAAATTTCAAATTTAGAAAACTCGGTCCTGGTTTTTTTGAGCTGTAACGCTAAACTATTATTAAATTGTATATAAAATGTGTTAAACAATGTACGATTAACTCTATTTATAAGTTAGGGCACAAAAACCTCGAAATTTGAGATAAAAGGATAGAAAAAATTAAGGATAAAACTAAATTAAAAATGAGACCTAACCAATATTTAGTTGACTTAATAGATAGCTATATACCATTAAGTTGTAACAACCAATATTTATTTGATTCAACTGTGAAATCAGTTGTCTTGCGTAATAGCGATGCCAAAGCAGGACAACACCAGTCGCGCAAGCTTTACATTTTTTCACTTTTTGTTTTGCGGACAGCGCGTGCCACGTCTTAGTCTTAAACAATATTTGGAATTTTTTTAAGGCGATTTCAGATTTTTTCACTATTTTTTTTGTTTTGTGCTGCGGACAGTGCGTGCCACGTCTTAAACAAAATTTGGAATTGTTTTAAGGCTTGTTCGTTTTTACTGTTCGGTTTTTTCATGCTCAAATGTACTTTCTTCCACTAGAGACATACTATTCTACAGAGTACTTCCTATTGTGTTTCTATATGTTGTATTTATATATGCAGTCCTACGCTCCAACGTGTTGCAAACACGAAGTCAGCAGCACAACGAATCGTCGGCAATGTTCGATCTCGGGAACGCTGTTGTGACGCTGACTTCGTGTTTGCAACACGTTGGAGCGCTAGGTAAAATGGCCGATTTCTTATAATTAAATTGGCTACCACAACTAAACAAATTGGTTGTGTCAAATGTATTCATTAGTTGTGTGAACTAATACGCGGTGTTGCAACAACTGAATCAGTCGAATGTTGACAGAACTAAATAAATCGGTTGGCAAAAAAAGACGGTTGCCCCAATTGATTCGTTCTTTGGGTGATGTATTAACAGTTTTAATATTACAGAACTAATGGGTTGCATCCTATTGACCAATTTTAATGGTATCAATTATTGTTTTTCTATTGAAATACTATTAATTTACCATGATTTTTTTCTGGGTGTGTAAAGGTTTATTGACCCACTGCTGCGTTCGTTCGTAATTACGACATATTTACGATCAAAACGTAAGACATCCCTGACAAAAGTGTGCGACACTTGTTCAGATTTACGAACTAAATAGGTGCTGTATCAGACTTAACACGACATAGACATCTCACCTATTTTTCTGAAGTATGTCTGAGAGAAATTACGTACAAAACAGAGAGAGCAAATACGAAAAATATTCAAAAATCAGCCAATCAGAAACGAGGTGAAGCAAAGCTGATGACACATTTTAGTCAGACTTTTAGAACAGACATTCAAAGCAATGTCGGAGGTAATCTGAGACCCAAAGGAAAATTGATATCAAATAAAGCAAACGCATTTTACATGGTTTTTTGTGTTTTTGTGTTCTATTCTTGTTTGATAATTTGATTGTTGAATCCGAAATGAAATATTTTCAAATTATTGTCGGATTCGACAATTCTTTTCTATGTGTGTATGGTGACTTTCGTTGGCAAGCTGGAGTTGCTAACAAACATTCACACTTACTACTGGTATACGATGTTTTTCCTGCACAAATTAAAAAAAAAAACATTAAAAAATCTAATTCAATGATATTTAAATTTCAAATCATACTTAGATTTTGTTCAGACTTTTCACTGAATCCTTCAGTTTCCTTGTCCCGCAGTTGCATCCCATTGTCCTTTAACTGCTGCTTCTAATGATGCACTCTAAAAAGGAATGTTTATAAAATACATGTGGGAAACTATCGGTTACTTCTGGTAAATACATATTAGGTGGCAGAAATACTTATTGTTAGTCGTAAATTATAATGGCTTATTGCAAACAATTATATAATTCTAGTGTTTGAACAAAACAATATCCAATTTCTTAAAAACATTTAAAATGTTTTATCAATTATTAGTCCCAAACACTCATTTGTTACCAATAAATAATGAAAATGTTTAAGATAAGTAATAAATACATGATATTTCCTTGTGGCAAACACTAAGTGTTTCCCAGAACGCAATCTATTTTAATATTGTTTGCCCTAAATACTAATAGCTTCTCGGAAAATATGCTACATTGAAAGTGTTTGCCCCAAAAATAGTACAGCTTCTGATAAATGATGCATCACTTGAACAATTGAACTTATCCGTGCCATGCAACACCTGCACGAATAAACGTGGATAAGCTTCTTTTGTCGAATAAGAATTATTATCATATATAACCACTGCCATCAATTCATCATAATCGGTCTTCACATCATCCAAAACAGATGACTGCAGAAACACTGCCGCAATTCTGTGCAAATCATCTGACGAAATGACTGGGTTTAGATGAATTTTTAAGACGCGTCCAATGTTTGAGACACCTGGTCCCAGGCATAATGCATCGATGTGTTGTAGTGTTTCCTAAGTGTCCATCAATATCAGTTGAAATAAAAGGGTTATTTTCGCAAGACGTTCGTTTACGCGACTCGTCGAATAATCTACCCTGGAATTCTGCATTATTCGACATGTCGCGTAAATGAGTGGCTGTCGCAATAAAAAAACCTTTTGCTTTGACTGAATTTGGCGAACACTGCAAATATTTGCCGGAAACACTTCAAGTCTTTTTGGCAAACACTACTAAATTTTAAAATATTTGTGGGAAACACTTTTCGTCTTTGTGGTAAACACTTTCCGTGTTTGTGGGAAACACTTCAAATATTTTTGGGAAACACTTTTCGTATTTGTGGGTAACACTTTTCGTGTTTGTGGGAAACACTACAATTATTTGCGGGAAACACTACTGATCATTTGTGAGAAACTCTTCGATTATTTCCTACAAATGAGTTTGCAAACATGTTAGTATTTGTTTGCGAAAGTGTTAACAGGGAACGATATTTTTTTTTGTGTGTGGTCTTCGTCCCGTGATTACTGGTGTTTCAAACGTCTAGAACAATTGAAATAGCACGAATTAAATTAATGAATATAAAAAATGAATAACTGTGTTAATAAATAAAAAATTAAGGGCCTGTGGGAATGAAGACTAACTGACTAAATTCTGGAAAATATCGATGAAGCAGTGTGATTTTTGTATATACAAGCATATGCTTAATGTGTAATGTTTTAACTATATTAGTATTTTGACTAAATTATAGCCCTTATTCGCACATACTAAAATAACTAAATGCATTTAGGATTAGTATATGACATTTAAGATTAGTAAATGTAACTTAATAAATTAATTAATACTTAAACAATTATAACAATTGAACAATATATGTAGTTTTTCTTTTAATTGTCGAAACTAATTTTAATATACAAATAAATTTAAAATTGTTTGTTTTTATTCGACCTTAAAATAGAGTAATGCAAAACTAACTTTGTCGGGCTCTATGATCTACCAAATGCAATATGTATTTTTCATTGGTTCAAAAAACAACAACAGTAATTGACAAAAAACAAAAACTTGTTGGCCGATAGTACAGCTGTTTCGGAAGCAGCCAAACTTCCTCATCAGCGGTCTTGTATGCAGTTTGTGCTTAGCTAAACCTACAATTTTACTTTGTATAATGAACAAAATGCGAATTTTGTTCCGCAAAAAGTGACTTTGTATAAAAATTAAATCAATTGATTTGTATATTTTTATGCGCCGTGCCCTTTCGTCACAATTTAAAGTTGTTTGTTTTTATTCGACCTTTTTGAACCAGTGCAAAATACATATCGCATTTGGTGGACCTAGAGCCCGACAAAAAAATACAAATAAATGCTAATTTTCCAACACGGTTTTAAAATAATTGTATCTAAACTCGGAAAATGTTGATTTTTTTAAACCATTTTTTTATATATTTTTATGGTTGACTAGAGAATAGACCATACCATCAATATTACTGAACATTTTCTAATTGATATACTTTTTAGTTAATTTCCATTACGTAGTCTTTTCCAGAAATATTCGGATATAAACTGCTCTTTTTCAATATATATATATATATATATATAGGTATACCTAAAATATACAACCTTTTTACATTTTATACATTTAAACATTTGTTGTTCTTTTAAAAACTGGAACCGATGAAAAAAATTTAGTAATTTTGATCGTTAATTTCAAGTATATAGTTTAGACTAATTAATAAAATTAGCATATGCCCTACATAATTGTCATTAGATCCGAAATGCTAAAAAAAATATTTCGAGTTTAGATTCAATATATCGAGTTTAGATTCGAATATATATCGGAATATTAGTATTTGTTGATAAATTGTAAAAAGTTTTACCAATTGAAAGAAAAATTGCATTTACAGTTATTTAAAAAAACTCGTTGTGTAAGGTTCTGACTTTTTGTGCAGCACGGCGCCAGTGTTTTGCAGGTCTTGGGAGGCGATATCGGCATTTTTGTTCCTTGAAATGCAGCGGAATCTTCTGTCAAGTTTGCTCAGCGTCTGCGCCTGGTGTGGCTCCTTCAAACATGGAGTTGGGTAATTGTAGCAAACATGTCGCTGGCGGCCCTTGCGATCGTTTGAAGCTCCAACTTGAAGCTGAACAGTGCACAGGAGCGGAAGGAATGCGACTGACACAGCGCAGTCACAAAGTTGTGCGAGACTGCGCCACAATGTAGGAGGTGCTATTAAATTTGTTTTTTTTATTTTATTTAAATATAATAAATACGATATAATTTGAAATGTCAATCTTTCCATTCATTTGTTTCAGAAGTAAATATGTTATCAATCATAGTAAATTTATATGCAGCAGATTGTAAACAAAAAACATTATTACACACACTACATTTGTGACATTTGATAATTTTAAAAAATTACTATGAAAAATAATGTTTTTACTATAACTAAATTTGGCTTCATATCGTTAAGATGTATAACACATTTACTATGAATCACAACGGATTTACAATGTTTTTTCCCTGGGTGTAGTCATATGCTGTATAGTCTTACGCCCTTTGAACCATATAAAAGCAGTATAAGTACTTTAAGAGCTTTTATAGGGTAAAAATTACTCAATAAGACTGTCGTGAAAAGCTTTACACAACATTTTTATATGAGATTGTTCTACTTGGGATTGTTATGTTATATATTTTGTAAGGGTTTATATTGTAATTGCTGCATTCAGCGACCTCAGCAGTTGTGGAGCTGTTGAGCAATTTGAGCTTGAACGGCATGTTACCGTCAACATGTTTAGTGAGCGGTCGCCATTTTTTTCAGCATGAAATTTTTACGCTACATTTGCGCTGCCTTTGTTATCGATGACATAAGATGACATTTTAACTCAAATATTAATAAACAAAAATGAAATTTAGATTGTAAAAATATGTTTTCAATCAATTAAACAGTTGTATGTAACTTTAAGAAAATATTAATATTAAATTAATTTGTAATTTGACAGCTGAGATAGCAGTGCATTCAGTAACAGTGAGCGATTAGTTACTGAGCAGTTTCGCAACTGCTGAGGTAGCTGAAAGCAGCCAATGATAAAAAAACATACTGTTTTTAGCGTCACTACATTTTTGTTCCTAATTTTCATTGCCCTTTTTTGGTAATATTATTATCAAATCATTTTCAAATACAGATTAAGCGCTAAAAATAGCAAATTTTTTTATATTTGTAACTGATTTGAAAAACACACTAGAACTTAAAGGCAATTATGATTATTTTTGTAAATGCCTACCCTGTGCGTAGCTGCCAACATTGTCAGTTAAATATATTTTTTTATTGCATGAGAGATTTTTTGTCAGATTTTTTAATGGCTGTTAGATTTTTTAATTGAAAAAATCTGTCAATAGATTTTTTAATTATCGTTGTAAGAAAAACAGTTTTTTTTTTAGAATTTAGGTTGGCAGCCTGTATCATATTGGGTGGAGTTAATTCCATCAGAACGAGTCACTGGGTAATTACATCGGAATGCAACACTGATTCAGAGTGACTTCGATTGAAACTGTGAATTAGTGTGGCTACTTTGTTTCTTTAGTTACCCATATTTTCAACGTCTCTTTGACTTTTTACAAATGTCTTGATAGAAATGAGTGAAGGTAAAACACAACAAACTGATTTCTCAATTAACGATAGCACTCATGAAGCTATAATGACGAGTAATGCTTCAGAAAATAGTGTCTTAAATGATCAAAAGTATCTTGATAAATTAAAAAAACGACAGTCACAATATATACATTCAACACATGATTATGAAATATGTGATCCAATGTCCTGCACTGACCAAAGCAACAGCATTGACGAAACTTTTGAGCCAACAGTGGATATGCTTGTTAATGATTTTGATGATGAGCAGACACTGAACGAAGAAGAAGCTTTAGAAGAAACCGAGCAAAAAAACACAGTAGAGGAGATCGCTACACTACACGAGGAAAGTAAAATGCCAATCGAAGAATTATTAGCAAAGTATCGTGAAACCGTTCCTGCAGTTCACCTTAATACCACTAATAATAAAAAATATAATTACAATAGCAATAAATATTTAAATAACGAAGATAACTGCAGTAAAAAAAACAATCAACGTGTACCTGGTCACCAATATAATTATATAGAAACTGAAATAACCGAAGATGTAATTGTGATAGATAGTGGTGATGATGAAGATAATAATCTAACGACTAAACAAAGGAACAATAAAGTTTCTCAAATGAATGTTAGCTGCTGCCCGAGTGTTACTGAACTACACTTAAAAAACAGTCCACATAAACAAAAACGTTCTCAACTCATGTCACTATATCCCGATCACGCATTTAGCGAATATAAAACACCAGGTAACAATCTATGGCTGAATTTTAATTTATAGGGCCGGTCGAAATTCACAAAAAAATGTCGATCTTTTATATATAGGGATAGTGACGCTCGGCATCCTTTTTTAAATATTGTTTTCGATTTTCTGGTTGTATCAAAAAATATTTGTGCGTCCTTTTCTTGTGTACTTATTTTTGTATGTTCTTAACTTTGTGAACAATTATTTGAATTTTTTGGATCTAGAAGTCAACAAGGTGTATTTAACAAGGTGAGGAAAAGTATAAAAATTCTTCTCTTTTTTTATTTTTCAATTTTAATTATTTTTGTCATTCGTTTGTTGATTTTACTCGTTTCCGGTTGATAAATATGGTGATTAAAATTCAAATTGTCAAAACAATTACAAAACAAACATCGCATACAAACTAATGCCAAGACCATCTTTTTCTGCCTGCGACAAGTTGCAGCAAATGTATATTTCACGTCTCCCGCGATCTCTAAAAGGAAAAAATATGGGATGCACAATTTATTGAACCCCCGGAAAAAAGTTCGCATTTATATCCGTCTGGTGTACCAAAATTCTGTCCTCATTGTCGCGTGCCCCGAATATGTGAATATTAAATCTACAGCACTAGGAAAGATGATCTCAAAAATAGTTACTTGATCTTTGAGGTGTCACCTGTTCCGGGACTCCCATTTATGCCTCTTTTTATGCCGCCAACTGTCACGACATCTACTGTTTCAGCTTTTGAAGTAGCGGGTCAGACATATCCGTGGTGTGGAACATCCCATATAACCATTATTTTTAAAATGCTAACACCTAAAGTAGGTTCAAATAGCGATGAAAAAATCATATTTAACATATTAATCGCCAAGTAGAGTATCGGCGAGCTTGTCAAAGATTTACTAATTATGCACTCTTGGATGAGGAGAAGGAATATTAAGAAATTGCGAGCATGTGTTATTGAAACGCCGCATAACCGATCTAACACATTTGTACACATCAAGGAGTACATCCTCGCTCTAATGTGTGAGGGTCTGAGTATCCCTGTCTGAGGGTCTGAGTATCCCTTATTGTCCCCGTTATCTCTATTAAAAAATATTGTCAAAATTGGTCATAATATAGTTTGTAGACAAACTTTTTGTCATTTAAATTATTTAATAAAAGCAAAAAACATTTCAAATATAAACAAAAACAAATAAATTTACTTTAATATACAGAAAACTTAAATAAAAAAAAATATCGCACTGACTTTTGTATACAGAAAATGTTTCAAAATTTGAATTATGTGTACAGAATTACGCTCAAATTTTTAGCATCTCCGAATTTTCCTCACCTTAATACACATTGGTAGTCAATGAAATTAACGAAGTAAACAAATTACATTTTCAAGATATAAATTATCTTATTGCAAATTGTAAGGCAGTATTTCTTAAGGTATGTTTATCAATTGAATCCATGGTTGAAGTATATACAGGTTAGTTCATCTAGACAGATAGTTGGCATACAGGATGCTGTCAGTAAGAAAAATATTGAAAATAAAACAATTGTCATTTTAAATTTTATTTTAAGGTTATAATTTTGCTCTATATTTTCGCTATTTTATTTAAATTTCATTGCAAAAATTAACTTTTCACTTTTTCAATACTCTGTGGATCATTTTTAAGTCATCGAATTCTTTAAACTTTTTTTAATGTTGAGATTTGTTGATTTTATAATTTTCAGTTTTTGTTAATTTTGTGAACTTGTAAACAAAGCATTGATGTTCTGTTTTAAATTTTTCGTTAACATATATTGAGTCTTTCAAACAGTTTTCAAAAAAAAGTAAATAGCGCCTAAATTTTGAAAGATGACAACCCGTATAACCATGTTTGAATCTCTTGCTAAGTTTTTTTTTTTAATTTGGAAGTTTTTAGACTCCCTCTCGTCAAAATTTGTTCCAATCATGTATTTTGAAGAAATCTGTAACGTTTTAGACCATCTGTGACGATGAGATAGAGTTTGTACGCTGAAAATTAATAATGCAAAAATCGGCAATAAAATCTGACTTAATATATAAATTTGAAAATTTTCGGAATATTTTTTAAAATTTGTATTTGAAATATTTGATTAAAATGAAGGGAATTGCACGCAGAAATACAATTTCATACTAAAATAATTCAGTGGTGCTATGTGCAAAATCGACCAAATTCTTAGAACTTTATGTCCGCATTATGGGGAAACATGATGGAGAAAATAGCATTGCGTAATCTCATGGTATATATTTCACTCGTCAGGCTTTAATAGATTAAAAAGATTCAATATCAAATATTCATTATAATAAAGTTTTCAATATACCCAATAAACACAGATACGGACTGAAACGGTTGTGAAAACGGGTATGCCCGTTATTGTGATGACAATACGGCAAAATATTATGTGGAAAATACGGGTCTAGCCGTAAATACAGTAGTAGATACGGATATCAATTTCTAAGGCACCGTTCCGGCCACGTAATTACGGTGCAAAAACGCCTGTTACCGTAAATTCGGTTGAAAATATAAAAAATCATTTTTATGTGCAAAATACGGGAACGTTACTTACTTACTTACTTAAATGGCCCTTACAACCGTGGATCGGTTTTGGCCGCTGAGATGAAGCCGCGCCAGTCGGATCTGCTTTGCGCGCGCTGACGCCAGTTAAAAATACCAAGCGTTGCCAGGTTTTCCTCAACTTGGTCTTTCCAACGCAGATTTGGACGCCCTCTTCTACGCTGTCCACCTTCGAGTTTCGATTCAAGCACCTTCTTGGCTGGAGTGTTTTCATCCATTCGTTCGACATGACCTAGCCAGCGAAGCCGCTGGATCTTGATGCGCTTGACTATGTCAATGTCGTCGAATAGCTCATACAGCTCGTGGTTCATCCTGATTCGATACTCGTTAGCAAAGCAGATAGGGCCAAAGATTTTACGTAGAATCTTTCTCTCGAACGCTCCCAGTACTCTCTCATCGGTGGTGGCCAGCGTCCATGTTTCTGCACCATAAAGTAGGACGGGCATGATGAGTGACTTGTAGAGCGTTATTTTTGTCCGGCGAGAGAGGGCTCTGCTTCTCAATTGCCTACTGAGCCCAAAGTAGCACCTGTTGGCAAGAGTTATTCTCCGTTTGATCTCCAGGCTGACGTCGTTGTTGCTGTTTACGCTGGATCCCAGATAGACGAAGTCCTTCACAATGTCGAACTTGTGGGTGTCAAAATCAGCTTTTTGTCCAAGACGCACGGACTCTTTTTTGCTTGTTGACACAAGGAACTTCGTCTTGTCCTCGTTCACCGCTAGACCCATTCGACGCGACTCTTTCTCCAATCTGGAGAATGCTGCGCTGACTGCTCGTGTGCTCCTGCCAATGATATCAATATCGTCGGCATATGCGAGCAGCATGACACTTTTGTTGAGGATAGTGCCGCTTTGACGGAGTTCGGCAGCTCGAACTATTTTCTCCATCAATAAGTTAAAAAAGTCGCACGATAGGGAGTCACCCTGTCTGAAACCTCGTTCGGTATGAAATGGCTCGGAGAGGTCTTTTCCTATTCTCACTGAGCAACGTGTGTTGCTCAGGGTCATCCTGCAAAGCCTTATAAGTTTCGCAGGTATACCGAACTCAGACATTGCGGCGTATAATCGTTCCCTTATCGGAGTGTCGAAGGCGGCTTTATAGTCGACTAATAAGTGGTAGGTGTCGATCTGTTTTTCTAGGGTCTTTTCCTGGATTAGGCGCAATGTGAAAATCTGGTCTATGGTGGACTTTCCAGGTCTGAAGCCGCACTGATAAGGTCCAATCAGTCTGTTGACGATGGGCTTCAGTCTTTCACATAATACGCTCGATAGAACCTTGTATGCGATATTGAGTAGGCTGATCCCACGGTAGTTGGCGCAGATAGTGGGATCCCCTTTCTTAAGGATTGGGCAGAGTACACTGAGGTTCCAGTCACTTGGCATGCTTTCATCCGACCATATTCTGCTTACGAGCTCGTGCATGCTCTCTATTAGCTCTTCGCCTCCGGTCTTAAACAATTCAGCAGGCAGGCCATCAGCACCTGCGGCTTTGTTGTTTTTCAGCCGAGCAATGGCTGTTCTGACCTCGTCATGGTCGGGTGGCGGAATCTCAACGTCGTCATCAAGTACTGGGGTTGCCGGGTTTGCTTCTCTATCGGTGGAATTGAGGTCATCATCACCGGTCAGCAGTTTAGAGAAGTGATCCCTCCATATTTTCAGTGTGCTCTGGATATCTGTCACTAGATTTCCGTTCTCATCTTTACAGGAAGAGGCTCCGGATTTTGAACCTCCGGCTAGGCGTCTTATTTTCTCGAAGAATTTTCGAGCCTCATTCCTGTCCCCATGCATCTCAATCTCCTCACACTCACGTCTTTCTGCCTCGCTTTTTTTACGCCTGAAAAGACGTCTCTCTTCCCTCCTCTTCTCTTTGTATCGCTCCTTCGCAGCTCGCGTAGCTACTGACTGCAGGGTGGATTTGTAAGCAGCGTCTTTCTCTGCAGTGCCCGCGCGACACTCTTGGTCATACCACTGATTCCTCAGGAGGAAATATGATTCCACTGCGCGCTTATATCATCGAGAGGAGGAGTGCTTTGTCTAAGCAGGTGTGAGAGTCGAGTGGAAAAGGCTTGCGTTGTCTGTTGTGATTGCAGCTTTCCGACGTCTAGCTTTCTCTGCGTTTGGTTCCGTACGTTCTTCGCAGCGCTTAAGCGTGTGCGGACCTTGGCTGCTACAAGGTAATGATCTGAGTCCATATTGGCACCTCGGATAGTGCGTACGTCCATCACGCTTGAAGCGTGCCTTCCGTCAATCACAACGTGATCAATTTGATTTCGAGTTTTTTGATCGGGCGACAACCATGTGGCCTTGTGGATATCGAAATGTTCGAATCTAGTGCGGGAACGTTACGTGCACGTAATTACGGCTCAGAAACGGCAGCTAACGTAAATACGGTTAAAAATAAGCACAACCATTTTTACGTATGAAAAACGGTAACTTTACGGCATTACTTAATTTAAAGAAATATTTTTATGACTATAATGCCTGGATTTTTTATTCTTCATGATTGAAAAATATTTTTTATTCCAAATAATAAAGTTATAAAATATAATTGATATATGAAATTGTCTAGTTGCAACCAAGGTGTATTAAGGAAGGTGAGGAAAATTTGGAGAGGCGACAAATTTGAGCATAATTGTGTACACATATTTCAAATTTGAAATATTTTTCTGTATACAAAAGTCATTGCGATATTTGTTTTTATTTACGTTTTTTGTATATAAAATTCAATTTATTTGTTTTTGTTTATATTTGAAATTATTTTTTTTCCTGATTTGCTTTTATTAAATAATTTAAATGACATTAAGTTTGTCTACAAACTATATTTTGACCAATTTTGACCATATTTTTTAATAGAGATAACGAAGACAATAAGGGACACTCAGACGCGTCGCACTTTTGAGCGAGGATGTACCCCTTGATGTGTACAAAAGTGTTAGATGATATGCGGCGTGTCAATAACACATGCTCGTAATTTCTTAATATCCCTTCTTCTCGTCCAAGTGTGCAAGGGTTCATAATTAGTAAATCTTTAACAAGCTCGCCACACTCTACTTGGCGATTAAAATGTTAAACATAATTTTTTCATCGAATTGTAACTACTTCAGGTGTTAGAATTTTAAATATGTTGGTTATATGGTATGATCCACGCCACGGACATGTCTAAATCGCTACATCAAAAGTTGAAGCAGTAGATGTTGTAGCAGTTGGAGATAGAAAAAGGTGCATAAATGGGAGTCCCGGAACAGGTTACGCGCAACGATCATGTAGCTGTTTTTGAGATGCAGCTTTACTGGTGCGGTAGATTTAACATTAATTTATTTGAGACACGCGACAATAAGGACAGAATTTTGGTACAGCAGACGGATATAAATGCGAACTTTTTGTTTGTGCATCACATATTTATTGCTTCTGGAGATCGCGGGGAACATGAAATTTTCATTTGCCGCAACTGGTCACAGGCAGAATAAGATGGTCTCGGCATTAGTTTATACGCGATGTTTGTTTTATAATTGTTTTGAAAATTTTATTTTTAATCACCGTATTTATCAATCGGAAACGAGGAAAATCAACAAACGAATGACAACAAAATATTGAAATTGAAAAATTAAAAATTAGATGAGTTTTTATACTTTCCTCACCTTGTTAAATACACCTTGTTGACTTCTAGATCAACGGGTAGTTCGCAAAACTCGGGTAGTTTGTTCGTTCATTTGTTCGAACTATTCGAGTAGCTCGATTGCTCGTTCGTTCGTTTGTTCGACTTTACGCCCACTTTTGCCCATCCACCCACTTTTGTCCACCCACATTTTTCCAACCACTTCCGACCAACTCCCACATCAAGCAAACGAACGGACAGACAAATTAACAAGCCATCAAATGAACAATCGTCAATCGAACGAACGAGCTACCCGGATAGCTCGTACAACGAACGAGCAATCGAGCTACTCGAACAAACGAACGAACAAACTACCCGGATCTTGCGAACTACCCGGGTAGCTTGAACATTTAATAACCGGGTTTTTCGAGTACGGGTACCGGGGCTACTCGAAAATACTCGTATGAAATCGAGAGATATGTTATAAATACAATACCTCCATGTAAAAAGAAAGATTAAAAATTGTTGGCCAATCTTTGGCTTCGGTTTCGCCTATGTGAATCTGAAGATGTAATTTTTTTAAATTAATCCTTTAATTTTATTGCACAACATATCAAAATTATGTTTTTCTTGTGAACTCCACCCTACGTACTTATCGGTACCCAGATTAAGGTAATTGACTCATGACAAGTTTGCAGTTTTCATGATTACTCAACCATCGTCGGTAGCTCAGTGGTTTGTGCGCTAGACTCCGAGCCGAAATGTACCGTAG
This sequence comes from Dryomyza anilis, assembly GCA_951804985.1. Taxonomy (NCBI): domain Eukaryota; kingdom Metazoa; phylum Arthropoda; class Insecta; order Diptera; family Dryomyzidae; genus Dryomyza; species Dryomyza anilis. The sequence goes on along the minus strand of OX638133.1, from coordinate 47,615,059 downwards.
AATCAGTACCGGCTTTTACCATTCGTTCGTATTCGGCATTTAACTGCAGGTTCTTCCATTTGAGTACGAATTTAACACGCACAGCTCAATAGTGAGACAGCTAGGGCTACGTACTTCAGAGCTGTAGCCCAAAGAATTATTGTGAATTAACAGTCGCTGTTGCTGGGGATCGAACCAGGGATCATCGACTTTTCGCACGTAGGCCAACGCACTAACCAGACGAGCTACCGACGCTGACCATTTTTTAACATTAATAATTCTTACAAACTTTCTTACATCAGCTATCACACAGTGCCTATTTCACACAGTGCCTAATATGAAATATACTTTCTTGCTAGTTGGTTTACAGCTGATTATTGATTAATTATTTATCTTCATTTTAGTTGGACTGCGATGAAATATTAGATTTTGTAAGAAAAATTTCATACACAATACCATGCAAAATATTTTAGGATTTTGCCAATAAATGCCATTTTTTCCATATGTTGCCATTATTTAAAAAATGCATAATTTTTTAACATGGCTTAAAAATGCCATTTTTACATCCTGTCAATACTTTTTAAAATATTGTTTTCGAATCTCTCTTTTGCATAAAAATTAACAAATATATATGAATTATTTCCTAATTATCTCTTTTAAAATTTGACAATCCATTTTCCAAATTTAAATAAATCTCTAGCACCATGTATAACGAGATATTGAACTTGGATTAAATATCTATATTAATAAAACAAAACGTGTTTTTTCTTTTTCACTAACCGGCCACATTTCTGAACAGATTTTAATGATACTGGTATCAAACGATTCGTATTAATCTGATGTATTGCGTGCTATACTCGATTTTTATAATTTTGGAACAAACGAGTTGGGAAAGTTAGGTTACATGGGACGAACTTTTATAGTCGGTCGGTCCCGACTATATAATACCCTACGCTCTTGGTGGATATATTAGTGGTATAATTTGGTGGGATGATTTTTAATAATTTACGACTAAAATTTTCACTACAAAAAAATCGGTAAATAATGAAAAAATTCAAATGTGGCCGGATTACGCCCATTTTTGGAACATACATTTTTAGGCGAATTCTAACAATCAGTCTTATCAGGAATAAAATTCCTCAGGGAATTTTTAACCTTGGTGGAAAATAGGTATCGTGAAAAATGTTCGAGAAGGAAAAAAATGTTTCCCTAAAAAAATACGTATCATGAACAACATTTTGGAGGAAAAAATACCATTATTTCGCCGAAAACATTCCGTCACTTTTCATCGGGGAAAAGAATTAATTAAAAACAAACATACTTTAATTAACTATACTTTTATTTATAGAATGTTAACAAATATCTATGGATAACACCAACATTATTTTAATAAAATTTAGTTACATATTTCTGCACAAATTAATTACAGATATATTCAACCACCGCAAAAACTTCACCGGCTGGGGAATATTTGATTTTTTTTTTACTTTTGCAAAATGAACGCAGTATAATCACAACATTTTCATAAATGAAAAACTTCTATTAATAGTTATTTTATATACTTTTATTTGCAGTTTAACCAAATTTTTACATAAATATTTATTTGCACAGCACATTTGGCAAAACAGCTGATTTAGCGTGCCTGATGATCAGTTCTAATTGCAAATTAAACTTTTATTGAGTTAAAAAATGTGATATTTGTGCATAAAAGTATAGTTAACTCGACGTTGTAGAACGAAAAGTCACCAAATACATTTTTATGAAAAACTTAAATTTCGAGTTTGTTGATTGATATTATAAAAAGTAATCTATGCACTATTAAAGCTGAAATATCAATTGGTAAATTAACATTTTCTTATCATGTGGTAAAACAAATTGAGATCATCGATTAAAAATTGACAGATATATAAAGATTTTTGTAAATGAAGATTTGGTATTTTGAAAATGTATTTGGTGACTTTTCGTTCTATAACGACGAACTGTAAAAAATAAAGATCTGTATACATATTTTATATTTAAAGTATTATTTTACAACTTTATTATCTGAAATAATAAAGATAACAAAAAAACGCATATTCAAAAAATCTGGCAATGTTGTAAAACTGCATTCGAATTTCGAACAATTGCTGTTCCTGGGAGATTGCCGATACCAAAAAATGTAACCTGGGAAGAATTATTGCGTACATTAAAATATACATTAAAACATTAAAAATATATCAGTAAAATTTAAAAATAACATATTCAGCTACAATATATATACCAAACAATAGCTGCGTTTTTTTCATAATTTAAATTTGAGCTGGAACACATTTTATACGCAAAACAAAAACAAAATTTGAACCAGATAAATTACTGGTGTAGCTATCCGGCTCAATTTATTGAAAATGTGTACTGACTAAAACGTATGCGGCGAAGATTGCTGAATGTTGCTGAAATTGAGAGAATATAAACTTCAAAATTTTTAATAAACAAAAATATTTTTTTTGAAAATTTCTTTTGGTGACGACAAACACAATTCCAACGGCTCAAAAAATGATATCAAATTGTATTGGACCTTGGGACTACTGGAATCGGAGAATCTGCAGCATCCCCAAAGTCCACAATAAAAATATGTGCGTCTGTGTTTTTTTTTTTGTGTGTGTTAGTGTCGCAGTCGTAGCTACCATTTGTGGTGCTGCAAGAACCATTTTCAACGGAACAATGCCTTCCGCAATCACTCCCACCTCTTTGTAAAATGCCCGTGGTATTTTCAACCATGATAATCGCCGCTGCTTCTTTTTTTCAATTTAATATATATAAAATAATTTTAAGTGTCATACCAAAGACACAAACCTTTCACATATTAAGAAGAAAGGTTTGTGTATTATTTTTTTTTTCACAATTGCTTTGATCCGGAACAAAAAATTATGAAAAAAACGCAGCTAATGAATACAACAATTTTAAATAAAACTAATAGAAATGCTAAAGAAAAAATCAGACATTATTAATAAGTTATGGGGGCGATTCTCACAAGGCAACGTGTCTGAGTGCTTCAACATGGCGAAGCCAGCGCAATTTTTGTCGGTGTCGTCTCAAGTCAACTCACTGGTCACCAGAATTGGCAAATTGTCAAATGGTGACACCTCCACTTCGGTGGAAGTCCTCCTCGTGGAAATCCCTGGAAACGGCGCTCTACACCACCCGGTGAAGAAGTCGGCTAAAGTGATTGGCGAGCATCTCCCTCAGAGTGAGGGTTCGTGCGTTGGGTTTGGGTCCTACCACGCCCAATGAAAACAAAAAAGAATCCTCGGATAACGACCGATTACAACGATGACGACCCACGCAAACGTTTTAAGGACCATGATTTACGGATATGCACCTGGAATGTCCGGACCCTTTATAGGGAAGGTGCCTCTATCCAGCTTGCAGATGTCCTCGAAAAATATAAGGCTGACATCACCGCTATCCAGGAGATGCGATGGACGAGACAGGGCTGTTCGAAACAAGCGTCCTGTAATATCTACTATAGCTGCCATGCGGAGAGACACGAATTTGGATGTGGATTTGTGGTCGGCAAGAGACTCCGCCACTTTGTCTCTAGGTTCACGCCCGTGGACGAAAGGCTGGCAACAATCCGCATCAAGGCTAAATATTTACCTATCAGCCTAATTTGTGCACACGCTCCGACGAACGAGAAAGATGACGAGACAAAAAAGCGCTTCTACGAGCGCCTAGACAACGCATACTAGCGCTGCCGCCGCCACGATATCATAATCGTGCTAGGCGATTTTAACGCCAAGGTGGGCAGAGAAGCCATCTATTGTCCCACAATCGGAAAATTTAGCCTCCATGCCAACACTTCCGATAACGGAACGGGGCTAATCGACTTCGCCGCAGCACGAAACATGGTAGTTAGTAGCACTAGATTCGAACATTTCGATATCCACAAGGCCACATGGTTGTCGCCCGATCAAAAAACTCGAAACCAAATTGATCACGTTGTGATTGGCGGAAGGCACGCTTCGAGCGTGATGGACGTACGCACTATCTGAGGTGCCAATATGGACTCGGATCATTACCTTGTAGCAGCCAAGGTCCGCACACGCTTAAGCACTGCGAAGAACGTACGGAACCAAATGCAGAGAAAGCTAGACGTCGGAAAGCTGCAATCACAACAGACAACGCAAGCCTTTTCCACTCGACTCTCACACCTGCTTAGACAAAGCACTCCTCCTCTCGATGATATAAGCGCGTAGTGGAATCATATCTCCTGCTTTATGCGTACGGCTGCCGAAGAGGTGCTTGGATTCCAACGCCCCCTGAGGAATCAGTGGTATGACCAAGAGTGTCGCGCGGCCACTGCAGAGAAAGACGCTGCGTACAAATCCACCCTGCAGTCAGTAGCTACGCGAGCTGCGAAGGAGCGATGCAAAGAGAAGAGGAGGGAAGAGAGACGTCTTTTCAGGCTTAAAAAAAGCGAGGCCGAAAGACGTGAGTGTGAGGAGATTGAGATGCATGGGGACAGGAATGAGGCTCGAAAATTCTTCGAGAAAATAAGACGCCTAGCCGGAGGTTCAAAATCCAGAGCCTCTTCTGGTAAAGATGAGAACGGGAATCTACCGATAGATTCCCGGCAATTCCACCGATAGAGAAGTAAACCCGGCAACCCCAGTACTTGATGACGACGTTGAGATTCCGCCACCCGACCACCCAACAGCCATTGCTCGGCTGAAAAACAACAAAGCCGCAGATGGCCTGCCTGGTGAATTGTTTAAGACCGAAGGCGAAGAGCTAATAGAGAGCATGCACGAGCACGTAAGCAGAATATGGTCGGATGAAAGCATGCCAAGTGACTGGAACCTCAGTGTACTCTGCCCAATCCTTAAGAAAGGGGATCCCACTATCTGCGCCAACTACCGTGGGATCAGCCTACTCAATATCGCATACAAGGTTCTATCGAGCGTATTATGTGAAAGACTGAAGCCCATCGTCAACAGACTGATTGGACCTTATCAGTGCGGCTTCAGACCAGGAAAGTCCACCATAGACAAGATTTTCACATTGCGCTTAATCCAGGAAAAGACCCTAGAAAAACAGATCGACACCTACCACCTATTAGTCGACTATAAAGCCGCCTTCGACACTCCGATAAGGGGACGATTATACGCCGCAATGTCTGAGTTCGGTATACCTGCGAAACTTATAAGGCTTTGCAGGATGACCCTGAGCAACACACGTTGCTCAGTGAGAATAGGAAAAGACCTCTCCGAGCCATTTCATACCGAACGAGGTTTCAGACAGGGTGACTCCCTATCGTGCGACTTTTTTAACTTATTGATGGAGAAAATAGTTCGAGCTGCCGAACTCCGTCAAAGCGGCACTATCCTCAACAAAAGTGTCATGCTGCTCGCATATGCCGACGATATTGATATCATTGGCAGGAGCACACGAGCAGTCAGCGCAGCATTCTCCAGATTGGAGAAAGAGTCGCGTCGAATGGGTCTAGCGGTGAACGAGGACAAGACGAAGTTCCTTGTGTCAACAAGCAAAAAAGAGTCCGTGCGTCTTGGACAAAAAGCTGATTTTAACACCCACAAGTTCGACATTGTGAAGGACTTCGTCTATCTGGGATCCAGCGTAAACAGCAACAACGACGTCAGCCTGGAGATCAAACGGAGAATAACTCTTGCCAACAGGTGCTACTTCGGGCTCAGTAGGCAATTGAGAAGCAAAGCCCTCTCTCGCCGGACAAAAATAACGCTCTACAAGTCACTCATCATGCCCGTCCTACTTTATGGTGCAGAAACATGGACGCTGGCCTCCACCGATGAGAGAGTACTGGGAGCGTTCGAGAGAAAGATTCTCCGTAAAATCTTTGGCCCTATCTGCTTTGCTAACGAGTATCGAATCAGGATGAACCATGAGCTGTATGTGTTATTCGACGACATTGATATAGTCAAGCGCATCAAGATTCAGCGGTTTTGCTGGCTAGGTCATGTCGAACGAATGGATGAAAACACTCCAGCCAAGAAGGTGCTTGAATCGAAACTCGAAGGTGGACAGCGTAGAAGAGGGCGTCCAAATCTGCGTTGGAAAGACCAAGTGGAGCACAACCTGGCAACGCTTGGTATTTCTAACTGGCGTCAACGCGCGCAAAGCAGATCCGACTGGCAAGGCTTCATCTCAGCGGCCAAAACCGACCCACGGTTGTAAGGGCCATTTAAGTAAGTAAGTATTTTTAAATTTATTTAATGTTTTTTCTCAAATTTTAAAAACATAAAATTATTTTAAATAAATTTTTACGAAAATGAAAACAAAGTGGTTACATAAAACAATTTAAAGTTCTAGGAATATTGAATTGAGGGCGCTACAAATACAAAGTAATGTAAAATTTGAATTAAAAGTAATTTTATCAGATCCTGTCATGTGATTTCCTTTTTTATTCCATTATAAATACTTCACGAATAGTTGTACTTATTATTGAATAAAAGTACACGGTTTATATTATAATTCAATAAAACATATATATATATAGTATATAACAAACTTAATAAAACTATACTTCCTCCAATACAAACCGAACCAGACAGTAAATTAAAATTGGTAAAGTCAAGTTTAAAATATTAAAAATAGCAAGTTTGGCATTATAATTTTTTTAAGTCATAACTCAAAATCTGTAGGCAAAATGCATTGAAAGACACAAGATGGCAGGGTAAGCGTGACAAGAAATAAGCTCGGCACGTGCCCATTTCTAACTATAAGCATACAATGATGTCGGATTTAAAAAAGAGACCGTAATGTGTTTTGTATTGTTCGATCATACAATTGGCCATTTACAAAAATAAGAACAGCCAAATATATATTTGCAATGGTCCACATCTACTACATACCAAAACCACAATTCCAATTCCTAAATGTGGGCTAGAGACTAACAGAATAACAGGGAATACTTAATTTCTTGACTGATTTGACATGTATTATCGAATTAAATCAATATTTCCTAAACATTTACGATTACATACAATATTTTCGTATAAACAATGTTTCTCTTTTATATTTAGAAATAAATTTTAGCTAGCTGGATGGTTATTACTGGTACTATATAATATTGTGATTATTTGAAAAATCTTTGTCGTTTTAAATATTTTTAGTCAGGATGATGCAAACTCTGTATGTAATACAACATTAATATTGCAAAAACTCACTTAATACAAAAATAATTTTGAATTTATCACCAAATTGGAAACATACATTTACATGTTATCTTCTGTGAGATACACTGTATCGCCATGTGGCAATATAAACATTCATTGATATTATTCTCCATGTTATATGCATTTTTATACCCTACACCTATGAGGTACAGGGCATATTAACTTTGTGCATATATTGTAACGCCCCTTAGAAGGCGTGTCCGGTATGGAAAAGTATATATATTCTTGATCAGCATCACCACCCGAGTCCGTTTAGCCATGTCCGTCTGTCTTGCTGTCTTCCTGTCTTGCTGTCCGTATACACCAGAGATCTGCAGTAAGAGGCTCAAAAGCTGTAAAGTGCTACTCGCTAAAAAATCAACTCCAAGTATGAGTTTCGCTCGAAAATAGTGAGCCTAAGTGTGAGTTACATTCAAACAAAGCAATTAGTAGCAAACTTCTGCTTGAAAATCATGAAGCACGCAAGTGTTCTTCTCTGAGAGACTTTGTACTCATGCTGCTTGCTTATAAAATCAAAAACAATTGCAATTACAGTAGATTTCTTGAGACACTTGAGCTTTTTGAGTTATTTGAAATCGTAGCTTTGCATGATATGACGCTGGCACGACGTACGCGTCGCGTCGTTTCGGCAATCGTTGTTTATGTTGTAGTTTTGTGTTGTAGTGTGGTGTTTATGTAGTGCGAGGGCTTATGCCGTCGCACAGTGGGTCAGGGAGTAGCAAAAGTTGGCGAAATCTTATATATGGCATACACTCTAAGAAAAATTTACTATAATAAATGTAGGAAACCGGTTTCCTCTTATTAATGTAGTAAATTCCAACGAATGTGTAAAAATAATATTTACACATAAAAGTATGTAAAACTAGTACAGATCTGTAGTGTCAAAATAGAATTTTATGAGTGTAAAAAATACACAATAAATCCTGTATTTATTCACATAATGCGTGTTAGAAAATCCACAACAGAACGCGTAGTTTTATATGTTTAAATATTATTAGAAAACTTTATATCATCTCAACGGGACGGATTCAACAAATTCTGTACACAAAATAAAAAAGTTCACAACTGTTTAACGAATGTCCGCAAACATGAATGTACATCTTGGGAGATGTCATTTCAATTGCACACAAATTAAATTCACATTCACCAATAATCCGGCCCTTGCATATTTATTTTATTTAAAATATGCAAGTTTTCTTTTCTGTAGAGTCTTCTGAAATGGTACAGACAAGAGCGTTCGCGTCAGCTAATGAACTTGTTGCACATATATGTGTGTGTGTTTGACGTCATTTTACACTTCATTATGTTCATATACAAAACATTGCAGAATCTGTAAATTTGCCATTTTAAAAGTGCGATTCAACTCAAAACAGTTCATTTGTGTAAAATAACATATTTTTCATGAAAAACACGTCAGATGTTTATTTTTACGAACGTATTAGTGTTTTTATTATTATATTATATATTATTTTATTATATATTATTATTATTTTATTCTTTATATGTGAACGATTATAGTGTTAATTAAAAAAAACCTCAATTAATTAACTGCTTGGCAAATTTGCAATCAATTTTTTGTCAACTTGTCATGGTTTTATTAACGGAATAAAAACATATAAGATTGGTAACCACCAAAACTAATAAATGTTCACAAAATACAGTATTTTTAGATAATTCTACGTAAATTTCTTTTCAACAATCATGATTGATATTTTTGTCACGTTTTGTTTTACTTTGTTACACCGTCTTTCTCTCTTTCCTTCAGTGTTGCATCATTTCTCAAGTAAAATAGGGCAGAAATGTGAATTAAATAATTATTTTAGAATATAGTTGAGTTTGAGATTTTAATCACTTTAGACACAAATTTTATATCCCAAAATCTTTTTCAAAATAATAACGAATAATAATTTTTTTTGCAAGTGAAATTTGTATAAATGTAATGAAAAAAAATGTATAATTATTTTAAATGATAACATTTTTATATTTTAGTAATTCAATAAGCAATATAATGGGCCCGTTAAAACCAATCTGAAATAATTAAACTCTTAAATAGAGATTTAAATTGGCCGGAATTTCTTCAAAATGCAACACATAAATCCCCGCTCTTTTCTGCGTAACAATCTACGCTCACTTCTGATCATAGCAACCCTCACCAAGCACTCCATTGTCCGCTCAGTCAGCCGCGCACATTTCAATATTTCAGTATTAGCATAAAAACAAAAATACAAACAAAATCAAAAAAAAAAAAACAAAATGATGCACAAGCCAGGCACGAGTCATGCAGCTCCTTCGGTAGAAACGATTCCGATTTGCAGTTATTGGAAGCAGTGAGTGCGAATATGAGTTGTATTTGCTATTTCAAAAGCAAATCAAATAAATGCGAGTGCATGGTTTTTTTTACGAGTGTGAATCAGTTCAAACATCAAAAAAAGTAATACATGAACGAGTAGATTTAGAAGCCAAGACACTTACTGCAGATCTCTGGTATACACGATAACTTGAGAAATATTGCTTAGAATGCCATAAAATTTCGTTTCAATACTTTTTAGCCAAAAGTTAGTTTTGTCAATGTAAATGAGCCAAATTGGTCAACGGACACGCCCACCTCCCATACAAGTCAGTTTTATATAACTCTTTACGATCCAAAAACTCGAAAAGTATTCAAGATATACATATAAAATTGAAAAAGTATTGTTAGAATTCACCTAAAAGTATGTGATCCAAAAATGTGCGTGATACGCCCACATTTGATTTTTTTATTACTTCTCGCTTTTTCATGGTGGACATTTTATTCGCAAATTATTGAAAATAAAATTATGAAATATTAGCCTTAAATCTCTACATATGTTTTAAAAGTGGGCGTGATCCGCCCACATTTATTTTTCTACATGTTTTAATATTGTTTGATTTTTTTTTTACTTTTACATCAATTTTTTAAATTAATGGTATATACGTCGTCAGAAATTTCATATGTAAATAATATTCTGAGTGTAAAAATTTTCAGCATAATTACGAACTTTAAAGGTAGGTATACAATTAAATTTTCCACATTAATATTCACACCAAAGTGTAGGGTATTCCATAGTCGGGCCCGACCGACTATAAAAGTCCGGCCCATGTGATCGAACTTACCCATGTGACCTAACTTTCCCAACTCGTTCAACACAATAAAGATACTAAACTTACTGTACTTAGTGTTTTCAGGTCAAAATGGTTTACTTATTGAACTGGCCTTCATGTAGTCCGGACTAAAAATATATATAATATGAGAGCATTTAAAAATAAATAAAATCCAGAATAATGTAGGAAATATTGCTGATTTTGACGAAATGGTAAAATTTGAATCTGGAGAGTTTCTAAGTTAGCAATAAATTAATTGCAAATATGCCACACAGATGGCACGAAGTCTTTAAAAAATTGATTTTGCATAAAATATTTTATTTTTCATTTCATAATATACGGGATCCGATTCCGGTTTCACAAATATTTTTAATAACGGTACCGACTGAATATCTATTTTTATGAATAAAAACGCCAATAGCAGCATTTTTAAAGTCGAACGTTCTTCTTCGTCATTTATGAAATTTAAACAAAAAATTGATTTTTATCTGAATAGTTTTGAATTGGTACAGAACATTCTTACATATTTTGTGTATCGGAAAAAAAATATTTATTCGACCCACCATTTTCTCTCCGAACACATGTGCTTTTTAAATATCTTTTATTTAAAATTGAATAAAATACTTTTTATTTAATTTTATTGCGTAGGTTATAAAATATTATACATTGCATAACTTTTTATTACGTGTACGCAAGAAAAAAAAGTTTACAGATAGTTCGAGGCAAACGAATTTGGCAGAGATAAAAAACACTAACGTGATACGAACATTACGAAAACACAAACCTAACATGGCAAACACTAACTATACTTTCCTTCTTAGCGTTTGTGATTGCGAACACAAACTAATACACTACTGAATGAAAAAGAACTGTGTACAACTATATCTTAGTATACCAGGAATACAAACTCTATATCAAAGTGTATGTTTTTTTTATCGATATTTTTGGTGTTCTTGTTAGTTTTCAGTTTTTTTTTTGAGTATTTCAGAGTTTCTTTTTATATCAGTGACAGACATCTGTTACTCATATTATTGGTAATACTAGGTGTGCCTCACAATATTATAATATATTTGAAGTATTCCTTGATTTTATTGTAATATTTGGCTGGTAAAAATACCGCGAAACTATTCGAAGTATTTTTGTAGTTTGCGTTTAAACACCGCCAAATATCAAAAGCATTCCGAAAGCATTTTGTCAAAAAAAAGTTCTTTGTACTGAAATGCTAGCCGCGGTAGCTCAGTGGTTAGTGCGTTGGACTGCGAGCCGAAAGGTCCCCGGTAAGTGCTCTTTACAGCTGACCAAATAAAAAATGTTATCTAAAAACCGTGTTATCCAAAAATTCTGCTCGTTGAAGGACTTGAAAAAAACCGAATTATATAAAAATTTGGATTTTATTTGTTTTTTTTTTACTTTATTGGATTTTTTTTTTAAATAACATAATTTCAATAGGATATATCGAGTTTTACCGCTATTACTTCCCTTTTACTTTACTTTTCCATGTCGAGATATGGATATTTACGCCGTATTCCTCTATCTACTGATTTAGTTATATGGGCGGGAAATTGAACGGCCTAAGTGCCTGATAAAATGTGTTTTGATTGTCTTTTTTTATATTTGTAAATGTTTATTCATATTTACTTTTAAAATTTCATTATCGTATTTCTTCCGAAATTTCATCTAGCAAAGCAAGGCCAAATAATTGTTTTCGATTTAATGGTTTAAAAAAGAAATCGTACTCTGAAAATCGTTAATATATTTCTTAAGTTATAATTTATATTAAAATAAATTAAATATTTCTGAAAAAGGACGAAAATGAATAAAATTAAAAAGTCCAAAAAACATGGATTTTTTTATGTGGATAAAATCCATCCGGATTTTGGACTGAAAAAAATATACCAGCCCTGGTTTCTTGCCAGTTCGTTGGCCGTCTCATTTTCCTCTTTGTTGCAGTATCCAGGAACCCAGATGACATCCACAGTGTTAACAGGTAAGAGATCCGCAAGGGCCTATTTGTATTGTAGGGCCACCTTGGATTTCACCTCGTCCGGGGACGAGGCAGTTTGACTGCCTGGGAAATTTAATTACTTGTTTAAACAGTTAGTGCTTTGTATAAATTTAACCCCCTCTTTGTTATGGTCATGCAGACTTAGACTTTCAGCCAGTGTGAGAGTTTGTTTCGACCCGTCTGTGTAAAGGAGGATCTCCGGGTTGCGAGTAGGTAATACAATTTTAGTTAAATAGTTATCTAATTATTTTATTTATTAAATAATCAAATTTTAAGAAATTCCTTTTTATTACGCAGATATTTGAATTTTTAAAAAACCAACCCCTACAGCACGAAAAGCAACGTTGCTGTGACATTTCACTGCAAGACTGAAATATTGCCAAAAATATTGATCCTAACTCCGCCGTCCACTGCTTTCTCTGTTTGGCTACGCATCAACAAAGGTTTAGATATTTGCCTTCAATACAAAACTTTTGAAGGGTTTAGTTTATTATAAAATGTCACAACGTTCAGACATAATTTTACAGCCATATGCTGTATGTCGACGATCGACGAAAATCGTCCAGAATTTGTCTGACTTTCGTGTGAAAAAGTTTTTTGTATGCTGTATAGCACAGCGTCTCACAATGTGACGGCACAACATAAGAAATCAAATTGTGCATATGCTTATGTCGCCAACGAACGATTTCAACGTCAAAATCGACGATAGCTTCCTAGCTATCGTCTGTAATTATTCGTGGTCCAAGAATAAAATTAAAAATTATCATGCCCTCTTAAATGGTTTTAAAGTGACGAAACATTTTTTTTTTCGCAATTTGATCCTCTGGTACCCCACAAAAATCAATAACTGACCGGCGCAACTCGTTTCAACAAGTACTTTTTTGGATGCACAAAAAAAAAAAACAGTACTATGCTCAATAATGATCTATGTGTGATCGAATAAAATGAAAAACTGTTTTGGTCGATATTCAGTTCTCTATTTTTAGGCGTTAATACGAAACCCCTCTGCAAAAAGTACTCTTTATTTTGTCATTTGCCGTCCATTTAAAGTACCGTGGCAATTATTATTTTTTTAATTACAGCCGCGGTATGGATAAATAAACATGGAAATTTTCAAGGAATCTTGCAAACTATTTTTTTTTAAATTTGTTTTATTTTGATTGTCAAAGATATGTTTTTTGAGTTGCCAAATACACAAATTATCAAAAAAACGTAAAAAATTGTATTGAAAATTGTCTTTGCTAAATACAAATATATTGATTGGAAACGCGAAATTGAGAACATTGGGAGACAATTTTGTTTGGACAATCAAACCCTTGCCCAGTCAACATATTTTATTGTCGTAGCCAAATATAACTGTTTGCAGTTTTGACTATTTGGAACAATTCTTCTGCAAGTTTATGTAAATCTTGTTATAGTAGGGAAGACCGGGGCTAAGTCGACACTATTTTTTAATGCTAATTTTGACCACCATATGATATTGGATGAAAGTAATAATGTTCCATACGCTGTAAAGATCTACAATATGTAGTTTCCACGAAACAAATGCAAATGCGACACAACCTCAAATCTGCTTCTGAAAATAGGCTGGGGTAAAGTCGACACTACCCACTTTTCTCACGAATGCACATTTTTGCTAAAATCTTTCAATTCAATTGAATTATATATTCCAAGATAAAACTATTCGTACTGTGTTATTCAAGTGCCGCGAAATGGTTTTATCATTACTCATTCATATTTTAGCTATTTTTGCAATAACTTCTTAAATCATGGTCAAATGATTATCAAGTCTCGTTATATTGTAAGGACGGACTATTCCACAAAATAATCAATTGTATTTTCGCGGAATCTACTTTAACCAAAAGCTTTTGTGACAACTTTACCCCACGAGTCTTAGTTTAATATTATTGGCATAACGGGAAATTCGAACACTTTTTTTTTGAATATCTGGCTTTTTTTTTCTACATTATCAGCCAGTCTTACAACGTTACCAACATAATCAAAAAATAATGTTCAACACAGAGATCGGAGTGCCCACACATACCCCTTGCTTCTTCAAAAGACGTGCATCACATTTTTTTGCAATAAATCCCGTCTCCACGAGTCAGGCTTTGCGTTATTCTCTGTACATGCACTCGTGCACGTTACGAAAATCGAGAAAACGAGATAATAAAAACGAAAATAACCTTCACATTTCTGCCCGGAGCAGGCAGCACGCGCATATTTCGAAGCCATATTTCACTGCCATATTGCCCAACGCGCGAAAATTGGGTGAAATCTATTATTTTCGGAACCACCCAATCGATTTTAAAAATTTCACAAATATTGTATAGACAATTGTTGAGAGAACTTAAGTTTTGAAATGGAAGATTGTATCTTCTATAGTTTTGGAGACAAAGATCAGTAAATTTCAAATTTTGTTCATGAATAATTGTAAAAAATCCAAAAAAATTTTAAATTACTTTGTTTGTGAAAAATTTAAAGAAAATATCGTCATTGTAGAACGAGTCACCAAATACACCAAATACATTTATCAAAAACTTAATTTTCGAGTTTGTTGATTAATATTATAAAAAGTAATTGATAAATTTTTAAAGTTGAAAAATCAACTAATAGATTTAGGTCCGGTTTCACAGTGCACACTTAAGTGTCGATTTTTCCTCAAACTATACTTAAGTGTGAAAAATTGTTTCACAGCACAAAATTTAAGTGCCCGATATCATCCACTTAAGTTTCACTTAAGTGTGCTTTCTGCCAACTGAATATTTATGACAATAGAATAATACAAACTGACACTAACAAATTAAATTCGCCTTATTTTCGCGGAGAATTGCAGTATTTTTTCGCAGCTATAACTTATTCGGCTAACACTTTTAATTGCCTTTGTACGCGAAATTCACTTCTTTTTTGCATAAAACACAATTCTCCGGATTTTTCGAACTAAAATATGTTTAAAATTGTAATACACCTGAATTTGCAATTATTTAAGATATAAAAATTGCATTCACATTTCAATTTTTAATTTTTGCACTGCATTTGGACAAAAAAACGTAATTTTTGTTCGATCATTATTGCGCAGAGAACTGTCTTTTTATTTTATATTCTTGGTACATTTTTCGCATTATTTGATTTTTGTAGGAGGATCAAATTACAAAAATATTATTTTGTTTCGTCACTTTATAATCATTTAAAAGGGCGTGACATTTTTAAATTTTACGTTTGGACCACGAATAATTGGTGACGATAGCTAGAAAGCTGTCGTCGAGTTTGACGACGAAATCGTGCGTTGGTGACATACAGCATACGCACAATTTGACTTCTTACAATGTGATGACATTGAGAGACGCTCTGTTATACAGCATACAAAATACTTCCTCACATGAACGTCAGACAAATTCTGGACAATTTTAATCATGAAACCAAAAGATTTGTATATGACATTAATAAACAATTAACACATAAATCATAAACTGAAAACCGTTTTTAAATATATCCAGTGGTTTAGTACATATAAAATTATAAATTGGATTTTTTTTTGTTTTCCATTCCATTTCCAATTTATTATTATTTTTTTTTTTTTTTTGAAAATTGGACTTATACGCAAAACTCCGTAATTTTTTTTTTTCATGAACATAAACTTTTTTATTTTTTGATAGGTATCATTACTTATACAGGGCAATCATGCGCAACGTTAATTTTTCTAAAAGCTTGTTCTATTAGCTTTAAAACGAGCCATCAATGAAATTTCTAGCATTTCTAGTTCAAGAGATATTTAAATATGAACAACCATACAAAAGTGATTTTTTGCCCTTTTTTCCAACTTTGAGCCACTCTGGAAGTAGTGGACGGAAAAAAAAAAAATGGTTAGTGCACGTCTCAATACCCTTTATCAATTCCCAAAATTTCATTGAAATCGAAGAAGGTGAGTTCCAACCGCTGGTCGATTTGGTGTGGAATGGCCCATAATAGTTTATTGTGAATTTTGTTTTGAGTGATATTAGTTCATATTTTTTAAATTTTAATGTAATCTTAACACACACTTTTCAATTCTTGCTAGTTTATGCCAGGTAGTTATATAGGTACAGTAGTCAGCAACAATTCTTATTTAAAATCGTCTTTAATAAATACTAAGAATTGTTCAAATATACTTATGTTTTAAATGGTTATTAAACCCTACTCTAAGAGTGAAAGGGTATATTCAGTTTGGTACGCTGTTTGAAACACCCAGAAAGAAGCATCTCCGGTATGGAAAAGTATATATATTCTTGATCAGCATGACCTCCTGAGATTTATCGATGTCCGTCTTTCCGTATGGCTTAGGTAAACTTTTTTGATCAAATATATATTGACTTAATGCTCAAATACATGAAATAATGTTTTCCCACGAAAGGACTTGTAGTTCCCAAAAAAAAAAAAATTTCGAAATTCGGTACACCTATCCATTTGTAATGGGTATCAAATGAATGGAAATTCTTTAGCGATTGAAAGTTTGTAGTTATTTTCAGGATTCGTATACCCTGGTGACCTATAGACCACTTTGAATGGTAACCATACATATGAGTAGGGTATTTATAGTCGGCTTAGACCGACTATAATTTTGATAATCCTAACTCTCATGTGATCTAACCTTCACAACTGGTTCGGATTCGGATTTATCTATCATATGATACAAATCGTATTCGAAGTTCGGATTTATGGCGCCACAGGTTCCGTCGGACCGGATTTTTTGACACATTTTATACACTTTTTTTACGAATGCATTGTTGTGTCGGAATGTAATTTTTTGTGTAGTGAAAAAAACTTATTTTTTTATGTTAAAGTCTAAAATTAATTGATTTAATATTTTTTCCAGCGTTTCGCAAAAATACAAAATGTTCAATTGTTAAATTTATTTGTAAAATTTTTAAAAACGCATACTCAGCGCGATATGCTCAATGCCATGATGCTCAATGCCTCCTGGTTCTCCGTGCGCCGAATGCTGTCGCGTGGCGTAATGCATAGCCCACTGAGCGTATACATCTGCCCGTATACATGGCTCACGGCATGTGCGTTCTATATCGTCTGGGTGCTGGATGCGACACAGCAAATGGCTAGCGTACGCGAACGATATTCGTTGACGATATGGTGTGCGCTGGTGCTGCACGAGGTGCCCATCAAACATCCCATACTCCTGGCCAGCACACACTGCTGGCCACTTCCCGTCTAGCATGTATGCGGGCGCGCGCAGAACAGAGACTGCGGTATCGCCATATTTTATCTCGATTGCCTCTTGCAGCAGTGTTTGGAAATTCTGTTGAAGGCCGTCCGTATCACGCGAGGAATGCAAGTGGCAGATTATCAAAGAAATGATACCCTTTCCATGGCTATTGATTCTAATAAAATCGACTTGTTTACATAAATGTTAAATGAAAAATGAACTAATTTTCTTTAAACAATAAAATATTAATCAATTTGTTACAAAATTAGCACAAATGTTTTACTAATTTTCGAAGTTACATTTTTGATTGGCAACGCTGAATTCCATTCTGAACGGATCTCGTGATAGCTAAAAAATCGTATTTGTAGCGGAGATTCGGATGAAATAATGAGGACAGCGTAGCCGCACTTATCGTGGCGCTAAAAGGAGGCGCAGCCGAAGTATTGCAGACTGTTCCAGAAAGCGATAGAAATAGTTACACAGCGGTTATGGCTGCACTGCAACACAAAAACGGCAGTGATCACATGAAACTGATCTACAGAATGGAACTAAAGGGCCGAATGCAAAGAATGCAAACGGTGAAACATTGCAGGCGTATGCAGCGGACGTTGAGAGACTTACAAATTTGAGGTATTCCGATTTAGCGTGTGATTTCTTGGAAATGTGCAAGATAAATGCGTTCGTTTACGGCATACGGGATTCTGAGACAAAACGTGCAGCAAGGACTATGCCCAAGGTTACATTTATGTAAACGGTCACCACAGCGCTTACGCAGGAGATATCGCCTACATTGTGCCCACTAACGATGGAGACACGTGTATCAGATGAGGAGAGAAAAGCGTCTAGAGCGTCTAAAGCCAGCGGTAATCCGGACATTATGCTGCCAATGCCCAATCGAAAGGTAAATGCTACAACTGTAAAAATATGGGCATATGGCACGCGACTGTCGTGAAAAACGTAAATATGTAATTGTGCAACCACCTAAGGGATACAGACCAGAAAAGAGACCTGAGGATGGTCGAAATAACACCAGTTGCCATCTTAGAAATTCTGGCACTGTGTCGGCACGAGTGTGTACGATGGAATCCGGAGAGTGCCGTAGAGAAGGATGTGCAAAAGCCGTTTCTAAATAGTGTTCTGGGCAAGAAGAAGAGTCAAGACCGAGACGCGTTGCATCCTTCCCTGCGGCAGAGGATACAAATTCAAAGTGATAAGATAAAGGCCAGACACGACTTGAGAGCAAACTCTGAGGGATTTAAGGAAGGTTATGCTTTTTAGCCCGCATAACCAGATCTCCATATTGTTAAACCATAAGCTGCAAACACACAGGGAAGGACCGTACAAGATAATTAAAACGATTAATGACATTATGTATCGGATTCAGAATACTACAGGCGTCTGACGAAAAATGAATCGTACATTTAGAAAGTTTGACGCAATACAGAGAGAGAGAGAATTAACATCTGTTCGGGACGAACAGATTTAGGTGGAGGGCAGTGTTACGAAAAGATGAAATTTGCCCCATAGTGCAAGCATTCGGCAATAATAAATGAGACGCACGACGATTCAGCGCAATGTGTTAGAAAGAGACGGAAGATCATTCAGCGTACTGAGCAATGTGCGAGGAAGAGATGGAAGATCAGCACATTGAAACACATGAGTGCGAATGAGATGCCAATAGCATGCGTTATTCACGAAACGAGAAGGTTCTCGAAACATGTCGAAGCTTGTCGAAACGTGTCGAACTGATGCATGCAGTATATAAGGGAGCCGCATCTGAGGCACAGCACTTCAGTAGTGATTGTAAAGTGGTCGAGTGCGTCTCGTGTGATTTATCCCAAAATTCCATTGATTATTTGAAATTTATATCAACATTTTTTGCTCTTATAATAAAAATGTGTGCATGTTTATTTTCAAAGTTTTTTTTCGACATTTTCTAGCTTTAAAATATTTTTCGACATATTTTGTTTCAGCCAAAAATTATTTCGACATTTTAAGGCTCTGAATATTTCGACATTTTTATCTTTCGACATTTTTTTTCGACATATCGTACGGATCCCTTTTTTGAACAGTACCAGATATATTTTTAAACTATTTATTGCAATTGTGATAGCTTCTCAAATTTTACTATTATTCTATCTAAAATAAATGTCTCGAAATAAGTTTCAGATAAAAAAAAAACATGTAGTCAAAAATTCTATTTT
This sequence comes from Dryomyza anilis, assembly GCA_951804985.1. NCBI lineage: Eukaryota > Metazoa > Arthropoda > Insecta > Diptera > Dryomyzidae > Dryomyza > Dryomyza anilis. The sequence continues at coordinate 47,595,361 of OX638133.1, read as the reverse complement.
ACATTTTGTGTTAAATGTGATATATTAAACAATTTCTGCTGGGTTGATTAGTACAAAGCAGCGTCGACCTGCTTGCATGAAGTCGTACGATCGACTGATCGCTTCCGCAGGTCAAACGAACTTATATTCGCTGCACTCTAACTAAGAAAGTCTTCTCAGCCTTTCCGCTTCATCGCTCTTTTTTTTTTAATTTTATATATTGTATTGGATGCGATTAACAATATAATTGAGTTATAAATGACATATGGTCATTTTTATATATAAAAAAATTATAGTTTTAAAATTTCTAACTGAGTAATATGACGAGAATACTGCATGTAGTTCTTTTATAGATCACTTTCTGGTCTGATTATATGTATGTGAAGTTATTATGCGTCAACATAATACGCTCAACACGCCTAGCATGAAACACTTTCAACCCAAAAGTCGTGGGAGAACTTAAATGTTTTAAGAATATGTTTCGGACATCTCCCCGAGTATTTTAAGACTAAAATAAAAAATCGTATGCATGTTTTTGAAAATATCGCAGTTCCAATTTTATTTTTGTGCGGTTTAAGCTTTAAGCAAGTGTTTTCTTTAACAACTCAAATCAATTTTACAACATATATTCGTCCTGATAACCGTAAATCTACTTCTGCAGGTTTTGTAATTTCACATGCTTTATGAATTCTTCTTACTTTGACCACCAAAATTTAAATATGCAATTTAAGGATGATTTTTTTGTACTTATTTTTTTTACCCTTACATATTCTTTGCCCGGCTATGTATATGTGCAGGACAGCATTTTTCCAAAAATACTCATTTTAAAAGGGACTTAGATTAAATATATCTCACTTTATATTATAAATTTAAAATCTACTATATATTTGTGAATGTAAGTATATATGTCTGTATGTTCCGAATAGGCGTCAAAACGGCTGAACCGAATTGAATAACATTTTGACACAATATATATGTTGGGGTCTGGGCAGAGTATAGGCTATATCTAGGTGAGATTGGTCGACTGGGCGTGGCACCTCCCATATAACTTAAAAATTAAAAACACATATTAGTTATTAGGATAGCAAATTCTAATGAAATTTTGGTCAGTGTTATATATAACCATTTTAAACGGTATCGCGAAATGTGGGCGGTATTGGACCACTGGGCGTGGCACCCCCATAGAATGTACATTTTCCAGATGGTGTATGTCAACAGTTATTATAATGATATCAATATATTTCACCCAAAATTCACCACACCAAAACACACCACAAAGGAACGCACCACACTAAAACTCACCACATTAAAACTCACCACACTAAAACTTACCACACTAAAACTCACCACAATTAAACTCACCACACTAAAACTTCTACTGGGAAAAACTCTACGGGGAAGAATTCTACGGCGAAGAATTCTACGGGAAAGAATTCTACCGGGAAGAATTCTACGGGAAAGCGTTCTACTGGGAAGAATTGTACGGGGAAAATGTAAAAATGTTCTTTATATTAATAAAATCAATCCATATCCTTGCATTTACAAAATCTTCGCACGAGTCGTGCACGCGTCCAGCTAGTTGTTATATATTCGGTAAAAGTTTCATGATGATACGGTTAATAATTATTTAGATATAATCCATCAAATTCAGTTTGCTTTTTACCACATATTAATATTTTATATCTTTCTTTTTTTCAACAAAAAAGTGTTCAGTAATTATACACGGATTTTCCTTATAAATATTCGGCACATACTTTTTTTTGAAATATCTACAATATTTTTTAAATATTTTTATTAAGGTACGAAATTAAATACATATATGGTTTTTGTTTCGTACCTTAATAAATAATTAATAAATATACGTACAATATTTTTAATAGTCAGATAAAAACCCACGTCATGCGCGTGGACTTGCCGATATGTCGCTCTAAATTTCAAAAGTGCTAAATGAGACACAGCACCCGCGGCTGAACTCCGCTGCAACTCTATCGCTGGCGATACTCTTCGACAATGAGGTGGCGCTTAGCGGAGAGAATGAGATGACGCTTTACTCCAACAGCAACGCGCTGCCCTTTTGTCTGCTCAAGCACAAGTGTTGTATATTTTAGAGATGTAAAATTAGAGTTGATTTACATACATTTATTTATTCTACAATTTAACTAATCAAAGACACTTTTTTGTTTTTAGAGTTTAAAAGACACTTTTATTAAATTTACTATTGAAAAGACACTTTTACTATTTTAGAACCTCCACTTGAGGTTGGTTAAACTACAATCTTTTAAATTGCAACGAAAGGTATTAACAATACCTTCGTTGCAAGCTTTTCTTAAATTCTATTCTCACTATGTTCTAGTGAGTTTTCACTTTCACTCAATTTTGGTATACGTGACTTTTGAAGAAAGTCCGACTTGCAGTTTTTAGCTGACAGCAATTGCGAAATATCAGAATTGTTGGCAATCGCTGCTTCACTTATTTTAACATAGACCCAAAACTATGCAATGGGAAATTGTATTGCAAGCCTCTTGAAAGAGGTGTGGTCTAAGTAAAGCTTTAGCGCTTTGCCAAATTATTGCCAGCTTCTGTTAACTGTGTAAGCTAACATGAAAGAGGTGTGTTCTATGTAAAGCTTAGCGCTTTGCAAATTATTATCATTGTTGCCAACGTGAAGCGTTGGGACAATTCTATGAACATGTTACTGTACAACATTAGTACAACATGATATAAAAAAATATGCTTATTTTAACATGGTGATAATAAATATAATATGTTTTTTTTTTTTTAAGTTATGTATAAAAATATGTTTGAATAATTCAATAATAATAATGATAATATATATATATATATTTTTAAATTTATTTTTATTCTTTTTTTTTTATTTTTTTTTTTGTTTTTTTGTTAGATTTCTTCTTTTTTATATATATTTTTTCTTCTTTTTTTATATATTGTTATTATTTGTTTTTTTTGTTTCAATATCTTTTGTTTTATACTTGTGTAATATTTGTTCATACTTATAATGAGAATATAACCGATTTCATATTTGTAATTGGATGATAATTATTATACATATATATATGTATATAGATAAACTTGTTCAATTTATTTTACTTATACGTGTTTTGCATGTGTATTGAGAGTGTGTGTTTGTTGGTAAAAATGAATATATTGATTTTATATTTGGGTTAGAGAGGTGTAAATAATTACATGAGTGACTTTTGTATGCCCTACTGTTGGACCAGATTTCTCCTCTTGTTGGGTCGGATTTGCCTTGTTCCTCTTCAATGTTTCGTTGTATGTAGTGTGTTGGATCTGTTGGGCTTCGATGGTTCTTGTGGAATTTGATAATGGTGTTATCTCCAGTAGACGTCGTCATGTTGATACGCTGGATTCTTAGTCGTTAAAGAGAGCTTTGGTCCCGTTGACTTGGTTGACTTCGTTCGAGATGAGAGTTCTTTTCTGCGATCTTGTCAAACATTTTGAAAACATCTTGCTGCTCATGTCACTTTATGTAGCTTATAGATTTCTGAATTGTTGATATTAGAAAATCGTTACTGCATCGCTTCTTCTATGTGCGATGGAAGACATAATAATTTGACTTTTTATATACATTTTCAAGATCAATGTTGAATATTGTTTTCTGCATCTTGTTTCTGGCAGTTGTAGTTTTATGATTAAAATTCAATCACTGCAATCTACTTGTGCTTGGTATAACAACATGTTTGCTCCTAGTGCATCCTTCTACGTCTTTAAATATGCTGCCTCTCTGCTTCATTTCTTCGTTTTTCTTTACTTTATTTGAATCTGCTGGACCTCTGCTTCGCTTCTTCATCTTGTTGATAACACCCAGAGCTCCTTCCACATGTCCCCACTGAAGTTCCAAGACCGTCTTCTGAGTATCCAGCGCTGTTGGTCACTCTAAAAAACAATTTTTGTGCACTCGGATATTTTAAATTTACATGAATATTTTACAAACAAGTAATTTAATTTTGTTTTTAAACTCTTCCAAATGTGTGGTTGGGTACTAACTTATATAAACTTAATATAATTTTCGTAAATTATATAATGGTTTATGTACATTCGTCACAAGAAAAATATTGATCTTAAGATATTTAAATTACTTGAAATATAGTGTGCACATTATTTGAAGTATTACTATTTAGTGTAGTACTAGCTTTTATTAACATAGTGTAATTTTAGTGTAATTATATATTTAGCCCAATGGCTAAGATCGTCGTCTTATATGCGGAAGGACTCAATGCGGCGGACCAATCCCCCTTCAATGCGCAAAACTACAAAAAAAAATTATTTCATGTAATTTTTTTTTATATAATTATATATGTATATAGAATATATTGTACATTAAATATATTGTATATACAAATATTTATTATTTTAAATCTTCTCAAAAATTGTTGAATTAATTATATATGTTATTTATATATTTTTTTTAATCTGATTAAATTTAATTTTTTTTGTAATTTATTTAAAAAAATAAAATGTTAGATAAAAATTAAAATATTTTTTTTCCTTTTTTCTTTAATTTGAATTCCCTTTTTTGTCATATTTTTTTTCTCTTTTTTTTTCTTCATTAAAAAAAAAAATAGTTAATATCTGCTATTTATATATTTTTTTTCTTATCTTTTTTATATATATATATTTTTTTCTTCTCTTCTTATATTCTTTTTTTTTCTCTTTAATAAACATTTTTATACCTCCTTTTTTTTAATTTTAGTTCTTTTTTTTCATATATATTTTTTTATCTCTTTTTTTTTCTTTAAAAATTGAATAGTTAATAGTATTATCTTTTTTTTTCTTCTCTTTAATTAAAATGTTCATACCTCCTTCTTTTTTTTCTCTTTAATTAAAATTTTCTCCTATTTGTTTAACTTTAGTTCCCTTTTTTTTTCATATATATATTTTTTTATTTATTTTTTTTTTATTCTTTTAAAAATTTAATTGTTAATATTATTTTTTTTTGTCTTCTTTTTTTCTCTTTTTTTTAATAAAAATTTGTATCCCTCTTTTTTTAAATTTTAATTCCCCATTTTTTTTTTCTTGTTTATTATTTTTTTTTTTTCATATTTTTGACTTTTTTTTTTAAATAATATTTAATACCTATATATATATTTTCTCTATTTTATTTATACTAATATGTTTCCTCTTTTTTTCGATTCAATTAAAACTTTTTTTTAATTTTAACTGCACTAAATATTTTAATGCATAAATCGATTTTTTTTGTTAATTTTAAATTCTTTGCTTTTATTTATTACCTGTTTTTTTTTACATTTTATTTATTCTACTAATATATATTTTTTTCGTTCCTTGTTTTTTAATTATAACTGTACTAAATATTTATATATCTCTCTTTTTTTTAATTTTAATACTAACTGATATTTTTCTTCTTCTTTAAGAAATTTAAATTATTATAAGTAATTTCTTCAAATTCATTTAAAATTTATATGTTATATTCAAACATATTCAAATTGAATTATATTAATATACAAAAGTGCCTATGATTTCTCTGCATGTAAAAAAAATATAATTAGAAGTGCGATTTATAATCTAAACATGTTTATTATTTTATTATATTATTTTTGTGTACTTATAAATATAAGTCACATTATATTAAACTTCCTACTGGCATGATGGTAAAATTGAATTATATTTATTTGCATTGTTTATGGTATCAAAAAAAAAATTGCAAGATCTGCATTTATATGTCAGCTATTAACGCTTGCTTAGTGTATGATATACATACGTGCGTACAAATTGCATATGTGCTTCAGCATGAAACACTTGGGGGAATGACTCTTTTCAAGGTTTGATAGCTTGCTCTATTAATATCAGTCAGTAATGCAATTGTTGGTTTTGAATTATCTGTATTGAATTCGTCAATTTTATGACTAACATTGATTTAATTTTAAATTAATGCAAATGGTTGCATGTGCTTAATTTATTTCTTTTCTCAATTGATAATTAACTAACTTTAAAATTATAAGTTCTTTTCCTAAAATAGTTATATATATATTTTTTTATTTTTTTTTATTACTAAATTATTGTTTTTAATATGTCCTATGTTTTTTTATTTTTTATTATTATATTTTTTCTTTTGTTTGTTACTTACTGTTTTCCTAAACTATTTATATTTATTTCTTCCTCTAAATGACGAGTTATAATATTTTTAGTTTTAACGGCATACACTATTTGTGATATGCCTTTAACAAATTATTGTGAATTTTCTTATCTTTGTTTTTGATCAATATCGTCGTGGTCACTGGCCCACTTCCCTCTACGACCACGTAGGGTCCCTACCAAATTGGAAAGAACTTATTCTTCCTAGTTTGGTTTTTCATTAAAACCATGTCGTGTGGTTTGAATTGTATAGGTTTGAGGTTCTTGTCGTATTGTTTTTTCGACACCTCCTTGGCCCTACATTGATTTTGCCTGACGATCTCGTGTGATCGCTGTATTTGGTACTTTAGTACCTTATTGTAGTCTTCTGCGTTATATAAATGTGAACATTTACGCTTTAAATTCGTAGGCATGTCGAAGTCAATTTTTTTGTCGAAGTAATTTTTTAATTCCTAACAATTTACATGTATCCGAAAATAGTTTGGAAACGAACTTCGATCCATTGTCTGTTACCAATACTTTGGGTATATTGTGGCGTGTAACTATTTCGTTGAAGAATGCTTTTGCTACGGTGTTGGGTTCCGCATCGGGTATAGCCAGACAGCACATAAATTTAGAAAAATCGTCCTGAAACGTTAAGATGTATTTATTCCCTGAAATGGTTTCAGGCAGAATACCCACCAGGTCCATGTACACTTTGTCAAAGGGTCTGACTGGCGTATCAGTTAGAACCATTGGCATCTTCGTCAGCCTTGAACTCTTGTTTACCTGACATTTTGAACAATTTTTCACATAATCCTTTATTTGCTTCTGCATACCCTTCCATCGGTACTGTTGCCGAATTCTTAAAAATGTTTTTACGCCTCCTTGGTGACCACCTAACGGTGAATCGTGAAAATCTTTAATTACCGTCTCTATGTCCCGAGGTTCAGCTAGAATTATTATATTGTCATTTTCCTTTGTTATCAAATCGTAAGGATTGCATTCTGACTGTTTCTTATCGTCTTCCTTGTCTCTTTTCATGGTTTTCGAACGTGTTTGTACTACAACTACTTTTTCAGTATTATTCGGTATGCGGCTAAGCGCATCCGGGTTTAAATTACTTTTTCCCGGTTTATAATGAATTTCGAAATCATATTCCGATAATTTGTGTCGGAAACGAGCAAGACGTGATGTCTGATCTTTTAAGTTTGCTATACCCTTTAGGGGCTGATGATCTGTATAAATTTTAAATGGTGTTCCCAAAAGATATGCCCTTAAATTTTTTTGTTGCCCATACAATTGCCAAAAATTCTTTCTCTATAGTAGAGTAGCGTGTTTCCGCATCGTTGAGAGACCTACTGTCAAACGCGATCGGACGGTCGCTTCCAACTTCACCTTGCGAAAGAACCGCGCCATTTGCTTCGTTACTGGAGTCTGTCGTGAGAAAAAAGGGTTCGTTAAAATCCGGATACGCTAGTATGAGTGGTGACATAATTGCCTCTTTAAGTTTTAAAAACGAATTCTGACAATTATCATTCCATATGAACTTAGCGTCATTTTTAAGTAAACAGTTTATTGGTAATGACAATTTCGCCATACCTCCTATAAATTTTCTGTAATAATTAATTGAGCCTAAAAATGCTTGAACTTCCTTCCTATTTTTCGGTACTGGAATATTTTTTACACACTCTACTTTGGCTGGGTCTGGTAGGGCACCTAACTCAGAACACGTATGTCCTAAATATATAACCTCGCGTAGCAAAAACTGGCATTTCTCTGTATTTAATTTCAAGTTATGTTCTCTCAGCTTTTGCAAAAACTTGCATAGCCTATGCTCGTGTTCTGCTAAATTATTTCCATAAACCACTATGTCATCTAAATAAACGAAACAGTCAATACCCTGTAAACCTGTTAGTATGTGGTTCATTATCCTTTGAAAAGTGGCAGGTGCCCCCGTTAGACCGAATGGCATACTGTTTAATTTGAAATGACCAAGACCTGTACTGAAAGCAGTTTTTTCTTTGTCACTATCTTCAACTAGAACCTGATGGTAACCACTTGCTAAATCTAGTGTTGAAAAATACCGACTATGACCTAACTGGTCTAGAATCTCATCTATTCGTGGTATCGGAAATACCTGTTTGATGGCGACGTCATTTAATTTTCGGAAATCTATAACCAGTCTCCATTTCTTATTGCCATCTTTATCGCCCTTTTTAGGTACCAATAATAATGGGGAATTCCAAGGCGACATTCTTGGTGAAATAATTCCATCGTTTAACATCTTTGATACTTGTCTATTAAACTCATTTCTATGCATATGAGGAAGTTTTTACTGTTTCTGATTTATTGGTGGTTGATTCCATTGTGTGTGTATTTCATGTTTTAATATCGGAATGAATGTTAATTCATCCCCTTCCAAATGAAAAACGTCATGATATGATAAGCAAATATTTTGCAAAGATGCAACTTCTTCTTTATTTAATGATTCATCGATCTTTACATTCCCTAATAATCTATCAATTCTATTTTTTATATTAACCGAGTTTATTGTATTTATTGTAGAACTCGCCTTTGTTGCTTCTTTATATTTGTTAAAATTTGAAAATTGTGGCTTGAAATTGCTATCAATGGTTACCTCCTTATCGGTGGCATTTAAAATTATTGCATATACTCTATTTCTTCTAACGTTTGTTAAACTCTCTCCCAAATATACTCCTGACTGAATTTCCTGTTTGTGCAACAAAACTATAGGAATTCTTGTTCTTAACGGCAGTGATACAACCATGGCTGTTCTGGGCTGTACCCTGATTTGTTGATTAAAATTTATATTTTCTATGTCTTGTAATGATTTTAATGGAAATTTAACAAGATGATTTTTGCCTTCATCAAAAAATGTAATTTTTTTATATAGCGCATTTATTATAGATCTGTTCCAGAGATTGTCACGCCCGACTATTCCATCTGCTGGTATCCCTTGTTCAAGTGACACAACGTGTAGCGTTAAAATCAGGTTTTCTATGTTTGTGTGCTGAATCTTAGTGGAGCCTAAGGTTCTAACACATCCACCAAAAGCACCACTCAGGTCTTTCTGAAAATTTTTATTAAAATTCGGCAAATGTGCCATCCTATTTTCTTTAATCAGGCTGGCCTCAGCTCCAGAATCCACTAACAGAGTAAGTTTTCCATTTTTTGCTGCCTCGCAAGGTACTTCAATGAACACATCCCTCGTATCGGGACACTCTCCATGCCGGTTAAATATATTACGATGCATGCCTAATTGTGAAGTTAATTTTATTTTTCTCGACATAAATTTACTCTTAATATTATTAGCAATTGAAGACAATTTAATTTTACAAATCATGAATTTATTATACATTTCTGACGATAAAACGCACATAACGCTAATAATAAAAAGAAATATTGAAATTACTTCATTACAAATTATACTCGCCCCTGTACGGAATGTATCCACTGTCTTGCCAGACGTTTGATCTACAATTCCCAGATTTTCAGGGCAGTTAATTACGACTTCCTTTCTATTTGATTTACTTTTGATTTTATTATTCTTGATTTTAATATTTTTAACTTCCGATTCAATTGGTTTTACTTTCTTTACTTTATTTGTTTTTTTTTTTATAGTTTGTTTAGCCGCGTAGCTCAGTGGTTAGTGCGTTGGACTGCGAGTCGAAAGGTCCCCGGTTCAAGCCTGGACTGGGGCTAACAACATCTTTCCATAGAAACATTTTTCTATACCGCGCTACCTCTCGGCAGTAAATGGCAAACCTACGAGAGTAAAACATTGCCTATGAAAAGCTCTCACCCGCCGTTCGGATTCGGCAATAAACTGTAGGTCCCACCACTTTGAGTACAAATATAACACGCACAGCTCAAAATGGTGAGAGAGCTCGGCCGAAGTTCTGTACAGGACTGTAGCGCCAAACTATTATTATTATTGTTTATTTTTAATTTCCTTAATTCCTATATTCTGTTCATTATTCGTGTCAAGTTGTGTATTATTACTATTTAGGTCATTATATGTTTTTGTTGGAATATTTATATCTTCATTAATATGTATTTTTACTTTTTGTTCTACATTTTTTGCGTTAATAATATTCGCTGTTTTATTTTGTTGTAGTGTGCTATTTGGAACGTCTACAACTACTGGCCTTACTACACTATTTGCTAAGGGTCCCCAGTTTAGTGGCCTTGACTGGGCCCCTGGTAGTTTCCCTGCGGAGTGCTATTATTGTACCATGCATCATATTTGCGTTTGACATAACAATTCATAATAAAATGTCCGTCCTTTCTGCACCAAGTGCAATATTTAGCAGACCTGTTTGCAAAATTCCCATTACCATTATTTCCTCGAAAAACTTGTGTATCGCGTTTAACACGACAATCCCCATCGACGTGTCCCCCTCTATGGCACCAATCGCATCTCAATCCTGGAGCACCCCCGCCTTGGTTCTGGATACCACTTTGACCATTTACCTGAGTTACGGGTGGCTGACTTCCTTGAGGAGCAGTATGTCCTGGAAAAACATTCCGACCCGAACGATCTGCACACTGTTCATGTCCATAAGTACGACAGTCACTGCAATACGGAGTGTTTCTCCGTGTATGACATTCATCCCACAGATGTCCCTTCTTCTTGCAAAAAGAACATGTAGGTGTAGGCTGCTTCATACTTACATTTTGTGTTTTCTCTTCCGTCTCCTTTTTTTCATTGCCTTGGCCACCTGATGCATTATGATTATTTGGCATGAAGATCGATGAGGGCTCATTGAAATGAACTCCAAACTTGTCTATGCCCGCTAACTCTGCTGACTCTCTTTGTATCGTCGCATGGTCCAATGCCTCTTCCACCAATTTCTCCAGTGTTGTTTGCTTACTGCTCAACATGAGCATTCGCAAAGTGTAATCCCGAAGTCCTAACTTAAATGAGCTTTTAACTAAATTATTCAATTCATTAACGAACACGTCGTCTTTCGTATCATTATATTTACATTTAATCGTGCTTAATGCTGCCGACTGCAGGTTAATCAAACGCCTTGAGAAAGATCTAATACTTTCCCCCGGATACTGAGATGCCTGTCTAATGTCATATTGAATGGCATCTACTGATCTACATTCCAAGTACGTATTCCTTAACAGATTGTATAAATCATCTATTGTGTCAAACTCCTTTGAACTTACTAAGTCAAAAACATCTCCCTGTAAACGAACCCTAACGCCTTTAATAAACTCCTTCATTTGTTCAGGCTTCAGTTCTGCCCTTACCACTTCACATCCTTGAAGAAAACGGTGAAGATCCGTCCTCAGCGATGATGAGTCTGCACCTGCAAAATCTGGCATTTTTAACAAATTTCGCGACTTCGCCTAATCCCATGTTGCCCTGTGTTGTGATGTCGTCACTTTCTATGATATCCTTGTGGTATAAGGATGTCTCGTGCGCTGTCTTAACCTCCTCGTTCAAATATCTAATACGCGCGTTCAACTCCTGAATTTTGTTGTTCGCTTCCTCCAACGTCGCGTACTCCTCCCTTGCCTGGCGTCTGACCGAATTATTTATTGATTCCTTAGAAATATTCTTTTCTTTCAATAAATTTCTTAATTTTATGTTTTCCTCTTCTATTTTACTAATTTCTTCTAACTCTGCTGTACGTTTTAAACAATAGTCGTTTAAACGTTTTCTCAACACGTCAACTAATCTTTCTAATTCACAGTTTTCTGCTAAAACAGATTTAATTTTTAAATTCTGGAAATTTAGTAACTCTTCTACTATTTTATCTGCCTCCTCTAATTTAGATAAATGCAGAATTCTAGATATATTATCTTTTAATAATGCTGTACTATCTTTATTTAGTATTGTTGGTACAAATTGCGACCATAATTATTCAACAAATCTGTCCAATTCGCTAGATTGCTTTTGAATATACGCATTTAATATTTTCAATCAATTTAAAACGTTATCTTTATCTTAAAAAAAAAAAAAAAATTCATTTAGTATTTGGAAATTTCAATGAAACTAAAATGTTACCCAAACAACAACGAAATCAATTTTGGCATTCATGAAGTATATCTATAAACTACTTCTTTCAAATTTATTTTCAAGTATTTTTTTTTAAATTAAATAAATTTCATTTAATTGTAATTGAAAATTTCAATGAAACAAAAATGTTACCCAAACAACAACGAAATCAATTTTGGCATTCATGAAGAATAACTATAAACTATATATTTTTTTCAAATTTATTTTCAAGTATTTTTTTTTTAAATCTGTTTTCTATAACATTGGAAAAATAAAAATAATTTTATTTTTCCAAATAAAAAAAAAAATATCTGTATATTGTAAAAAAAAAAATTAACATACAATGTTTATTTTTTTATATAAATTTTGTGTTATTTTTAAAATCATAACAGCAATCAGTGCTGTGTTCACGCGCTTTAAAATTAAATAAAATCATTTAGTTTTTATTTGTTATACACTGGAGGGTCCGTAGTTTGGAATCTCAGTGTTATTTCGATTTATTTATTTGGAAATGTTAATTTTCCTTTTTAAATTAAATTAATTATTTTTCAATTGTTATACACTGGAGGGTCCGTAGTTTGGAATCTCAGTGTTATTTTATTTATTTATTGTTCATTGAATGTTAATTGATTCTATTCAATATTCATTTACATTTTAAAAATAAATTTATATTTAACTATATTCTGTTGTAAAATAGTCCCTCTTTTTTTAACTTCTAAAACACTACTCATAAAAAAAATGAAAACTATCCTATTCTATTTTTATATCTTTAAAAAAAAAAAATTCAAACACTTACCATTTTTTTAGGGTCCTTCCTCCTTCGTCCTTCCTTCTTCCTATCTCTCGGTCTTTGAGAGGTTGGTACCAACGTACCGGCTGCGCCAAATGTTGTATATTTTAGAGATGTAAAACTAGAGTTGATTTACATACATTTATTTATTCTACAATTTAACTAATCAAAGACACCTTTTTATTTTTAGAGTTATAAAGACACTTTTATTAAATTTACTATTGAAAAGACACTTTTACTATTTTAGTACCTCCACTTGAGGTTGGTTAAACTACAATCTTTTAAATTGCAACGAAAGGTATTAACAATACCTTCGTTGCAAGCTTTTCTTAAATTCTATTCTCACTATGTTCTAGTGAGTTTTCACTTTCACTCAATTTTGGTATACGTGACTTTTGAAGAAAGTCCGACTTGCAGTTTTTAGCTGACAGCAATAGCGAAATATCAGAATTGTTGGCAATCGCTGCTTCACTTATTTTAACATAGACCCAAAATTATGCAATGGGAAATTGTATTGCAAGCCTCTTGAAAGAGGTGTGGTCTAAGTAAAGCTTTAGCGCTTTGCCAAATTATTGCCAGCTTCTGTTAACTGTGCAAGCTAACCTGAAAGAGGTGTGTTCTATGCAAAGCTTAGCGCTTTGCCAAATTATTATCATTGTTGCCAACGTGAAGCGTTGGGACAATGCTTTTTTTCGCTCTGGCCATAATTTTACTCGATGGCCGGCAATTCGAAGAATCTCTTGCAGCAGTGTCCGGTAAATCTATAGCAAGTGGGAGCTGGCCAAAGATACGATACTCTTCCATAGGTCCATCGATTCAATTAAATCAATCTCCTATGTCATATTTGTAGACAAATTAAACAAATTTCTTCAAAATATTACATTTTTAACAATTTGTTGCAAATTTAACACAAATAATTTTTATTTTTGTTGGTAAATTTTCACTGATTTGAGATAAACTGCTGATTTCGAATTTTCGAAGTTACATTTTTGTATTGACAACACGGAATTCCATTCCGCACGGTCATGAGTTCCGTTAAAAATCCATATTTGTAGCGGAGATTCGGATTTTTGCTACGACGGGCCTCATGATTGCTCTGATTACCATTCCTTAGTATATTAAAACTTGACAATTAGAAGAAAAACTGTGTTTAAGGTGTTTTAGGAAACGATTGTGCAACAGTACTATATATTTTAAACGTTTTTATTATGTTGCTTTCTTGTCTGTCTGTTCGGTACAAATTTTGTAATTTCTTTTAAATTACCTTCGCGATAAGCTACAGACTTGAGATTTTTAATATTGCATCGAACTGGATGACAATGCAATATTATCGTTTTTTGACATCCGGTTCATCATGGTTCTATTGCCATAGTTCCATATTAAAGAAACTTTGAAACATGAATATATTTAATATTAATAATATTAGGGCTTTCGAATTCTGTCAGACAAAAATCTAACTGACACCAAAAATAAGAAAAATAAATAATATGAAATGAAAAATATTTTTTAAAATAAAACGTTTTTAAGTGAATTTTTCCATACTTTCTTAAATGGCCCTTACAACCGTGGGTCGGTTTTCACCGCTGAGAATGAAGCCGCGCCAGTCGGTTTTGCATTGCGCGCGCTGACGCCAGTTAGAAATAACAAGCGTTGCCAGGTTGTCCTCAACTTGGTCTTTCCAACGCAGATTTGGACGCCCACTTTTACGCTGTCCACCTTCTAGTTTCGATTCAAGCACCTTCTTGGCTGGAGTATTTTCATCCATTCGTTCGACAAGCCGGTGGATCTTGATGCGCTGGACTATGTCAATGTCGTCGAATAACTATACAGCTCATGGTTCATCCTGATTCGATACTCCTTAGCAAAGCAGATAAAGCCAAATATTTTACGGAGAAACTTTCTCTCGAACGCTCCCAGTACTCTCTAATCGGTGGAGGCCAGCGTCTATGTTTCTGCACCATAAAGTAAGACGGGCATGATGAGTGACTTGTAGAGCGTTATTTTTGTCCGGCGAGAGAGGGCTCTGCTTCTCAATTGCCTACTGAGCCCAAAGTAGCACCTGTTGGCAAGAGTTATTCTCCGTTTGATCTCCAGACTGACGTCGTTGTTGCTGTTTACGCTGGATCCCAGATAGACGAAGTCCTTCACAATGTCGAACTTGTGGGTGTTAAAATCAGCATTTTGTCCAAGACGCACGGACTCTTTTTTGCTTGTTGACACAAGGAACTTCGTCTTGTCCTCGTTCACCGCTAGACCCATTCGACGCGACTCTTTCTCCAATCTGGAGAATGCTGCTCTGACTGCCCGTGTGCTCCTGCCAATGATATCAATATCGTCGGCATATGCGAGCAGCATGACACTTTTGTTGAGGATAGTGCCGCTTTGACTGAGTTCGGCAGCTCGAACTATTTTCTCAATCAATAAGTTAAAGTCGCACGATAGGGAGTCACCCTGTCTGAAACCTCGTTCGGTATGAAATGGTCTTTTCCTATTCTCACTGAGCAACGTGTATTGCTTAGATCCTCCTGCATAGCCTTACTGTCTTAACAGAATATGGACGGCGAGCGGCAAGCGTCAAATCAGAGGACGCCCAAAATAAGAACGAACGTCGGCGAGCGGCGAACAAACTTCAAAAATGTAAACAAAAATTAAAATATATGAGAAATATTTGACAAAGTTGGCAACGTTTCACAAATTCCCTTGAAATTTTCAAAAAATATGACAACATTGCTTGAGAGCGCCACCGGCCGTTGACAGAAAAATAAAATAGATTTTATTCTTGCGTCGGCCGCTGACCGGAAAATTTGTTGTTGTTTTCCATGTTCGAACTCTCATTTATCGTTCGCCGCCCGCATTCTGTTCAGGCAGTTTCTCAGGTATAGCGAACTCAGACATTGCGGCATATAATCGTTCCCTTATCGGAGTGTACAAGGTGGCTTTATAGTCGACTAATAGGTGGTAGATGTTGATCTGTTTTTCTAGGAACTTTCCCTGGCCTATGGTGGACTTTCCAGGTCTGTAGCCGCACTGACAAGGTCCAATCATGCTGTTGACGATGGGCTTCAGTCGTTCACATAATACGCTGGATGCGAACCAACTTCCTAGTCAGCAAGAATGAGATTGTGCTAACCTCCTAGTCAGCAAGCATGAGGTTGTGCCAACCTCCTAGTCAGCAAACATGAGGTTGTGCCAACCTCCTATTCAGCAAGCATGAGGTTGTTTAAACCTCCAAGTCAGCAAGCATGGAAACTTCCAATTGAAAGTTTATTTTAAGAATATTTTTTTATATAGAAAACTTATTTATGTAAAGGTTTTGTTATGTATTTTTGATGCTTAAATATGTCACGCATACAATTTCAAAAAATATATCTATAAATTCCTGTTCCCTGAAAAATAAAAACAGTATGAAGACACATTTAATATTTTATTTCATCATAATTAAACAAAATAAAAAACTATTTACAATGCCACATATGGTCACAATTTGTTTATATTTTTATTATATTTCACTAGTTAAACAGCAATTTGTATTGAATTCATTCATTATTTTATTGATATTCATATATTTATTTCGCATTTTTACTTAATTAATGAATTTTCTATTGTTTGCCACTTGTGAAAATTTTTTACGTTTATTTATTTCTGCATGTATCCATAATTTTTGGCAAGAAACTGGCAACCGAACTGCAGACATGACATGACATGATGTTGCCATTTCTCATTTATTCTGTTAATACAATAACGTAGTCAGTTTCCGTAACAAATGCACAAACGTCAAATTTTGGCAGAATTAAAATGCAGTCATGAGGTTACGACAACCGAACGTGCAGTTGCGCGGACTAACATTTCGGTTAGAGTAAAAATGATACGTTCATTTTAATGACATGAGGTTACAACAAATGTATTTTGGTTGCAACACTGAAACGTTGGTTTAATTAACATCATGCCAAAAGAGGATTTTTGTGTGTGCATCTTTACAAGAAGAGGCTCCGGATTTTGAACCTCCGGCTAGGCGTCTTATTTTCTCGAAGAATTTTCGAGCCTCATTCCTGTCTCCATGCATCTCAATCTCCTCACACCTACGTCTTTCTGCCTCTCTTTTTTTACGCCTGAAAAAGTCTCTCTTCCCGCTCTTCTCTTTGTATCGCTCCTTCGCAGCTCGCGTAGCTACTTACTAAAGGGTGGGTTTGTACGTAGTGGCCGCGCGACACTCTGGTTATACCACTGATTCCTAAGGGGGCGTTGGAATCTAAGCACCTCTTCGGCAGCCATACTCATAGAGCAGGAGATATGGTTCCTTTGCACGCTTATATAATCGAGAGGAGGAGTGCTTTGTCTATGCAGGTGTGAGAGTCGAGTGGAAAAGGCTTGCATTGTCTTTTGTGATTGAATGTGTCCGACGTCTAACTATCTCGGCGTTTGGTTCGTACGTTCTTCGCAGCGCTTAAGCGTGTGCGGACCTTGGCTGCTACAAGGTAATGATCCGAGTCCATATTGGCACCTCGGATAGGGCGTACGTTCAATCACAACGTGATCGATTTAGTTTCAAGTTTTTTGATCGGGCGACAACCATGTGGCCTTGTGGATATCGAAATGTTCGAATCTAGTGCTACTAACTACCATGTTTTTTGCTGCGGCGAGTCGATTAGCCTCGTTCCGTTATCGGAAGTGTGGCATGGAGGCTTAATTTTCCGATTGTGGGACAATAGATGGCTTCTCTGCCCACCTTAGCGTTAAAATCGCCTAGCACGATTTTGATATCGTGGCGCTCTTTTGTCTCGTCATCTTTCTCGTTCGTCGAAGCGTGTGCACAAATTAGACTGATGTGGAAATATTTAGCCTTGATGCGGATTGTTGAGGACCTTCCGTCCACGGGCGTGAACCTAGAGACAAGGTGGCGGAGTCTCTTGCCGACCACAAATCCACATCCAAATTCGTGTCTCTCCGCATGGCAGCTGTAGTAGATATCACAGGACATTGGTTTCGAGCAGCCCGGTCCGGTCTGGATAGCGGTTATGTCAGCCTTATATTTTTTCGAGGACATCTACCAGCTGGATAGAGGCACCTGCCCTATAAAGGGTCCGGACATTTCAGGTGCATATCCGTAAATCATGGTCCCTAAAACATTTGCGGGGGTTGTCATCATGGTAATCGATCGTTATCCGAGGCTTCTTTTTTGTTTTCATTGGGCGCATAGGTTTTTTCCGTGGTGGGACCCAAACCCAAAACACGAACCCTCACTCTGAGGGAGATGCTGGCCACTCACTTTAGCCGAAATCTACACCGGGTGGTGTAGAGCGTCCCACAGTGTGCCCAAACGCTCTTAAATCGGGTGAAATTCAGTATTGTCGGAACCACTCAACCGATTTTAAAAATTTAAAAAGTGTTGTACAGGGAGAACTTAAGAGAACTTAAGTTTTGAAATTGGAGTTTGTATCTTTAATAGTTATGGAGATAAAAATCAGTAAAGTTGAAATTTTTTTCATGAAAAATATTTCAAAAATTGTAAAAAATCCAAAAGTTATCCGATTTTTAAAATTCTTTTGTTTATGGAAAGCTCACATTGAGATCTAAAAAAATCTTGTTTAGTTTTAAAGATATAGACTTGAACATCATTTTTTTTTTAAATTTTTGAAGACTTTACTTTACATATTTTTACATAGATTGTACATTTTATCATGAAATCATAAACTGAAAACCGTTTTAAAATATCTCATATATCTAAATATAAAATTGTAAAATCGAATTTTTTTTTTATATCCAATTTTTTTTTTGGAAAATTTGACTTTTACGGGAATCTCCGTAAGTATTTTTTTTTCTTCAGTAACATGTACTTTTGTTATATTTTTTGATAGATAACATTACTGAGAATCTTTTGAATGATAAAATTTATCCAAAATATATTTAACCAATCTGGCAACACTGGTCAAAGTTTTAGTTTTTTAATTTTTTTTTTTTACTTTGACCCCCTGCAGAAAAGTTTTCAAAGTCGAAAGTCAAATTTTAAGTAAGCAGTAAGGACGAGTTATTTTTACGTATTTTTGACCCTTACTTATTTTTTGCCCGGCGAAGTATATATAAATAAATATGTAAATATCTCACTTTATAATAAATATATTCCTAAAAATGTTTTAATAAAGCATAAGTACATAAAACTATTGTATATTAGGTACAAGTTTCATGATGATAAGGTTAATATTTATTTAGATATATTCAATCAAATTTTAAACTTTTTTTTTCTAATTTTTTTTTCTTATTTTTCAAAAAAAAGTGTTCAGAAACTATATACAGATTGTCTTTATATTCGCCACATAGATTCCTTGAAATCTTTTCTTTTCAATGATACCAAACACTTAAATATTTACCTTACATATGTGTGAAAAATGTCATATTAATTAACATCATGTTTCATCAAAATTTCGTATATTTTCATATTATTTTGATTTTGCACACCTGCAGAAAAGTTTTCAAAGCTCAACGTAAAAATTTAGGCATGCAATTTGAAAGATAAATTAGTTCTAAACATTTTTAAACCTTACTTATTCTTATACCGTCATAGTATATGTGCAGGTCAACATTATTTCTGGAAATATAATTTTTTTAAAAGGACTTGTCATAAAACCGTTATATCTACCTGTTAAATGTTTATATTACCAAATTATTTTTTATAAGTTCGAAGTATATAAAGTTAGTATTTAATCGGCAAAAGTTTCATGATGATAGGGTAAACTACTATTTAGATATGTTCAATCAAATTCAATGTTAGTTTTGCATAATTTCCCATACGAAATGCAAAATTGTCTACACCAGAATCCAATTTCCAAACAAAAAGTTGTAAAACATCAAAAAATCCAATTTATAATTTTATATATGGGCATTTCCAGAAAAGCGTCAACCACGACCGAAAAATTCAAAATGCTCAAATCTTTGAAATAACGATAAATTTGGAATCTTAAATATCTGAAAACAAATTTCTATTCCGTTAACGGTAACCTATAAAAAAATACTAATAAAGTTACGTTACTGTGCAATATGTAAATATACCCATTTTTCATGTATTTTTAATAACCAAATTAATTAACTTCAAACACATACAGATACAAAAGATTATTTTCTATTTTTTTGAAGTAACATTAGTAATTATTTCTAAAGCTTAAAAATAATGACCCACATTAAAATAACGGAAAATTTTGGATTTTTGTGTAAGAGTTTTCCATGTCCCGCCGGAACCAAAAAAATACATTTATTACCATAGTAAACTGAATTATTTTTTAAAGAGTTGAATCTGTTTCTAATGCAGAATTTTTTTCGACATTTCCAAAAAGGTAAACATCATTTTCATAGTAATTTTAGACAATTTTTGACAGCTAATTGAAAAATGTCCCGTCCGGAACTTTGAGTACCAAAAGTTTAAAACTAATATAAAAAAAAAAAAAAAAAATGTTTTCAAAAAAAAATAAAAAACTACGGAAATTTGAATAGTACATCACTTTTCATTTCGTAATAATGCTTAATA
This sequence comes from Dryomyza anilis, assembly GCA_951804985.1. Taxonomy (NCBI): domain Eukaryota; kingdom Metazoa; phylum Arthropoda; class Insecta; order Diptera; family Dryomyzidae; genus Dryomyza; species Dryomyza anilis. The sequence goes on along the minus strand of OX638133.1, from coordinate 47,574,931 downwards.
ATTTTAACGAAAAAAAGTATTTTTGTAATAAAAATCGTACTTATAATTTCAATAGGGAATTTTTTGTCCCGTACGGAATTTTTCTGTGATTTATTGTGAAAAAACTATAAACTTAAGGAACAAAGTGTAAATATACAAAGAAAGCACATGATTTCAACTATTTTTTTAAATATTAAAAAAAATACTTTGTACGAAAAATTCGCTGACTTTTTTGAAAATCCATATAAACCTCCATGTCTACTTTCGTTTTTGTCCCGTCCGGAACGCCCACTATTTTAGTTAAATCTGTTAATCAACCGAATAGAATTCTATAATGTTTTTCAGATGTTTAGTCCTATTTAAATACTACATGTATAAAAAAAGTCAAGTAAATTCATAAATTGTCCTTCGAGATATTAAAGTTTTAAGCGTGGGAATGTCCCGTCCGGAACCCCACGAAATGCCCACTAAACACTGGACATATTCAAAAACGGTTTTCATTTTATCATTTATGTGTTAATTGTTTATAAAAGTCCCATACAAATCTTTTGGTTTCATGATTAAATGTTTGAAAACAACAACCAATTTTCCGCTCGGCAGACACCAGACTTCGCCCGCCATCGTTTTCGGGTGTATAAGGCAGGCATTAACATGTATGTTTGGAATTTTATGTAAACATAATATATAATAGACTGATAAATCATTTGTGAACAGGGTTGTATTGAGACTTGAACAGTGTTGTGATGAGCTCTGACTCACATTATAATATCACGGAAACATTTTAATGTTGCCCCCTTAAAATGGTGTATGTTCTAATAGAAACATAATGATACATCACTTTAATTTTAAAATTAAAACCGATACACGTTTTCTCAACGAACAATAAAAGACACGTTTTCAAATATCAGTATGTTTAAAATGACCCAATACATACTTTAAACGACGACAAAAGAGACGTGGGTAGAAAATTCTGCTCAACGAGTGCCAACTTCATACACAAGAAGAATGTTACAAGAATACATTTATTTTAATCCAATTTCTTTTTTTGTTTGTTTTTAAACATTAATATGTTCAAACGATGGCAAAAGATGGCGTAGGTAGAAATGCTGCACAACGTTGTCAACTTCGTCTGTCGATAAAATACCGAATGAAGACGAGCGTTGCGAACATACGTTGTATTTAGATTTGATTAGCATTTTCTGTTTGTTTCGAAACATAGTTTTAGCCAAGTAAACTGCCAAGAAATTTAATTTAAGTTTTTTTGTTTAAAATGACTCATTACATACTTCAAACGACGACAAAAGAGACGTTGGTAGAAAATTCTGCTCAACGAGTGCCAACTTCGTACACAAGAAGAATGTTGCAAGAATACATTTATTTTAATCCAATTTATTTTTTTGTTTGTTTTTAAACATCAATATGTTCACGTTGCCAACTTCGTCTGTCGATAAATTACCGAATGAAGACGAGCGTTGCGAACATACGTTGTATTTAGATTTGATTGGCATATCGTTACGGTATAGTTTGGTATGTTGGGAAGGAGGAAAATTGACACAGGTGGTGCTAAAAATATATGAAGCATTTTAAAAGTATTTGTTATATACGAGGTGCCACTTCTAGTTGCCCATATTCTACGTGCAAATTATAATTAAAAATATGATTCTTTGTTTCCATTTTATAACAGTGGAAGGCGACACGCCCCTTTGTCTACATTCTACGTGACTATTACAATTTACAATAAAATGATTCTTTATTTTCGATTTTTATAACTCTGTTCTAAGTTATATATATATAAGGTTAAGAGTTATAGTATTTACAAGTATTGGTTATGTGGGAGGTGCCACGCCCCTTTTTCAAATTTGTCCGAAATTTGGCAAACACATAAACCCATAATATACATCACTGTACATTTCATGTCAGTGTTTATTTGAGGTCACAGATATTTTTGAATTATACGTTTAGTTTTGCCAGTCCCAATTTTTGTTTTTATTTGAAGTCACAGATATTTTGAATTATATGTTTAGTTTTTCCACTCCCAATTTTTGTACCTTTAGGTCCGAATTTCTTCTTAATGTGCGCATTTGGAACACAGGGTCTTTAAGAAGACGTAGCCGTTCATTGCGTGAAAGTTTGCATATAGATTTTAATGTATTAACTTTTCATTTTTTCATTTCAAATTCAAATTTACAAAAAAATTGATACAATTGCTTCGATTTCATTGAGAGCGCCGCCGGCAACATTTGACTTAACGACGACAAAATGATGTCTATGCTAAATGCAACCAATACATTTATAGCTCAGTTAATACATTTCGATATGTTACATTTTATTATTCATAACAGGTTATACTTTGGAGTCTGATGTTAGTGAAAACGAAGGATTCGAAAATGATGAGACCGACACTGATTACGTAAAAAAAACCATAATGGTTGGCAGTACATACCAAGCAGTTATTCCAACTAGTTTATCGAAATATGGAGATGTTCTACCATATGAAAATGAAGATAAACTAATTTGGGAGCCAAGTCAGGTTAGCGAGATGGAAGTAGAGGATTATCTTATTAAAACACAAGAAATCAAAAACTTTTTGACTGTTAAAGAACGTTGCTACGAGAAAGAAGAATCAGTTCATGAAAATGATGGAAACAACATCTGTTCATCTATGTTAAGTAGATTAGAAGAAAACACAAAACACAACAGTCAACAACAAACTGGAGTTTTAACCAAAATCGCATCTTCAGAAATAGAAAAACACAAATTTAAAGAAGTGACCAACGAAGGTGAGGTAACAAAAGTTGTTAAAGATAATGAGCAGGTAATAAACTATAAATTTTGTACACTTCTGAATATATATTTCTATTGTTCATTTAAAAAAGGCTCTTCACTTGCTTGTTCAATGCGGTTATGATTTCAAAGAAGCCCTAAGACGCAAACGTTTAAATGCTGTACCTTTAGCTGGTTCAATGAGCATGTGGTCAGATGAAGAATGTAGGAAATTTGAAGAAGGAATACACAAGTTTGGAAAAGATTTTTTTCAAATTCGACAACATCTGGCAAGAAAAAGAATTATATTTGTATATATCAGAGCTCTCGATTACTCTTGTGCCCGGACTACCCGGGTTGTTCGAACTACACGGGTAGTTCGTTCGTTGTTCAAACTATTCGAATAGCTCATTCGTTCGTTTGTTTGTTCGATTAACGTTTGTTCATCATGTAGGAGTTGGTCGGAAGTGGTTGGAAAAATATGGGTAGACAAATTGTGGGTAGAAAAATGTGGGTAGAAAAATATGGGTTGAAAAATGTGGCTAAAAAAATGTGGTTGAACAAAAGTGGGCGGAAAGTGATAAAAATACCAAAACAAAATTATTGCAGAAATCGGTAGCAGACATCGTGGAAAATCGAATGGTACCACTCTCGGTGTCCGTGACCCCCAAAAAGGGGTCAAAAACCCATTTGGAGTGGTGCAGGGGGAACTGAACTACTCCATAAGGTACCTTTTGGTGTAAATTGTTGTCCGAAATAAAAAATGTTGGGTCATAAATGGGATTTTGACCCCGTTTTGGGGGTCTCGGACCACACAAAAGGGTAGTCTTCTATTGATGTCCGCTATCGATTTTCGGAAAAAAAAGTTGGATCATAAATGGGTTTTTGACCCCCTTTTGGGGGTCATGGACCACCGAGAGTGGTACCATTAGATATCTCATGATGTCTCCTACCGATTTCTGCATTAAAAACAGTTTAAGTCTTTTTATCACTTTACGCCCACCCACTTTTGTCCACCCACATTTTTCCAACCACTTCCGACCAACTCCCACATCAAGCGAACGGACAGGCAAATTAACAAGTTATCAAATGAACAAACGTCAGTCGAACAAACGAATGAGCTACCCGGGTAGTTCAAAAAACGAACAGACGAACGAACGAACAAACTACCCGGATAACTCAAACATTTAATACCCGGGTTTTACGGGTATATGAACTACCCGGGTATTACTCGGGCATTACCCGGGCTACTCGAAAATACTCTTATGAAATCGAGAGTTCTGGTATATATTCAGTCCAATTCTAATTAAATATATACATAATTTTTGTTTGAGATAAAACTTTTTACATGGAAATAAATTTAATTTCAGTACTAAATTTGTACCCATAAAAAGTAATTTTGCTAATATTTATTTAAAATTGGGTTTATTATTATTTATATTATTTTGTTATTATTTATTTTAATTTCCTTTTTAGGTTAGGACTCGAACAATGCGTGAACTAGTACAGTTTTACTACATATGGAAGAAAAGTGAACGTCGCGATCATAATTATGCTGACTCTGATACAGTTAATCATATGGATATATATTTAAATGAAGGTGATTACAGATAAACATATTCAAGTTTTTTAATACAATATAATTAAAATTATATGAGAGATTTTAGCGATAGGCGTTTTTGGCTCATACTATTATAAATCAATAAAAAATATTAATTTCATTAAAACGCGCAAAGTTTTAGAATTTAGCGATTAAACATTTTATTTTATGTGTAAGAATGTTGTTATACTTATATGTAAATATTTTAAATATTTTCGAAAATATTCAAAAAATATACAGCTTTTTGGTAATATATCAATATCTGTTTCAATTAACGACATTTTTTAGGAAAATATCTGGAGATTTCAAAGCATATTAAAATATAACTTGGAACATGTTACAGCAATCTTCTTATGCGACTTGTTGCAATATCACATCTCATTACATGAATTAAGTATTACACTGCCCTACACTCATTTTGGCGCAGTATAAATTGCAGTTCTTGAATACATTTGGCAAACGTGCTATTTTTCGTTAGCAAATAGAAACATGTAAGTTTTCATTAGAGACATCGATATTATTTTACGCTCCACGTTTTTTGTTTTAAATCTTATCTATTAAAAATTAACAATTAGCAATAGCAAAAAGCTCACATTAACAACGTTGTACATATTTTATTTTTTTAATTTTTTGTTTTTATTTTTATTTTGTGCCAGTTATATTTTTGTATGACAAAAATCGAAGTTATAATTAATGGAACTTAGGGTGTGTGCGAGTTCGAGTAAATTGCTGACTAAACTAAATTATACAGGTTTTCATTCGGTCGCCATTCGGTATCCGGTAATTGTTGTAGTCCATAATAAGTCGATTATTATATGTCTGTTTGCTGTCTTTCAATTTAGATCAATTTAGTTTGCTCAAAAATTTGCTAAATTAAAAAGTAAACGCTGCATTACTGACAAAACTTAGTCTAGGGTGCAAACAGACATATAATAATCGACTTATTATGGACTACAACAATTACCGGTTACCGAATAGAGATCTAATGAAAAGTCGGTTATTATTTTAGAATTTCTCCCGATTCTAATTTTGCCATTTCGTCAAGATGCTCCAACAATTTTATACAGAATTAAAGTCCAGGCTAACGTATGTTTAAAATCGTTTTCCTCTTAAAAAATACATATTACAGGAAGTTTTTCGTCAGTGAAAGGTTATATTACGTCGCTTAGTGTTGAAATATAATAGAAATGGTCCATACAACTTTCAATTTTAATAATGGGTCAAATGCTGGACCACGACTTACCACCCCAAAGTATAATGTTTCCGCCATCATATTTCAAGAGTATGGTGGGTATACCTGGGGCTAAACTTTTTTAAAAAGAGTGTTGTTTTTTGATGAAACTACGATAAACAGAGTGTCAGCAGATGAAAAATCATATTTTCGACGACAGCGGTCTAAAGGGTTCGAATACAGCTATACCCGCTCTACACTAATATGGTGGTGGAACCATAATATTTTGGGGAGCTATGTCGTGATCTGGTATTGAACCTATTCAAAAAAATGGCGGCGCATGGACCATTTTCTATATATTTTCATATTAAACAACCATTTTGTGTCAGTTTCATGATCAAAAATTTCTCAAATTTGTTGTTTTTCGATATGGCAAAGTTCTAAAAAATGACAACATGTTGGCATTTTAATATCGACTGACATGGTCATGATACAACTATGACGTAAAAAAAGGAGAGATTTCCTCTCTCGAAAAATAAAATGAAAACAAAAAAACAGCTGAATTCAAATATGATTGATGTAAACAAAAGCAAATTGAAATAAATAAAAAAATAGATAATATCTCAATATAAAATCGAAATTTGTGTTTCATTTACATAATTTATTAATAACTAATTTAAAATGTTAAAAGGCACTTGTGTAATATGCGGGAAAATCTGGCGCAGTGGAAATATCAAATTTTTCCGTGTGCCAAACAATAAAAACATGCACCGACTATGGGACGTTGCCTGCAATCAAATCCTGAAAGATTCGGCGCAAATTTGTCGTGAACACTTTCGGAGATGCGACATCCTCTCGCCACCAGGAGGCTCCAAGCCTGTGCGATTGTTCCCGACTGCTGTCCCATCAGTCTCTTCTCATCCGCTAACGCCACAAAATGCGATGCCATTTACTGACGCAGAGTATGGCAAACTGCTTCCGAGCGATGAGCAACCCTCCACCGAGGGCGTGCTATCTATCACCATGACTGGATGGAGCGAAACTAAAAGGTTGTGGTCCGAATATAGCCAAGATTCATGGTCAAAACATGTAAAATCAGACAACGAAGTTGCTGCGTTGGAATCTTTGTTGCTGCGGAATCCAGCCATACATGCGCGATCACTACCTGTTGCGAACGCTGCCATTGATACTTAGCCAAACGTGTCATTGCAGCAGTCGAATGCTTTAACGCCAATTGCTCCCAGACGCAAAATTAAACGACGAAGTTGCTGCGTTGGGATCGTTGTTGCTGCTGAATCCAGCCAAACATATGCGATCACTGCCTGTTGCGAACGCTTCGATTGATACTTGGCCAAACGTCTCATTGCAGTCGAATATTGCAGACTTTACCAAACAATATGCTGATTTGTGTACGCAAACAGAAATAGTCAAAGTTGATTGCTCTATTCACACTGAGTATGTTTAACTTCTTTTATTTTTCACTTATACAACTCATAATTTATTTAGTGACGAGTTCCAGTGTTATGGTCTTTTAGAAAACATGACATTACAAAAACAAGTTGGAGGCGGAAGTCGCCAAACTAAAGAAAAAAACAATTAAGAGATGAAGATAATCTGGAGGAAAATTTGCGCAAAATATTCACGGAAGGACAAATGCGAACACTGCAATATTAGTTTCACTCAGGGAAACCCGTCTGCGACAATCCCACTTTCGTATATCTTGCGGGGAAACCTGCGATAATAATTTACATGTTATCGCAAGGATATACAGAAAAAAAAAATCATAAATGGAATGAACGTCGTTAATTGAGACAACGTTCATAATATATATTGAAAAAATCATTCTATTTATGAACTATTCTTCGTATATACGAATCGCACAATTTGACCAAAATTTATATAATAAACGCGTTCATAATTGTTATGAATTGCGTTCATTAAGGTATTCATATGACTCAAAGCAGCACAGTCTCCACGTCACGTGCAATTCAGCCGAGCATAAAAGCGATACTGAAAAATAAAAAAAAAAAACAGTCCACTAAAGGAGAATTGAAAATACAACACAAAGTAGGTAGGTATTTGAGTATGTGTGTATGGTCGTATGTGTAACTTTTGACCATGCTATAAATAGATATTTTTATTTTACTGACCAATCAAAGCGCGTCATGCCGCATGACACGCAGTAATTATTTTGTCGCGACTCGTCGATAGTCGATGATAGCAGACACAATTCTCAGTTTTTATTCCTATGTCATTTCGTACAAATAGACCGAATCGTTTCCTTTGTTATTTACAACTCTAAAGAAAAGTGCGCCGCAGGTACTTAACATCACGCAACAACAAACAGCAGAAATATGCAGCAGCAAGAGTATAAATATATTAAAATAATAAAATAAAGAAAGTAATATAATACAAAAAAAAATAAAAGAAAATAAAAAAATATTTTTTTTTTATTTTTAAATAGTTTAAAGTTCATAAATATCATGATTTTTTTTCATAAATATTATGAAAGCGTTCATCAATATTATGAACTTATTCATTACGGTTTTATGCACGATTCATAAATTGGATGAATTTGGTCATTGGTTGAGTAATAATTAAAAATTCATAGAATTAATGAACAAATTCATAAATAGTATGAACTTTTTTTTCTGTGTACCCATTGCGAGTACTCTTAGAATTTACGTAAAGAGGAATATAAGTCATACTACTGCAAAAGATGCCTCCAATTAGGTAAAATAAAAAAACCATGTTTAATACAATTCGTTTTTATAATACATATTAAATCAAATTTTAATTTTATATAAATATGCGAATTAAAATGTAAAAAAATGTAATTAATATTATATCAATGTTTTTTTACAACACAAATTATGTGAAATTTGCGAAAAACCAAAATCAAGAAATTGAGTAAATTTTCAATTATAAATAAAAATACAGTCATGGAAAAATATGTCAATAAATTCAGTTCCAAAAAGCAAACAATATTGCAAAGATCTGCTGGCGCAAGTGTCACTCGAGGAAATACACAGATAACGTTAGTGATGGGTACGCAAAGTTGATAATCGATTTTCGACTTTGCTATCAACTTTTTCAATTCGATTTTTCAAATCGATTAATCTGAGTCAAAATTTACCAATGAAAGTTTTTAATAAAAATAAAATTGGCACTGATGAGATCAGATTTTTTAAATAAAGTCTATCATTTTGTTTAATTAAAAAAAATATATAAATATAAAAATAAAAAAAACTTATTTACATTAATATAAAAAAAAAATATTATTCATAGTAATATAAAAAATTGAGAAATAATAAATAAAAATAATTAAATGTCAAACCAATCCTTTTCATCAATATTTTGTAAAAAAATATGTTTATTGAGATGTTCGCTTGTTAGTCGATTTCTTCGTTTAGTTATTATAAGTCCTGCCTTTGAAAAAAGTCGTTCAGAAGGAACTGAAGTAGCCAGGATTCCTAAAAACTCTCTGGCAATTTCATACACATGGGGGTACAGTTTTTGGGTTAACTGCCATTCAATGATTGGGTCCGTATTTCTACAGGACGATTCAGGTACAGGGACGCCTCCTGCCATGCCTTGATCGGCAGTACTATTTTGTGTTTATACCATTGTATCCTGCAATAACCATAGATCATCGCATTGAGAACTGATTCTTTGAAATAATAAATAAATAACTAAAATACGCCTAGATATTTTACTTACACTACGCAACATTTTTATAAGTGGAATCACTTTACTAATCGTTACAGATATTTCAGAGCAGAGCTCTTGAGTTACCTAATAAAGTGGCTTGAGGAGTTTCCTAATCTCTTCCAGACTATCTAAGGACTGCGTCGAATAAAATTGTCCGTTACATATCTTCCGATATTGTGCTATTGCAAGATTCATATTAAAAAAATTTGATCATAGTAGCTCTGAATTAAATGGCAGAAAATAAATTGTGTCAATTATAGTCAATACAAAATTTATTTAACGCGAAAATGGCAAACGAAGTGGAAGTGCGAGAAAATATAATTAAAAATTTTTCAAAAACAACCTAATTTTAAAAAAATTTCCAAGGAGGTAGGGGCTAACACTAAGACCATTTCTCGCGTTATCAACCGCTTTAAGGCTGAGTATTGATCGGAAGAAAGGTTCTGGTAAAAAAAAGGCCCACATGATCGTGAAAAGTCGAAGAAGGTTGTGAATATTTTAAAGAAAGATCCAAGCATATCCGGAAGGAAATTGGCGAGAAAGGCGGATTGCTCAGAATCTTTCGTGCGCAGGACTAAGAAAGAAGCTGGGCTGAAGATGTACAAGGTCCAAAAAGATCCGGCTAGAAATGCCGTCAAGAACGAAACCGCAAAACAACGAGCTAAAAAGCTGAACCAAGATTTTTTTAAATCGATTGCTGCATAATGGACGACGAAACTTATGTTTTAGCGGACTTTTTTTAAAGTTCACTTTACCGGCCGAAGTGAAATTAAAAAAAAAAAAATTGTCACGCGCTGTATTTTTGCAAAAAAAAAATACCAAAATTAAAAAATCGCGCCGCTCGAACCCGTGTGCACCTACTCAAATGAAAGGTATTTTCCTCACGATTCCAAATCTGTAATTGTTTTTCAGATCTGTCAATCCTAGCGGCTCCTACATCAATTTATGTAATTTCAATCATATGTATATGTTTTATATGCTACTTGTATGTAATAATTGAAGTATATTAGAATGTATGTACTTATATTTAGAATGTATGTACATATATATCTATGTGCTTCTGAAAAAATGAAAAATTTTTCAAAAAAATCGCGCGATTTTTTTGAAAAATCATACAAAATTGACAATTTCATATCAAAAATTAAATCAACAGTAGATATATACCTTCTACTTAAAAAATGAATAATTTTTCAAAAAAATCGCGCGATTTTTTTGAAAATTTTTCATTTTTTCAGAAGCACATAGATATATATGCGCGATTTTTTAATATTGGTATTTTTTTTTTTGCGAAAATACAGAGGGTGGCAATTTTTTTTTTTTTTTCGCTTCGGCCGGTAAAGTGAACTTCTCCCGACTTTTCTCAGCTACCTGGGCAGGAATTTTATACAGCTGATTCTCGAGGAAATGTCGCAGAAAAATTCAAATAAAAAAAAATGACAAAATTCCCAAATAAATTCCTTGTTTGGCAGGCAATTTGCAGTTGTGGAAAAAGGAGCAGCTCATTCGTGACATCGGGTACAATTAATAGCGAAATATATGTGAAGGAATGCTTGCAAAAGAGATTGCTTCCATTTTTACGCCAACATGAAGTGTCCACATTTTTTGGCCTGACCTCGATCCATGTCACTACAGCAAAACGGCCTTAGAGTGGATCCAACAAAATGCAGTGATTTTGGTGCCTAGAGAAGCCAATCCACCAAACTGTCCAGAACTCAGGACGATGGAGAGATACTGGGCTTTAGTAAAAAGGGAGATGAAGATAACAAAAAAAGTGGCCAAAGACCTTCAAGACTTTAAAAGAAAGTGGTCTTCAGCAGCTGTGATGGTGTCGGACACTACCATTACAACATTAATGGAAGGGGTTCCGGAAAATTTAAAACTTTTTCTTAAAAAATATTAATTTCTGGTTGTTTATATTTTTTTAAATCTAAAAATAAATTGCAAAATAAGATATGTTATTCTATAAAAATTCGATTACTCTATTTCTAGATTTTTTCATTTTTATTGCGGACAATTTTATTCGACGCAGTCCTTACTTCTTCCGGTGATAGATCGGAGGGAGGTTTACTTTTAGATGTTTTGTCTGTCGTTATTTTTCGCAGCGCACGGCTTACTAGATCATGTAGTTCTACATAACGCTCTAACATTATAAATATTGAGTTCCATCTTGTCCTCACTTCCTGCAAAAGTTTCTTGCTGGGAGTATTAGGAAACTCCTTTTCTCTTATAATTCTATGCTGGCTGCCTCACACCTTTTAAAAAATGTAACAGTATTTTTAATTTTTTCACAATTTCTTTCAACGATGAAGGTTCTGTTTCGTCGAATTCATTGTCTACATCTAGATCTTCATATTGAAATAGCTCCGCTTCCAAATTAACACTATAAAAGTCGATTGCTTTCATGGGAACTAAATTCAATGTATGAGGAAAACATGGCAAATGTTTTTTGGTGCCAAATGCTGCTCGCAGGCTGCAACGATATTGGGACCATTGTCTGTAACAATGGCAGCCACACGATCTGCATTTATCTGCCAAGAATTGCAGATAGACACCAAGGTCTTTTTTAAATTGCCAATCGTTTTTTTTTTTTTTGAATAATTTGTGCAGCACCAATGTCAATTGACTTCAATTCGTTACCTCAATTTAATAATTGTAAATATAAAGAAATGTGATTATTATTAACAAAAACATATTGTGCAAGAAATGTGCTGTTATTCCTAAAAAGTTTTACAGCTCATGGTTTCAGTCCACAGATCGGTCGTCAATGTTATGTGGCTGGCTGCCTTCAATCGATTCGATATCTCCTCCTTCCGCGTCGTATATTTAGCATCGAATAACTTCTCGGAAGTTTTTCTGACGGGTGCTTTGTAGAGGGGCTGAATTACTCGAATAAACTTTTGAAAACCTCTCTTTTCTGGAGTCCATAGAAGCATGGCATCGGTTACTTCGGTTGTGTTTTTTTCCTCCAGCTACCAAATTATTATGATTTATTATGATTTATTTTATGAACAAATTTACTTACATACATATGCAGCCGCATTTTGAAAACATTTGGCAATTGGGTTATTTTTGTCTGAAATCTGCACTGAGTTTGAGATGACACGACGACTGCTCGATGCGGAGCCATCTATTGTTACGAAAATTCAGTCTACGGAAAACTGTTCTACGAGTTCGTATCGCTGGATTGTGTACAAAATAAAAACGCACTTATATTTGGTTTTAACTAGTATTATTTCAACTAGTATTAATTAACTTTATTAATTTAAATAACAACTTAAAGAATAATCACTTATTACAACTGCTGAATTACTACAATTTATCTTTACAATGTTCACTCACGAGACGCACTAGTTCACTATTAAATCACAACTGAAGTGCTGTACCTCAAATGCGGCTCCCTTATATACTGCATGCATCAGTTCGACACGTTTCGACAAGCTTCGACGCGTTTCGAGAACCTTCTACTCGTTTCGTGAATGACGCATGCTATTGGCATCTCATTCGCACTCATGTGTTTAATGCGCTGAATTGTCTTGCGTCTCATTAATTATTGTTGATTGCTTGCACTATGGGACAAATTACAACTTTTCGTAACAATATATATATATATATATATAAATATATTTATATATATATATATATATATATATATATATATAAATATATTTATATATATATATATATATATATATATATATATATATATATATATATATATAAATATATTTATATATATATATATATATATATATATATATATATATATATATATATATATATATAAATATATTTATATATATATATATATATATATATATATGGGAGAAGTTCACTTTACCGGCCGAAGCGAAAAAAAAAAAAATTGCTACCCCCTGTATTTTCGCAAAAAAAAAATACCAAAATTAAAAAATCGCGCCGCTCGGACCCGTGGTGACCTTGAAAAATCAAAAACCGGTGCACCCACTTACAAGTACATATGGGTACTCAGATGAAAGATATTTTCCTCACGATTCCAAATCTGTAATTGTTTTTCAGATCTGTCAATCCTAGCGGCCCCTACACCAATTTATGTTATTTCAATTATATGTATATGTTGTATGAGTTACTTTTATGTAATAATTGACGTATATAAGAATGTATAACCTTAAGATTTTTAAGCTTATATATATTTTTTTTCTTTTTTTGTTTTTTTTTATAAAAAAAATATTAAACTTTTTTTTTTTTTTTTTAATTTTTTTAATTTTTTGTTTGCATTATTTTAATTTTTTTTAATGTTATTTTTTAATTTTTGATTTATTATTGAATTTAGAAGGAAAATGTTGGGTTTTCTTTGTTTTTAGCGCCGTAGGCGAAAAATATTTCAAAAAAATCGCGTGATTTTATTGAAAAATTTTTCCTTTTTTAAGTAGAAGTTAGAGATCTACTTTTGATTAAATTTTTGATATGAAATAGTCTTTTTTGTATGAATGGAGCGCCGCAGGCGAAAAATTTTTCAAAAAAATCGCGCGATTTTTTTGAAAAATTTTTCATTTTTTCAGAAGCACATAGATATATATGTACATACATTCTAAATATATGTACATACATTCTAATATACTTCAATTATTACATACAAGTAGCACATAAAACATATACATATGATTGAAATTACATAAATTGATGTAGGGGCCGCTAGGATTGACAGATCTGAAAAACAATTACATATTTGGAATCGTGAGGAAAATACCTTTCCTTGAGTACCCATATGTACTTGTAAGTAGGTGCACCGGTTTTTGATTTTTCAAGGTCACCACGGGTCCGAGCGGCGCAATTTTTTAATTTTGGTATTTTTTTTTTGCAAAAATACAGCGCGTGACAATTTTTTTTTTTTTAATTTCACTTCGGCCGGTAAAGTGAACTTTAGCCTATATATATATATATTTAATTAATCTACCTCCAAATTTATCTCGTCTATTTCTTCGCAGGAAGAATCCACTTCTAGGTGAGTTTTGTTCTTGTTTGGATTTTTAAATTTAACGGCCGAAATAGCAATGTTGTGTTTTTTGACCAAATGTGCCGCGAAAGTAGAGGTGCTTCCGCAGTACGATAGCACCTTCGGACATAAGGAGCTCCGTGCTTTTTTACTATTGTCAAATTTATTGAAATAATACCAAACTTGACTTGGTGGCATAATAAATAATAATTCAATGAAACTCAAAAAATTCACAAAAACAACACAACCAAAACAACGAAAACAACACAATACAACAACAATACCACAACAGAACAAAATTAAAACAAGATTTACACCACTTTGTATATTTGTACAGTGTTGCCATCGCTTCGTTTGTTAATAATGTTGAACGTATGTGAAGTTAACAACACGGCTTCAACAACAGGAACTGGTGGAATCAACACCTGACAACAAAAGTAGCAGATCTGAATTTCACTTCGTTCTCTTTGTACTGTAGTTGATTCCGCCTCGTTCTATTAAATTTCCACCGTCAGTGCCCTGAGTGGCCAGATTAATAATATTGATTTTTGCCATTGTAATAATCAATAAAGATGAGATTATTTCATTATTATTTAATGCTTTTGTAAAACGAATTAAAACCTTTTTGTTTGTATGCACATTGCTGTGAAAATCCTTAAAATGAAAAATCATCTATAGTTGTTGAAAAATATTATTGTATATTCACAAAAAAAAAAAAAATATGAAAAGTTTATAATTTTCTACAATTTCTACAATTTGAAAAACTTTACATACTGATATTTTACCGGTAACATTTTAATTCCGGAACGGTAATCGTTCATTGCCATCATTTTGGTAACAGTTACGATATTTCATATAAAACCGTATGAAACGAATAAAAGTAAAGGTACAATAACTAGAAAAATGAATATATGGAACTATTGATACATACACCAAATAGTCGTACTATTAAGTACTTGATGATAAATTTTCTTCTGAGTATAATAATAAAAAAAAGAAAAACCTAAAATAATTTTTACTTAAAACATAAAATGTTTTCAACTGCTTTCAAGTATTTTTCCAGTAAATCCAATTATATTTTTAAGATATTCAAATGATATCGTAAATATGACATAATGCAATAATTTTTAAGCATTTAGGTGGATTTGGAGAAATATTTATACAAATCTTCTGTAACGACCCATGCGGTCGATATACAATCATCTGGTGATGATTGTATATTATATTGATATTACGATATTAAAACCATTTTCTGCATTTGCGTTTTTTTTTTATTACAAATTAACCAACGCTCAGGGGATGCCCCCTATACATGGAAAGCACAGTGTTGATCGTAAGAAGGGATGATAGGTTAAAAGGAGGGAGAAAGATAGAGTAGTGTCGGTGAATGTTTGCTTTAAACTTGCCAATATCAAAAATGTCGGGAAAAATGGACGCAGGGAGATTGTTCCACAAACAAATCGTGCGACTGATTCGTTTGAGAGCCGAGTGGACTACGAAGCGGTGGGCTTGGTTTGACTCCCGAGTAGAACGAGAGAACACACGACCTGGTGGAATCAGGCCATGTATTTCACTCGAACACTTGCCGTTGTTATACCTATAAAACAGGCTTACACACCCAAAGACGATGAAATATTTTCATCCCCTATTAAATACATCGCACGTTGTTGGATTCGGTCCAGGAACTCCAAGGAGGATTTTGAGGCCCCTGTCCAAATGTGCGAATTGAATTTTATTTTAGGCCGTATATAGGTAGTGTAGACAGTGCGTAAGTCAGCAGGAGTATGTTTTACATCGTTTTAAAAAACCTAGGCACTTGGCCGCTTCTTTCGACACATTAAATATGTGGTCATTCCAACGAAGATCACATTGAATTGATATGCCCAGAACGTCAAGAGCAGCTGACTGCGCAATATCCACTGCACCCATATTGAGGGGAGGGAGGGGTGAATCCATTCTTTTGTGAGATAACAGACAACATTGGGTCTTGCTTGCATTAAAAACTACTCTATTTGCAACACCCCACTCGGAGATTGATTTAAGGTCATTATTGAGTGTGTCATTCATAGTGCGTCTTTTACTCTCAATCTCCAAAGAGTTTGGGCGCTTGTTAAACGAATATGAATGACAAATGTTACTGTCATCTGCAAAGGAATAAATTAGGTTGGGTCAATGACAGAAGGTCATTGATAAATACCAGAAATGGGGACGGGGATAGGACGGAACTCCAGAATTGATGGAATGTTGTTCTGAAAGAACACCATTCATCGCAACTCGTATAGAACGACCCTGGAGAAAACTCAATATCCATCGAGTAAAAGAAACATCGGCACCAAATGCAATTAGTTTTGAAACGACGGATTTATGCCACACTGGATCAAAAGCCTTGGAAATATCAAGAGCAACAGCCTTACTCTCCCCGAAAAGGTGAACACAATTATTCCACTTTTCGGAGAGGACCGCCATCAAGTCACCTGAGGATCTGGCCCTACGTTGAATTATTTGCAAATAATTCTGCCAAGAGATTAAATTTATTAACCGGGTCAGTGAAGGTCTGGCCATTCATAATAAGAGGTGGAGTAAACAATGTCGTCTGCTTCTTCACCCTTTTTACAAATGACCACAAATTTTTACTATCTCTGTGGTAGAGACCTTTTTGCACCCAGAAAAAAATCGTGGTAAATTGATAGTATTTCAATAGAAAAACCATAATTTATACCATTAATATTGGTCAATAGGATGCGTCCCATTTGTTCAGTAATATTGAAACTGTTAATACAATGTGTGGTTATACCATATATTTTATAATGTGATATTTTAAGTACAATAAGAAAGACCTATACAAATTCAATGATACGTATTATTAATTTTATGGTAAAGTCGAATTACATTTTCCTAATAATCTTTTAAAACAAAAATGTATTTCAGTTAATTTATTGTATATATTATTTTATTTAAATGTCGAAATTGATATTCACTTTTACAACATACACATAAAAAGACACTTCTTGCTGCAAAAGGTTATAACACATTTAATGTTTGCTTTGGTTTCCAATAATTGTAGATTGTAGTACTTGAGTCTGCAGTTGTTTTTGAGTCCGTTGCCATAATAGAAGTTCGATGTATTATTTAAGTTCTGTAATAAATAAAAATATAAATAAATATATAAATATAATTTATTTACATTAAATACATTGAGTCCTTACCAATGTCGGGTTTAATAATGTGGATTATTCCAAAAAAATACATGCGACAATTTTGAGCAAACACGTAGAATGACGTACAAAACGAACATGTTTGTATTCGTTTTATGTTTTTTTACACCACGTTTATTATTATAGGAGGAAACCATTAAAACAACATTATTTATTCTATTTAAAATAAAAATATTGAAATATTTATATTTATGGTACTGAATATTTCAAATACTATTGAATTAGAAAACTTTTGATTTAAAAAGAAAAAACTATTAATACATGTACCATAAGATCAATGGTCGTACCATAAAGTACTTAATGGTACATTTTCTTCTGAGTGTGCGCGCGTTTTGTTCGTGAAGAAACTTTACGCGCGTTTCCTAGCCTGTATGCGAAGTCTTTATGTGTCAGCATTCTTTTTAGAGCGCCAATTCTAAAAGGCTTCCTCTTTCGACCTTACTGCAATCCTGCACGTCTCATTAAACCAAGAGTGGTCCTTGGGTTTAATGCTAATCTTTTTAGAAGGTATGAAAGACCGCATACCTAATAAAATAATATGAATGAATAAAATAGTGAATGATGTGTGTTTTGATTTTGAATTTAACTCAAATAGTATTAAATTCGCTATCCGCAACATCACTACGAATAAATAGAGCAAGGCCAGGCACATGAAAATCCAGTGGATCTGTACCCTCATGAACCTGGGTCTCACATAGTGACATTATTTGAGGCCTATGGATGGACACATACGCATATACAGAGAAAAAATTCGGCCTCAGCCCACGAACGTTGCAAAAATCTATGCGGAATTTTTGCGACCTTTTCCTACTGGGCAAATTCAAAACAATCAAGTAAGTAAGTAAGTGTAAGATGACGAAATCCTAACAACTCTACTAAAGTAGAAGGCGTACAGATAGAAGGCGACGAAAGGGTCGTTGCGTAAATTCCAAAACGGACAGATCATTTTTAATATTTTATTAATTCGTTCTTTTAAATTTACTAATAAATACAATATTTTAATTATTTAAAATATAACGTTGTTTTAGTCTTTTATAAGTAAGTGCTTTTATTGAGTCTTTAAACAATATAATATTTGAACAATGATTCTCTTTCTTACAAGCTAATTTAGAACTATAAGTATTATTCTAAACAGAGATACAAGTATATGCTACGTGCTGAAAAATTGTATGTTAATGATTTAATTGTGTTTGCTCCCGACACATATATGGTTGCATGAGATGTATTATCCCAAAATAAATAACAATTAAAACTAACTATATACAAAAATAACAACAATAAAACATGTTACACATACTTACTTACTTAAATGGCCCTTACAACCGTGGATCGGTTTTGCCGCTGAGATGAAGCCGCGCCAGTCGGATCTGCTTTGCGGGCGCTGACGCCAGTTAGAAATACCAAGCGTTGCCAGGTTGTCCTCAACTTGGTCTTTCCAACGCAGATTTGGACGCCCTCTTCTACGCTGTCCACCTTCGAGTTTCGATTCAAGCACCTTCTTGGCTGGAGTGTTTTCATCCATTCTTTCGACATGACCTAGCCAGCGAAGCCGCTGGATCTTGATGCGCTTGACTATGTCAATGTCGTCGAATAACTCATACAGCTCGTGGTTCATCCTGATTCGATACTCCTTAGCAAAGCAGATAGGGCCAAAGATTTTACGGAGAATCTTTGTCTCGAACGCTCCCAGTACTCTCTCATCGGTGGTGGCCAGCGTCCATGATTCTGCACCATAAAGTAGGACGGGCATGATGAGTGACTTGTAGAGCGTTATTTTTGTCCGGCGAGAGAGGGCTCTGCTTCTCAATTGCCTACTGAGCCCAAAGTAGCACCTGTTGGCAAGAGTTATTCTCCGTTTGATCTCCAGGCTGACGTCGTTGTTGCTGTTTACGCTGGATCCCAGATAGACGAAGTCCTTCACAATGTCGAACTTGTGGGTGTCAAAATCAGCTTTTTGTCCAAGACGCACGGACTCTTTTTTGCTTGTTGACACAAGAAACTTCGTCTTGTCCTCGTTCACCGCTAGACCCATTCGACGCGACTCTTTCTCCAATCTGGAGAATGCTGCGCTGACTGCTCGTGTGCTCCTGCCAATGATATCAATATCGTCGGCATATGCGAGCAGCATGACACTTTTGTTGAGGATAGTGCAGCTTTGACGGAGTTCGGCAGCTCGAACTATTTTCTCCATCAATAAGTTAAAAAAGTCGCACGATAGGGAGTCACCCTGTCTGAAACCTCGTTCGGTATGAAATGGCTCGGAGAGGTCTTTTCCTATTCTCACTGAGCAACGTGTGTTGCTCAGGGTCATCCTGCAAAGCCTTATAAGTTTCGCAGGTATACCGAACTCAGACATTGCGGCGTATAATCGTTCCCTTATCGGAGTGTCGAAGGCGGCTTTATAGTCGACTAATAGGTGGTAGGTGTCGATCTGTTTTTCTAGGGTCTTTTCCTGGATTAGGCGCAATGTGAAAATCTGGTCTATGGTGGACTTTCCAGGTCTGAAGCCGCACTGATAAGGTCCAATCAGTCTGTTGACGATGGGCTTCAGCCTTTCACATAATACGCTCGATAGAACCTTGTATGCGATATTGAGTAGGCTGATCCCACGGTAGTTGGCGCAGATAGTGGGATCCCCTTTCTTAAGGATTGGGCAGAGTACACTGAGGTTCCAGTCACTTGGCATGCTTTCATCCGACCATATTCTGCTTACGTGCTCGTGCATGCTCTCTATTAGCTCTTCGCCTTCGGTCTTAAACAATTCACCAGGCAGGCCATCTGCGGCTTTGTTGTTTTTCAGCCGAGCAATGGCTGTTGGGTGGTCGGGTGGCGGAATCTCAACGTCGTCATCAAGTACTGGGGTTGCCGGGTTTACTTCTCTATCGGTGGAATTGCCGGGAATCTATCGGTAGATTCCCGTTCTCATCTTTACCAGAAGAGGCTCCGGATTTTGAACCTCCGGCTAGGCGTCTTATTTTCTCGAAGAATTTTCGAGCCTCATTCCTGTCCCCATGCATCTCAATCTCCTCACACTCTCGTCTTTCTGCCTCGCTTTTTTTACGCCTGAAAAGACGTCTCTCTTCCCTCCTCTTCTCTTTGTATCGCTCCTTCGCAGCTCGCGTAGCTACTGACTGCAGGGTGGATTTGTACGCAGCGTCTTTCTCTGCAGTGGCCGCGCGACACTCTTGGTCATACCACTGATTCCTCAGGGGGCGTTGGAATCCAAGCACCTCTTCGGCAGCCGTACGCATAGAGCAGGAGATATGATTCCACTGCGCGCTTATATCATCGAGAGGAGGAGTGCTTTGTCTAAGCAGGTGTGAGAGTCGAGTGGAAAAGGCTTGCGTTGTCTGTTGTGATTGCAGCTTTCCGACGTCTAGCTTTCTCTGCGTTTGGTTCCGTACGTTCTTCGCAGCGCTTAAGCGTGTGCGGACCTTGGCTGCTACAAGGTAATGATCCGAGTCCATATTGGCACCTCGGATAGTGCGTACGTCCATCACGCTTGAAGCGTGCCTTCCGTCAATCACAACGTGATCAATTTGATTTCGAGTTTTTTGATCGGGCGACAACCATGTGGCCTTGTGGATATCGAAATGTTCGAATCTAGTGCTACTAACTACCATGTTTCGTGCTGCGGCGAAGTCGATTAGCCTCGTTCCGTTATCGGAAGTGTTGGCATGGAGGCTAAATTTTCTGATTGTGGGACAATAGATGGCTTCTCTGCCCACCTTGGCGTTAAAATCGCCTAGCACGATTTTGATATCGTGGCGGGGGCAGCGCTCGTATGCGTTGTCTAGGCGCTCGTAGAAGCGCTCTTTTGTCTCGTCATCTTTCTCGTTCGTCGGAGCGTGTGCACAAATTAGGCTGATATGGAAATATTTAGCCTTGATGCGGATTGTTGCCAGCCTTTCGTCCACGGGCGTGAACCTAGAGACAAGATGGCGGAGTCTCTTGCCGACCACAAATCCACATCCAAATTCGTGTCTCTCCGCATGGCAGCTGTAGTAGATATCACAGGACGCTTGTTTCGAACAGCCCTGTCCCGTCCATCGCATCTCCTGGATAGCGGTGATGTCAGCCTTATATTTTTCGAGGACATCTGCCAGCTGGATAGAGGCACCTTCCCTATAAAGGGTCCGGACATTCCAGGTGCATATCCGTAAATCATGGTCCTTAAAACGTTTGCGTGGGTCGTCATCGTTGTAATCGGTCGTTATCCGAGGCTTCTTTTTTGTTTTCATTGGGCGCATAGGTTTTTTCCGTGGTGGGACCCAAACCCAACGCACGAACCCTCACTCTGAGGGAGATGCTCGCCACTCACTTTAGCCGACTTCTACACCGGGTGGTGTAGAGCGCCGTTTCCAGGGACTTCCACGAGGAGGACTTTCACCGAAGTGGAGATGTCACCATTTGACAATTTGTCAATTCTGGTGACCAGTGAGTTGACTTGAGACGACACCGACAAGGATTGCGCTGGCTTCGCCATGTTGAAGCACTCAGACACGTTGCCTTGT
Source organism: Dryomyza anilis (assembly GCA_951804985.1). NCBI lineage: Eukaryota > Metazoa > Arthropoda > Insecta > Diptera > Dryomyzidae > Dryomyza > Dryomyza anilis. The sequence goes on along the minus strand of OX638133.1, from coordinate 47,553,006 downwards.
GATAATCGCCCCCATAGTCCCCCATGTTACACATAACAACAATTTTTAAAACAAAAATGAGAAAGTATTACAGAGTTTTACATTAAATAAATGTAAATTTAATTATTATATATAAACAATACAATACATTTTTAAACATAAAAATAGCAATATTGTTCATATAGAATTAGTCAGATTATTAAATTAATACTATTTAACCTCTATGAGTGTCAGGAGAAACATTTAAATGAAATACGGGTAAAAGAGGGGCTAGGAAGTCCATATCTGATGGGACAACAGCGTTTAAAATGCCAATTGGTGATAAATATCGGCAATCAGTCCAGTTATAGGATTTTTGCTTATTGTGAATATCAGAAATCAAGTTATTTTCATGAAATTCAAGACGAGTAACAAATTTTTTTAACAAAGATAATGAATAGATACATAGAGGAATAATAAGAGCTTTACTGTATATAAATTGATTAGAATACGTTTTAGTGTAAGATTCGAAATTACGATCAACACACATTCTAAGAATTTTTCTTTCTAAAATCTCAACTTGTTTGGCTACTGTGGGTGAGAAAGAAAACCATATGGGAAAACCATAAACTATTATTGATCTAATGCTAACTTTATAAATTAAGAGTTTTGTATTTTGATTTAAGTATTTACTATTAAAAAGATTAGCAAAAATAGATTTTACTTTGTTAGCCTTTTTAATAGTCAAGCGAGCGTGCTCATTAAATTTTAGCAATTTATTGAAGGTAATACCAAGATATTTTATGCTGTTCCTAAAAGGTATTTCAATACCATCCAGGAATAGAGACAAATTTTTACTTTCAGGAACAACGAACTTTCCACATTTCCCAGATGCATTTCTCAAACAAATCGCTTCGGATTTGGAGATATTTGTTTTAATACCCCAGTTTTTATAAAAACTATTGATTCTGTAAAGATGATTAGAAACGGAATTTAGAGCTTCAAAAGGAGAATCTGCATGAGCGTAAACAAGAGAATCGTCTGCATAAAGAATACTTTTCGAGTCACCAATTTTATGTGGAAAATCATGAATAAATATATTGTAAAGAAGAGGAGTCAAAATCGCCCCTTGCGGAACGCCACTATTAACTGAACCCATATTAGAAAATATATCATTAATCTGAACCAAAAATTGTCTATTATTAAAAAAGCTTTTAAACAACTTTATAATAAATGGATCAAATCCGATTTTTATTAATTTATATAGAACACCATCATGATACGCATGGTCGAATGCTTTTTCTATGTCCAGAGAAACTGCTACTGTACATTTTTGATCTCGAAGATTGCTGATTACGTCGTCATAAAATTTAAGAAGAGCGTGAACAGTTGAGTGTCCTCTCTTAAATCCGAACTGCTGGCAGGGAATGTAATCTACATCAATGCCGTGATCCATTTTATTTTTAATAACTCGTTCAAGAAGTTTTCCCAGGAAAGCATCGAGATAGGTCTATAATTGTTTATATTCAAGTTTCCACGCTTTTTCTGGAGCGGAAATTTTTTTGCTATTTTCCAGGCGTCAGGAAAATATCCGTTATTTATGCAATTGTTAAAAATGCAAGCGAGGTATTTAAATGCTATAGAGGAAAATTTTTTAATTAAATAGTTGGATATTTTATCAACACCAGCTGATTTCTTTGAATTTAAATCTTTTAGAAGATTTAGTAAATACTCAGAATTTACAAAATGAATATTATCTGAGTTTTCAAAAGAAGTAAGTTCAGGAGAAAAAAAAAACAATAGATGCTGAATAAAGTGATACATTATTTTCTACAAACAAATTAATGTTTGGAATATCTGAATTGATAGGATTTTTTTCTTTATAAATATCTACAAAATGTTGCCGAAAGGCTTCAACCTTCTCAGTGTCATCAGAAATTGCAACATCATTAACGGTTATAAAATCGCAACTATTGTTTTTTTTTTTACTAATCAAATTATAAATTTGTTTAAGACCTGGACGAATTTCCTTTAGCTTCAAGTTAAAAACTTTCGCTTGATTGATATTAATTTGCTACTTAATGATCAACAATTGAATTTGTTTAGGTAAAAGTTGATACTCCGGAGATTTTCTATTATAATTGTTATGGTAAATCCTCTTGAGATCCTTTTGCCACGCGTATTTGGTCCTATAAAGATGCTTGATGTTGTCTGGAATTTCAAATTTCTTATTATTAAAATCCAATATTTCAGAATGACATGCCGTGACAGAATTAACTACGTTGGTAAATTTGGAAACAAAATTATCTATTTCCGAATTTTCTAAGTTTCTCTCAGAAGGTGGAAATTCTGTAGCCAATTCCAAATCAAGATCTGTTTGAAAATTTTTCCAAACTGTTTTGCGAAATGATGTAAAAATTTTGGGAGTATTAATAAAAAAAGAAAATTCCTTTAAATCAAAAACAAGTTTTAATGGAAAATGATCAGAAAAGGTGCTTAAACTCGAAATTGAGAAATTTGGGTTAATTAAATCAATTAGTTTAGAACTAACTAAAAAATGGTCCAGAAGGGATGATCCATTTGGATAAGAAAGATTTGAATCACAAATCCTGGTAAAATCTAGCGCAAAGTCTTGCAACCAATTAAATAAAACTTTACCATTTGAATTTTCCATACTGTCCCCCCAAGACCGATTTTTGGCATTTAAATCTCCACCAATAAATGAACCATCAAAGTTTTGCGAAAAGTTTTTAATCTTTACAAGACCCTCATACAAATCTATTTCTGAAAAATTGCATGGAAAATAAACACAACCAAATAAAAACATTTTTACCACTCCATTAAAAGACAGTTTAGCCTGAATAAAACAATTGAGAAATTTAACATCCGGTAAAATCACTGTCGAAAACTTAAATTTTTTTTTAACAGCTATACCCAGCCCTTGCGAAGAATAGGGCCCTAAAGAGCAATTTAGACGCTGACTGGTTTCTTTATCGAGCTAAGCAGAAAGAGTATAAGAAACTAATTCGTAAATCGAAAAGTGTTTCTTATAAAGACTTCTGCAGTAGCATCGAATCCTGCAGTGAGACTAGCCGATTTGTCAAGTTTCTTAAAAGAGACCGAACTGCCCGACTGGACTCACTGCGGTGACCTGATGGCTCGTATACTGAGTCTAAGACAGAGGCACTCAGTGTCCTAGTTGAGACTCACTTTCCGGGAAATCAAATCCACATAAGGCCACTTTGTAATCCCAGCACTGGGGACTGCAATAATAACTCCAATGTGACAAAACATGACTGGCAGGTTGCCAGATTGGTTGTGTACGATGAAGCTATTCAATACGCAGTGGCATCTTTTGATGGCTTCAAGTCACCTGTACCGGATGGCATCTACCCAGTCATGCTACAGGAAGGTATAACCCAATTGCTACCATGCCTAAAGAAGATCTTTAGAGCAAGTCTCGCATGGGCATTCATTCCGACATCCTGCCGTTTAGTTAAAGTAGCCTTCATTCCTGAAGTTGGAAGAGAAGACTAATTCCATAGCCATGAGCTTCACACCCATTAGTATGATGTCTTTCATACTAAAGTGTCTAGAAGACTAGTTGAGTTGCACATCAGAAAAACATCGTTGTCAAGGTACCCATTATCATCAAGACAACATGCCTATCAACGTGGAAAATCCTGTGAAACAGCATTGCAACATCTGGTTGGCCGGATCGAGCATGCTTTTCAGAAAAAGATGTACGTTAACTCTCTGGTTAACTCTCTGCTCAATGATCTTGATGGACTAGGTGTCTATTCCCAGACCAATGCAGACGATGTTGCCATTCTTGCCACAGGCTTTTCCCTCAATGAGGTCTGTGTTAAAACACAAAACTCATTGAATCGAATTGACAGATGGTGTTCTGCAAACGGACTTTCCGTCAACCCTCACAAAACAGGGATTGTTCTCTTCACTAGAAAAAGAATAATGACAGGATTATCTCTACCAATAGTAGCCGCGGTAGCTCAGTGGTTAGTGCGTTGGACTGCGAGCCGAAAGGTCCCCGGTTCAAGCCTGGACTGGGGCTAACAACATCTTTTCATAGAAATATTTTTCTATACCGCGCTATCTCTCGGCAGTAAATGGCAAACCTCCGAGAGTAAAAACATTGCCTATGAAAAGCTCTCACCCGTCGTTCGGATTCGGCAATAAACTGTAGGTCCCACCACTTTCAGTACAAATATAACACGGACAGCTCAAAATGGTGAGAGAGCTCGGCCTAAGTTCTTATAGAACTGTAGTGCCAAACTATTATTTTTATCTCTACCAGTACTTAAGGGTGTCACCATTCCTCTGTCTAAAGAAGTAAAATATCTGGGTTTAACTCTAGATAATAAACTACTTTTGACAAAACATGTTAAAAATAAAATTTCGCGAGCATTGAATGCCTTCTGGCAATGCAAAGGAATTTTGGGAAGACATGGGGACTATCGCCGTGCAAAACCTTATAGATTTACAAGGCAATGATAAGACCGATGATATTTTGGCTGTTTCTTAAATGACGAGCCCACAATTTTAATTTTAAACAACAATTAATCTTTATTGAAAAAAAATCAAACAGCTAAAAAAAAAATTATAACAAATTTTGATGAAAAAATCTTTAACAAAAAAACTGAATTCAAAAGAATAAAAAAATGGAAATACTTGATAGTGGGGATAATATTGAGCAGATTTCGTATAACAGAACTGTTGGTAATGATTTGGTTCATTGTACATTATCTCTGAAAATTAGTGCTGGTTGGATGAAAAGACGTGGTGTGTTCAGATTTTGATCCGAGGAAATGACACAGCTTCTGAAATTTTCTGGATGTAAATTGTCTTCCTCGATCGCAAATGGTTTTATTTGGACAACCAAAACGTGCAACCCAATTGTCGTAGAAACTTCGACATACTGTCTCTGAAGTAATGTCGCGATGTGGTACCGCTTCCGGCCATTTTGAAAAGCGATCGATCATAGTCAGCAGGACCGACGATATCGATGTGGAATTCTGAGAAGCGTTGTGATGCTACGACGAATTGGCCTATGAGTGCGTTGGTGTGTCGTGTCACTTTGAATTTTTGACAAAATTCACATAGTTTTGTCCACTTGGTGCAATCTTTGTTCATACCTGGCCACACGAAACGATCCGAAAGCAATTTTCTTGTGGATCTTGATCCAGGATGTGCTAGGTTGTGCGGAAGGTTAAATGCTGATCGACGAAAGTTATGCGGAAGAAAAGGCCTTGCTTTTCCTGTGAAAAATCGCAGTACAGTTGGATATTTGTTTCAGGAAGATTCACTAATTGCATTTAAAGTCCCGAAACAGCGACTAATAGCTTTTTAAGTTCTTCATCTGCATTCTGTGCTTCAACTAGTTTAGTGTAGTCAGTAGCGTTAACTTCATCAAGACGCGATAAGGCGTCTGCGACAATATTATCTTATCCAGATATGTGCACGATTTTAGATGTAAACTGCCCTATAAAATCCAAATGACGATATTGCCTCGGTGAAGCCTTGTTAGGGTTTTGATTAAATACATATGTCAATGATTTATGGTCTGTAAAAAGCGTGAAATCGCGTTCCTCGAGCATGTGCCTAAAATATTTTACAGCGCAGTAAGCGGCGAGTAATTCTCGGTCATATGCACTGTGTTTCTGCTCCGTCGGACTTAGCTTTTTTGAGAAAAAGACAAGTGGTTGCCATTTTTGCAAGATCTGTTGCTCCACTACTGATCCAAATGCGTAACCATATGCATCTACTTTGAGTGATAGTTCAGCATCTTCTAAAGGATGGGCTAGCATAGTGGCATTTGCGATAAGTTCCTTGCACTTTTCAAAAGCAGCAACCAGCAACAGCGCCTTTCATGTAGGCATTTAAAGGGGCCTGAAAGTGTGCTGCGTTAGGAATAAAACGTCGATAAAAGTTTAACATGCAAATAAAACGACGCAAGTCCATAATAGTTTGCTGTTTTTTATAGTTAACAATGGCTTCGACTTTTGTTAACATTGGAGACCTACCACATTCTGTGATGTGAAAGCCGCGAAAATCTACTTCCGATAATCCGAATTCACATTTCGCTGATTTATAACAATGCCATATTCGCGAAATTTCAAAAAAATAATGCGTAAATGTTGGATATGCTGCTTTTCGGTTGAAGAAGCAATCAGTACATCATCTATGTACACAAACACGAAGTCCAGATCACGACAAATTTCATCTATGAGGCGTTGGAAACTCTGAGCTTCATTGCGCAAACCGAATAGCATCTTTAAAAATTCAAAGAGCCCGAAGTGAGTTGTAATTGCGGTTTTCGCGATGTCGTCTGGAAATCTAATTTAGAGAAAAAAATTCTTCCATGTAGCGCAGCAGAGAAATTCGTTATGAACGGAATGGGGTACCGATCTGGAACTGTTATTTTGTTCAAGAAACGGCAATCTTCGCAGGGTCTCCAATCTCCGTTTGCTTTCGGCACCATGTGTAGCGGGTTTGACCACCTGCTTTTAGATGGCCGAATTATGTCATTGTCGATCATAAAATTAAATTCTTTTTTAGCAATTGCTAAACGGTAGTTATACCAAGAGAGGGTTCAGATGTCAGAAAAACGGGTGTTGTTATGAATGCAGTTCCATCCACTAATCTTCGATTTTTCATATCCGAAAGCAAATGAAAATGTTTTAGGAAATCGGAACCTAAAATGCATTTTGTGACATCAGCAATAACGAAAAGCCACGAAAATGATCGACGCAAGCCAAGATCTAATTGAATGATCATTGTACCATAATTTTGTATTGCTGTACAATTGGCTGCGAAAAGTTGCGAAGATGATGCGAAACTTTTGTTCGAAACGTGTCGCTCTTTTGGAATAACCGAAATTTCGGCGCCGGTGTCTATAAGATATGTTTTCTTAAAAGTTCTGTCTGTGATAAAAAGGCAGCCTGACGTTGAGTAATCGGTGGCCGCGTTATCCGAACACCATCACGACGGCGTGATGGTGTTCGCTTTCGATCGGTGTTTCGAGTATGATTCATATTATCGAATCTTTTCTCTAGAGCCTCAATTTGTCGGAAAATTTGGCTAAGTGGATCATCAACACTCGAAACCGTTGCTGGATGCGTCATGTCCATTATTTTGTCAGTTTGGATAGCAAGTTTTGCTATATCTTGCTGTTCGCTGATAGCGAGAATGGCGCGTACGTTGTCAGGGAGTTGTTCGAGAAACAACGAACATATGACATTTTCGCCAACTTGTCCACGACCAAGATTGATAATGGTACGAAGAAACTGGGATGGTCGTTGATCGCCAAGGACTTGTCCACTTAAGAGTCGCTTAAGTTTGCGTTCGTCCGATTCGGAAATCAGCGAAATAATTCTTAACTTTAGAGTTTCATACCTGTTTCAAAACGGCGCAACTTCTAGTACATCACTTACAAGATCCAGCGTGCTTGGATTGATGTTAGCGACGAGATGACGAAACTTTGTTTCATCTGCCGTGATGCGCTGAAGCGTGAAGATGGTTTCAACTTGATAAAAGCAGAATTTGGGATTCTTGCTCCTTAAATGCGGAAACTTTTGTATAGAAGTTGCTTCGATATGTTGCGGTGAAACGTTGTCCGAGTCGATAAGGCAACCCGTTGATGGTACTCCGTTGGCTGGTGTTGGTTGTGGTAATCCGGGAAGTATGTTTTCCTGTATGGAATCCTGCGTAGCATCTTGTGTGTCCCTCGTTGGTGAGTGAAATAGTGACATTGTCCGTGTTTTTAACTATGACTTTTTGAATTCGTAGTCAGGGTCACCAATTTTGACTGCTTCTTAAATGACGAGCCAACAATTTTAATTTTAAACAACAATTAACTTTATTGAAAAAAATCAAACAGCTAAAAAAAATTTATAAAAAATTATGGTGGAAAAATCTTTAACAAAAAAAATGAATTCAAAAAAATTAAAAAATTATATAATGTAAAGTAAATAAAAATACGCCACAATATCATATGCATCCTTAGTCTGGTGCAACAAGCTGTCGCGAAAGTGCGTGACAACTTGTCTTGCCAAGATTCAGAGAACCGTGTGTCTGGGTGTTACGGGTGCCTTTCCCACTACACCTGGTCCAGCACTGAATGCAATCTTAAACCTACCACCACTTGACATCTTCATCAGAGGCGAAGCCATGAAAGGCTGCTGGAGACTAAAACGAGGTGGTTTCCGGTTTAATGTTCCCTGGAATATCCTACGAGAGTAAAACATTGCCCATGAAAAGCTCTCATACGCCGTTCGGATTCGGCAATAAACTGTAGGTTCCACCACTTTGAGTACAAATATAACACGCACAGCTCAAAATGGTGAGAGAGCTCGGCCCAAATCCTTATAGGACAGTAGTGCCAAACTATTATTATTATATCTCTGACATTGCACTTGACACTCCATTAGACACCTGTCTACTGGAGATACCCTCTTATGCAATGATAACACAAATAATTTTGAGGTTTGCCAACCTGACATTCAAGACTGGCTAACGCCTGACTGTGAGCCGGGTAGAGGGTCACACCGCATTTTCACAGACGGCTCCAGAACCGATCAGGGATCTGGTGCTGGAGTGTTTGTGGAACCGAATGACCGCAGACTTCACTTCGCCTTAGGCGCCAATGCCTCGGTATTTCCAGCTGAAGTTTGTGCCATACTTATGGCTATGGACTACATTGCGGATAATATATGGCAGAACAGAGCTACATATTAGTTGGCAGGGATAGTCAGGCTGCTCGTATGGCTTTGAACATCCAAAATTGTACGTCAATACCGATCACGTCTCAATTGTGTTGGTAAATACAATACACTGAAACTGATTTGGGTGCTGGGTCATAAAGGAGTTTCGGGCAATAAATCATCTGACGAACTAGCACGTGCTGGATCTGAGGATAATCCATTTGGACCAGAACCTGTGCTTGGACTAACTGCACCTACGGAAAAATTCGCCATCAGCTCTTGGGTCGCCTCTGCACACAAGAGCAAATGGCTGAATGAGACGAAATGCAGATTCTCCAAGCTCATGACACCGACGATAACCAAAAGATCGGCCTTGTTTCTGCTTTCCTTAAGCAGAAAGGAGTACATAAAACTGACGGGACTTCTAACGGGGCACAACGCATGTGAAAAACACATGAAAGCAATCGGCCAGGCCGAAAGCGCCTTATGTTCTGCCTGCTATGAAGAAACTGGCACCACAGAGCACTATGTCTGTGTCTGTCCAGCATTTTCTAGAACTAGAAGGCATATCTTTGGCACAGACGTGATGAGAGAGGATCAGCTTCACTCTTTATCACATAATAGCCTTTATCACATAATAGCAGGGAACTGGGTCGCAGCGCTATGGATATAACCCTGTCTGAGTGACGTGGCTCTATTTTTATCCCACAAAAAAAACAACTTTATTTGAACTTTTTAATTACTGTTGGTTATGGCAATATTTCAGAAAATTTTGAGACGTTGTGGTGGCCGCTGCTGTTGTTATCTTGCGTTTTATTGGCACTTCATTATCCACTTTAATTTTTTACTTTAATTTTTAACGTATTTGCCGACACCTTCGCGATGAATTTTAAGTGGCTGATTTGGACACGCCCCCATAGACTGGGGGCTATGGGGGCGATTATCACAAGGCAACGTGTCTGAGCGCTTCAACATGGCTAAGCCAGAGTAATCCTTGTCGCTGTCGTCTCAAGTCAACTCACTGGTCACCATTTGACAAATTGTCAAATGGCGACGCGTCCACTTAGGTGGAAGTCATCCGCGCGGAAGCCATTGGAAACGACGCTCTACACCACCCGGTGTGGAAGTCGGCCCCAGTGTGGAAGTCGGTGGGACCCGGAAGTGGGTCCCACCAATGAAAAAACCTATGCGCCCAATGAAAACACAAAAGAAGCCTCGGATAGATTTGAAACATGCCTTCTTACAATAGTTAAGTTAAATTTTAAGTGAGTTGTGAAATAGATTTTTTTTACATTCAAATAAAAACAAAATTTAAAATATTAAGAACATTCAATTAAAAATAAAGAAAAAACATTTAAAATAGCATTGGAAATTTTTAGAATATTTTCAATATTTCTCTAACTAACATGGTCAAATTCATTTAAAATTTAACATTTTAATCAACGAATTTGGAATTATAGAATTAAGAATTTTTTTTTTAACATTGGTAAACCAGGTGAACTGAGTTCTAGGGGTTAAATATTTTTTTTTTTTGAACATTATATGGCGGAATTGGAACAGCCACAGTTAGCTTATAGGAATATATTAGGGCAATTGGACAGGTTTACGGAGAAATTTACCTCGAAGTAAATGACAAAGAACATTTACAGTTAATAAAAAATAAAGTAAATAGTACAAAGGTCTTTTCCGAAGTAGAAAGAGTATATGTCGTGTTTGAAGAACTAATACATTTCTTGGAACACAAGAGTGAAAATAAAATAAAGGAAATAGAAAACTGGAAAGGCGAGTTTGCAGCGTTATCGAAGAAAATAAACGATAAATTAGCAGAAAAATAGAAGTTGTTAGATCACGCCTGCGGTTTAGAGTCGGAAAACGAGAAATTAAGAGCTTTGTTAAAAGAAAAAGATATTTCTGATGACTCAGTAGCTAGAGTACTGCACCTACAACCTAGATTAGAATTTGAATCAGTCGAAGAGGCAACTAACAAAGAAAGAGAATTAGACTCAAAGATCAGATTTTTAGAGGCGGAGATAAAATTAGCACAAGAAACTTCGGTATACCATAAAGAAGCTTTAAGAATAGAAGAAAATTTAGAAAACATATCAACAGATAGAACAATAATTGAAATGCCTACAGACGATATTTCGAAATGCGTACGAAATCTGGTCCCGGTGTTCAAGGGCGAAGATTCACCATTCCTAAAAACGGAGCTTCTTAGATTTATAGACGGTTGTAAGGCAGCGAACCTTAATATAAGTGAAGAAAATCAAGAAGAATTCATGATATGCGTTAAACTGCGTCTTGATGGAGATGCATATGAATTAGTGAGGACTAAGAAAATCGATGATTTAGAATCATTATTTGAATTGCTTAAAAACACATATTTAAAGGTAGTTACATTAGATTAGGTGGAGGGGAAAGTTTGAGGGCATTTGCAAGGCGATTAGAAGTATTACAGTCAAACGCAAACGACATAGCCGATACACTGTACAAAAAGAAGAACCTGCCAACGGACGTTTTTAACACAGAGCTAGTAAATTCAGTGCTCACAGCATTTAAAGTAGGAGTGAGTGACCCTACTGTAAAGATACTACTGTTGAGTAGCAGGGCGGATAATTTAAATGATTTATTAGATGAAGCGTTAAGGGCAGAGGCTACAATACAGAGAGGGCCGAAACTACCGGAGGAACTGTATAGTTTGGAAAAAATACCGAATGGAACTTCGTTTAATAAAAATAATCCAGAAAATGATATTAGAATTTTAAGACAAGACAGGGGTAAAAATCAAAAAAATAGAAATAATGGGTTTACAGGGGGTGCCATGAAAAAAGGGCCAGTCTGTTCTTTTTGCGCTAGACCAGGACACACAAGGGATGACTGTTATATCCGCAAAAATACACCATTTTGCAGAGAATGCGAGAAGTACGGACATGAATCGAGTTGGCGATGCGGATTAAATAGATTGGAAGGGTCCCAGGAGCAACAACAAAATCAGCAATACAAAGGACTTCTAAATAACGGTTACCAACAGCCACAACAACAAAATCAGCAATACAAAGAACTCTAAATAACGGTTACCAACAGCCGCAAAATCATTATCAACAATACCAAGGCTTTTCGAACAACGAATATCAAAGTCAACAGAAACCAAATCAGCCATATCAAGGGGGTAGTGGAGGTTTTCCCAATCATGGAAATAACAGTCATAATTATAATAAGTATACTAATAATACTAAATATGGTAATGAAAGTAATGGAAATAATAATCCTTTTAGAAATAACCACAGTAATAACGATAAGCCTAATAGGCCTTACAAAAGTAATAGAGCATGTTATGGGTGCGGTCAAGTTGGCCATATGATAGCGGATTGCCACGCTAAGCAAAATTTTGGGCCAAACGGTAGTAACAATCACAATAAGGGAAACTACCAGGTGCCCAGTCAAGGCCAGTAAGCTGGGGTCCCGTTAACATTAGTAAAGGTAGAAATAGTGGATCATAAGCAAAGGGAGCCTGTGATCACATTTGCTACCAAAGTTGCGAATAACAGCCAAAAAACCGTGAGCGAAAATATTTTCATCAAACGTCGGGAGTGACCGTTGATACATATGTTGAGCCACCTTGTTTGGTTTGTAATACAGTAGCAGGTATAATAATTCATTTCATACATTTTATAAGTATTGTGTCGATTACATTAGGGAACAAAATAAAAAAACTAGCAGGGAACATTTGGAGAGGAAGTAGTAAAAGGAGGGTATAGAGTAAACAACTTATTATCAAGAATATCAAAAAGTTTTGAGAATTTCGTGATAGAATATAGTAAGAAGATTAGATGTAATATGTGTGGGTTTAGTAAAAGAGGGAACCGTATAATATGCAGTAGGCAGGGTGATTGTTTCAAACTACCTAATGTAAGTGATGTTCTCATCGAAGTACCTTGTGAGGCTGCTAAAAATGGAAAACTCATATTACTGGTAGATTCGGGAGCAGATGCTACTATATTAAAGGAGGGGGGAGATGACAAGATTTCCAGGTTTTCATAAAAATACTCAGAAGGACTTTAGTGGTGCCTTTGGGGGATGCGTAAGGACATTAGGGACAATAAACATTCAGCACAGTAGTATAGAGTGGTTCTGTTTAAATATGCATGTAGTGGCAATTGAGCAAGAAATACCCGCTGATGGTATAATAGGACGGGATAATATATGGAATAGGTCCATAATAAATGCTATAGATAAGAGTTTAATATTTTATGATAAAGATAAAAACAATACTATACAATTACCTATGAGGACACGGACAGATATGGAAAATATTTTTTTAAAATCAGGAATTAAAAATAGAACCTAGAACCGCAAAGATAGTATCATTACGTTTAAAAACAAAAATTCCGATCGTATTCATACATAAACAAGAAATTTGTCCAGGAGTATATTTGGGCGAAAGCATATCGAATGTCAGCAAAAATAGAGTTTATGTCTCAGTTTTAAATGCTACAGAGAAAGAAATTATAATAGACAGTACTTTTAAACCAAAATTTTTAAATTTTAATCAGTATAAAGAATCGGATACAAATAATTCTACAATAAACAGCATAAATTCAGCAAACATTACAAACAGAATTAACAAATTATTAGAGAAAATGAAAATTGATGAGACTTTAAATAACGACGAAATTACATCTTTACAAAATCTGTGTATTTCTTATCATGATGTTTTTCATTTAGATGACGATGAATTAACATACACGTCAGCGCTTAAACATGAAATAATTACACAGTGGAACCAACCGCCAATTAATCAGAAACAATATAAGCTACCCCATACACATAGGGAAGAAATTAATAGACAGGTAGGAAAATGTTAGATGACGGCATTATATCGCCGAGTATCTCACTTTGGAATTCACCATTATTGCTGGTACCAAAAAAAGCGGTAAGTAAGGTAGCAAGAAATGGAGATTAGTAATAGATTTTCGTAAACTAAATGATGTAACAGTTAAACAAGTATTTCCGATTCCCCGGATAGACGAGATATTAAATCAGGACATAGTAGATATTTTTCAACTTTAGACTTAGCAAGCGGTTATCATCAGGTTTTAGTAGAAGAAAGAGATAAAGAAAAAACGGCTTTTAGTACAGGACTGGGTCATTTCGAATTTAACAGAATGCCATTTGGCTTAACAGGTGCACCAGCTACCTTCCAAAGAATAATGAATCACATATTAACAGGTTTACAGGGTATTGATTGCATTGTTTATCTTGATGATATAGTGGTGTACGGAAAGAATTTAGCTGAACATGAGCTTAGGTTGAGTAGAGTATTGCAGAAATTAAGGGAACACAATCTAAAATTAAATACAGAAAAATGTCAGTTTTTGCGTCGCGAAGTTGTCTATTTAGGACATAAATGTTCGGAACTAGGTGCTCTGCCAGACCCCTCAAAGGTTGAATGCGTGAAAAATATTCCGGTACCAAGAAATAAAAAAAAAGTACAAGCGTTTTTGGGATTAATTAATTATTACAGAAAATTTATAAACAATATGGCAAAATTATCATTACCAATTAATAAGTTACTTAGAAAGGATGTTAAATTCACTTGGACCGACGATTGTCAAAATTCATTTATTAAACTAAAATAATCAATAATTTCACCACCCATTCTCGCATATCCAGATTTTACAAACCCTTTTTTACTTACAACATATGCAAGTAAAGAAGCAATAGGTGCGGTACTGTCACAAGTCAAAGTAGGGAGCGACCGACCAATAGCATTTGCTAGTAGGGCATTAAATGGAGCAGAAAAAATTACTCCACCATTGAAATAGTCTGGGCAACGAAAAATTTTAGAGCTTATCTTCTTGGCCGACATTTTCAAATTTATACAGATCATCAACCATTACGTAGCACAGCAAATCTCAAAGATCAGACATCAAGGTTAGCCCGTTTCAGGCATAAATTATCAGAATATGATTACGAAATATCTTACAAACCAGGTAAACAGAATTTGAACGCAGATGCTTTAAGTAGAATTCCACATCCAGAACCAGATATTACTGCGGTCCAAACACGGTCTAAGACCACACAGAATAAATTAGATAATCAAATTTCAAAAACCATAAAACAAGTGAACACGCCAGTACTGGATGAAATAACAACAGACACCAAGAACGAATTAAACTCAAGTCTACTATTAACTGAGCCAGAGGAAATTAAAACTGTTATAAAAGACTTTCATGACTCAGCATTAGGGGGTCACCAGGACGCAGTGAAAACATATTTTAGAATCAGAAAACAATTTAAGTGGAAAGGTATGCAGAAACAAATAAAAAATTACGTTAAGAATTGTCAAAAATGCCAAGTAAACAAAAGTTCTAGACTTACTAAAATGCCAATGGTTTTAACTGATACACCTGTACGACCATTCGATAAAGTATACATGGATCTTGTAGGTATTTTACCGGAGACTATATCTGGAAATAAATATATATTAACTTTTCAAGATGATTTTTCAAAATACATGTGCTGCGGTGCCATACCTGATGCGGAGGCAAATACAGTAGCAAAAGCATTTTACGATGAAATCATTACATGTCATAATATACCGAAAGTATTAGTAACGGACAATGGTTCCAATTTTGTCTCAAAACTGTTTTCAGATACTTGTAAATTGTTAGGAATTAAAAAGTTACATATTACACCATATCATCCACAAGCTAATGGGTCTTTGGAAAGAAGCCATAGCAGAATATTTAATGAGTTTTGCAAAAGAAGATGGGTCGAACTGGGACCAATGGTTAAATTCAGCAATGCATGTGCACAATAACACAGTACATATCCCGAGCAACAATTTACTAGGCAGCTCAAATACTGCTAAGTTTCTGGTAGGATTTTGAAGAGTATATACTCGCCAGTAAAAACTAGTCATAAACTGGTAGGTTTCTGATAGGGATTTGAAGAGTAATCCCTACCAGTAAAACTTGTCAAATACTGGTCAAAAACTGGTCTCCCACAAGTAAAACTAGTCAAAAACTGGTCGGTTACTGGTAGGGATTTGAAGAGTAATCCCTACCAGTAAAACTAATCAAAAACTGGTCTCCCACCTGTAAAACTGGCCAAAAACTGGTGGGTTGCTAGTAGGGATTTGAAGAGTAGATCCCTACCAGTAAAACAAGTAGGGATTTGAAGAGTAAACTGTATTTCCAAAAATATGATAAAACAAAACATACACCCAGATAAAAATTCCCTCAAATCCCATTAAAATTGATCAATAGGACAATTATTGATTTAATAGTATACAAAAAATAAAAATTTTCATATAAACTCAATGGCAATGTCATGGTACTTTCTATATTTAATGGTATTTTCCGATTAAAATAATAATTTATCCTATTGAATATTTTTAATAGTAAAAAACTATTATTTATATAGTATTTTTTTCTAGGTGTAGCAGCTTTGGATTATCAAACAACAAATTTCACTTTATGAAATTATATACATAAACAAAACAAAATTAGTTTCAAATTTCTTTTCAATTCAATGCAAGGTTTGTAGCGTTAATATGTAATATATGTATATATTTTGTTTTTCAAATTTTCGTTGCAGACTCTCCTTGGTCAAGTGTAGCAGACATTATGTTTATGAACGCAACATTTCTCAAGCCAGCGGATGCTACCTAATTTCAGTGTCGAATAGCGTCTGTGTGTGGCAATAATCGCGGGACGTTCGTGTTTGCATTAGAACGCAAAGTTATTCACGAAAACACCGTCGGAGCCGCGTTTTTGAGTTTTGTAATTCATGTTTTATATTTTTATTTATGTAGAATTTTTTCTTTTAAATCAATAGAAACTAAAATTTTACATTTATTTTTATTGTCCAGTTTCCAGCCAGTTTCTGGCAAGTTTTTGGCCAGTTTTTGGCAAGTTTTTGCCAGTTACTGGCTAGTTTACTACCCAGAAATCAAAGAGTTTTACTGACTAGTTTCTGGTAGGAAAATGCGTGACATCGCTTGCGAGTAACTGGTAGGTTTCTAACCAGTTTTTGACTAGTTTTTGACCAGTTTTTGACCAGTTTTTGGCCAGCTTTTGACCAGTATTTGACCAGTTACTGGCTAGTTTACCTACCAGAAACCGAAGAGTTTTACTGGATAGTTTATGGTAGGAGAGTGCGTGACATCGCTTGCGAGTAACTGGTAAGATTACTTGCCAGAAACAAAAGACAAGTGAATAGTTGTACTGGCTAGATACTGGTAGGAAACTGGTAGGAATTGTTGCTTGGGATGTCCACGGGGCAAACACCTTTCCGTACTTTATACGGGTACGAATTTGAGATGCCAACAAATCTTAAGCGAAAATGTTCACCAGTATATAATACCGACGATTACAACAAGTTATTAAAATATCAAATTCAACGCACACACGAAATCGTGAGAGAGAATCAAGAAAAAGCAAAAAAAAATCTAAACAAATCTATGATAGCACATTATAAATTTAATATTTAGCGTAGGTGATAAAATATTGTTAAAAAATCAGAACAGAACGAATAAATTTTCACCCATTTGGGTAGGACCGTACGAAGTACTTTCGATAGTAAGTCCTGTAACGACGATGATTTCTACCAAAGGAAAAGGGAAAAAATTCCATAATAATTTATTAAAAGCATATAATTTTAAAGCAAATATAACAAAATAAATAACGTAACAAACAGTTCGTAATTATCATAACACATAATTTAGTTCATGTTTAAAGCATAATATTGCAAATAAGGGTGAAGAGCAACAAAAAAAAAGCAATGTACGCGTAAATAAGAGTTTTAGGGATTAAAAAAAATAAATATATAGGGATTTAATATTAATGAAATAAATTAGTGCATAAGGAAATAGTTATGTATTAATTTCAAAAGGTGACTTACATCATACACTAACAAAGTTTGAATAAAGAAAATAGATAAGGGAGTAAGGTAATTTAACAAATTATATTAGATGAGTATGAAAATATCACAAGTTAATAGCAGTTATTGATAAAAAAAATAAGATAATAATAATAATAATAAAATAAAACTAATTAACTAAAATAAAAGTTGAAATGTCACTACAATTAATATAGGTCAGTCAAAGGCATTGACCCATACGATAGGAACCACTGCTCGCTGTTAATGCAATACAAATGAAATGAGATACGTTAATGCATTAACGTAATGCTTCGAAATATTTCAGTTGATTGATATTCCAGATGACCATAACCTGGTGGTCGCTCATCCTACCTCGAACATACTCGGTGTTGTCGTCACTGAAGTCAATATCATCAAAATTTGTGAGAATGTCTCTTTAAAAAAAAAAAAGAGACAAAACAAAAAAAAAATTAATTAATTTAAAAAAAAAAAAAAATTTAATAGAAATGAGTAATTTAAAAATCTAAATAAATGTTAATAACTGTGCTCGTCTGAATGCTCGATGACTAATCCTTGTTGTCGTAACGCGTCTAGATCGCGAATTGTTAAAGGATGCTGCCTTCGGGCAGCCCGGAGCTCATCCTGCTCCTTGCGCAGTTGCTCGCGCCTGTCCTCCTGTAGGCCCTGGGCCGCAGTAGGGTTAAAAACATTTCTTCAGCAAATATATATATAAATATATATATATATAAATATATAAATACAAATAAATACAATTTTTACTTACGGAACATGATTAAAATTGAAGTTGAATATCCAAAGAATAAACTGCAACTAAATAATTGTTGTCCATAGAAGACAGGTATGAACATTTTTAAAAATAAAAAAAAAAATCGCGAATTTGACTCCGCATTTCGACCGAAGATAGCCGGCGCCGTTTTTGTAAAATACTGAATTTGGATACTTTATAAGTACTGAGGATAGTTCGTTAACTCACGACACATTGTTTAAATTAGGTTCTACGGTGAGTGTACGACTATAGCAAATTTAAGTTTGGACAAAATAGATATTAAATATAAAGTTGAAATTAAACGATTAAATTTTGGATAAAGAAACATTAGGTTTTTGAATTTTAAAGTAAAAAAAAAAGAAGATAAAAAATTTGAACCAGGTGGAAATTAAAATGTAAGTGTATGGAATAATTTTATGTAGTATGCTAAGGTGGGAAAGGTAGATTAACTTAGGACATAAGTGTATATAATTATATATATAATAGATATGTATAATAGATATGTATAATTATTTTTGTTTTACGGACATTATGAATAATATCCTTATGCTGGTCCTGGTGTTGGCAGCAGCTGAAGCAGTCAGCATCACGCAGACGCCGATAAACGAGACAAGAATATTTTTTGAGAAAACTACTGAGGCATTATTTTATAGTGACGAATGGACAGTGATATTTAAGTTCATACCACTGCAGTTGACGAATTTTCTGGATCTAACGAAAAAATATATGGAAGCAGCCATTGAAATGTGCCGGAAAATGAGTTCAAGCGTACCAGGAATGAATTTCGGAAGATCGTGTGAAGCGGAAATGCAAGAAACATCGTCGATAATGAGGACATTACTGAAAAATGAGGGACATTTAATAAATAATAACACTTACACCATTTCAAGTTTTATCCTCTTTATAATTTTATTTCCTTTTTCTTTGTTCCACTTCTTCGACTCACTTCTTAATCTCATAACAACTCTCTTAAAAACTAAATAACTACAGCTTATATACTAATACTTAATCTAAGTTTCAATGCTACTTTTCCAGTGTCTTTTGCTGCTTCAGCCTAGAAACATAATTTTGGCCAATCACATTGTGTTTTGCTGCTTATGCCCAGAAGCATAATTTTAACCAATCACAAGTTCCGTAAAGAACTCAAGTTCGATCCACAACTCGACTTCTTAACGCTGACCGTGAAAGCAACTCTTGCATAATCAGCAACCCGCGAAGACATTGAATTTAGACCATCGCAAAGTCATTGAATTGAAGTCATCTTTGTTTACAAACAAATTGCACCACGTGCTTATTTTCTTCAAGCTAGCAACTTGACGCTGCTGCGAATTTGGTTTATAGTTACAATTGCTGACTAAGTAAATTGTCGCCGCTTATTTTGGCAACGACCAAAAGGTGTGTCATCAAACCAACATCATTTACTTTTTGTTTTAACAACAATTAGAATGCATATAATATAATTTAAATATTTAGCAATTAATATTTAGCAACAGCAAATACCCACTAGAAAAATATCAATGAACTGTCACGCTATGAGTGACTGTCATAATGCTAACTCTCAACATTCCTCCCCCCTTACAAAAAAAAAAAAAATATTTTTTTTCGACTTACAACAATCTTATACTAGCATCTCATACCAGTACCTTACACTACTGTACAATACAAACATACTACCGATACTTAATACATACATAACCGCATACTTCTGCTCCGCAATCACCTTGTCTATGTATTACAGATGTTGTTGTCAAGATATCGTGATCGGTCTCCGTTGGTATATTGGCGGGCTCTGCTGTAAACATAACTCTCGTCACTATTGGCATGGTTAATCGATCTTCATATGTGGTAGCGATACTGGTTCTTCAAGTTCCAGATATGAGTTCTTGTACTTGTCTTCTTTCCTTCGGACTGCGGTTCGCACCATCTTATTTGTTAGTGAAGCCGTCATCGATCTCACAGATCTAGGAGCCCCTGAGTAGAATACTTCTCGAGGTCCCGACTGCTCCTGACTCCGTCTAACTTGCTTCCGACACTGCATTGCGATGTCGCTTTAGCTTCGATGTGTAAATTCAATATGTTCTTTAAGAACCACTCTGATTCGTACATTATCTTCAGTTCCACTGTCAATTCGCTCAGAAACGCTTAGCCCAAAACGTCTTGGCCCAAAACGTCCGGGTGCAACATGCTATGCTCAGATTCATTCTAGCTAACTTTCTGGTTCTGTTTCTGAAGCTTTTTCAGATTTGTGTTCACAATCTTCTTTATTTCAACACTATGATAGCGAATTCAATTGATGCCATCTCCT
This sequence comes from Dryomyza anilis, assembly GCA_951804985.1. NCBI lineage: Eukaryota > Metazoa > Arthropoda > Insecta > Diptera > Dryomyzidae > Dryomyza > Dryomyza anilis. The sequence continues at coordinate 47,532,350 of OX638133.1, read as the reverse complement.
TATGTGATTGTGTTTAATTCTGGTGAGTTCCTCTAGTGTAGCGTTCATTTCAACACGCAACCCCTCTATCTCTTTAATGGTTGCTTGCAACGTTCTGGACAACCTGTCGTAATTACTGGCCATCACCGTTACTTGTTGCTCTATCATATGTTTTACGTAGTTTAACGCATATGTTTTCCGTATGTTTTACGCGTATCGTAGGTTTTCCGCAACCGTTCGTTTCTTGTACACGAACCCTGTACCCTTGACACGAAGTCATCTGTTAACTACAATTGTTCGCTTGAGTCAGTTACAACAAATTTCGTGATTACTGTTCACTCCGCCCTGTAGATCCCTATATCTGTGTTCCGATCGAACACGAGTGAATGCTGCTCCAACGCTGTCGGTCTGTGAATTGAATCTACCTGGACCCTCACAATGAGCAGGATTAGCCATATTATTGCCAACTTATTTTTCTAATAAAACTATATCTAATTACTGTCACAATATTTTTAGTATTCAATGAGATTTCGTTGCTATAATTATTTTTACTTAAATCTAATCATTTTCGTGTATTCATCATTACAATCACTCACATATTTAAGTGTCTATAAAACATAATTATATTAATATAATAACATCGTTATATCTCTATCAAAATTATCATTCATATATTACCTTATATAATATTGTACTAATTTTATAAAATAAAAAAAACACATTTTTCTTATAAATTAGCATTCTCTTATATTACGAAGTTTGACATTATCTTATAGTTTGTGTTAATATTTTACAATATAAGTTGTGGTATGTACAAAATACATGTGTCATATAACATATTTATTTAAGTTTATATTTTTATATTTTAATATCTATTAACCTAATCAGCATAATAAATACGTATATTGGTTTTGTTGTTTCATAAACATTTTTCCAGAAGAGAAAAAAAAATATTAATTTATTCATAATTCTATCAGAATATATTTTATCTGAATAACATATTCTACTAGTAAAACATCTTCCACCTTTTTTTTTGTTTTAAACCTTGTGAAGTTTAGCTTATTTTTAAGCTGTTTATTTTAAAAAATGCTCATTCGACATATATGCAATTTTTATTTTTATTTATTTTTCATTCTATCGCAATCTCTAACGAAACTTAAGTGATCATCTTAAGTTTTCGCTCGAGTTCACCTAAAACGATTCGTAATACACGTATGCAATTGATCAAGTTGCAGACTAGTATTCGTCGTATTTAGTGAAATGCTTAAAAACAATTTGCTGCTGTTCTTTTCAAACTATTTAATTAATAGCTTAAGATTAGCATAAAGTCTTACGGATGTCGACTCTTTTCGAAGAGTACATCGAATCCTTACATAAAATGTAATTGCCGTTCTCATTTGTTTCTATCCTTAATACAATTATATTATTTAATAATTTATATCTTTGAACTATATTTTTGTTTTATATATATTCATTTCCTCAACTTCAATTTCTACATTTTTCTTTTTTTTTTTTTTTTCATTCAACATAAACTCATAATTTATTGCACAGGCTAGTAAATTTCCGGAAGTAATACTTAGCTGCTTTAATAAAATAAATATCAACATAACAATTGGATCATTTGCTAACTCTAAAAAGTCTTGTATGCATTTTGCAACTGTTGTAGGCATTTTCTCATAATTTTTATAATATTTCTCTAATCAATTAAGTCAATCATAATAATCTCTTTTGGAGCATATTCTAGCTCTAAAAACCTATTTTTCATTCGTTGTAAACGTATTTATATATTTTTTATAATATTATTTCTAGTCTTTAATTCAATCATATTTTTCCTATATATCATTTGGTACATTTTCTAGCTCTAAAAAAAAACCTACTTGTCATTTATTTGCTCGTCAGCAATTAACATAAATTAATAATTTTTTATTTATTCAAAATTCAATTCATCATAATCTACTTTTCATTATATTTTAATTTAAAATTAATAATTCAACCATTAATTTCATAATTCACTTTACAATTCAAAATTTCTATGCTAGTTATCTACGCTCAGCAGTACTTAGCTATTTGTTCAATTTGCATTTTATTGCATTTATTTCGTATAAAAAACTCGTGTTATCATTTATAATTCTTTCTTATTTATATTTTTCCTAATATTTCTTGTTTTCATAACCTTTAAATTTGGTCCGCCACATGCTAGTAAATTAACCCTAAGTAATACATAGCGATCTGCGGGTACCGTTTTCTTCTGTTTTCCTATTTCCTATTCATTATCACACAATACTAAACTTTTCGCAATTTATTTATAAATATATTTCCGCATTTTAACAATTAATACATCAATTTCTAATTATGGTATTTTTTCAACAAATTGTTGTGTATTTTCTTTCCCTTTCCTTTTATTAATATTGTCGTTGTCACGGGGGTAGTGACGGACAAAACCTTATAGGGCCCAACCCATATTGGTGAAAATTTATTTTTCTTATTTTGATTCTTCATTACAACCATTTCCCCAATTTGAAACTCAATGGGATTTAATGATTTATCGTAGCTTGTTTTAGATTTTTCTTTTACCTTTTCTTGATTTTGTCTCACTATTTCATGCGCCCGCTGTATTTGATATTTTAATATTTTGTTATAATCATCGGCATTATATAGCGGTGAAACTTTACGTTTCAAATTAGTTGGCATATCTGAATCATAACCATATAGTGTTCGGAAAGGTGTTTGCCCAGTTGACACATGCATCGTATTATTATGGACATGCATTGCCGAATTTAACCATTGATCCCAATTGGAACCATCCTCCTTAGCAAAACATCTCAAATATTCTGCTAATGGTCTGTGACTACGTTCTAATGATCCATTGGCCTGTGGGTGATAGGGTGTAATGTGCATTTTGTTAATACCCAATAATTTGCATGTATCAGAAAATAACTTTGACACGAAATTAGAGCCATTGTCAGTTACTAGAATTTTCGGAATATTGTGGCGTGTTATTATTTCATCATAAAATGCTTTAGCCACTGTGCTTGCTTCTGCGTCTGGTATTGCTACACAGCACATATATTTTGAAAAATCGTCTTGAAATGTTAAAATGTATTTATTGCCAGATACTGTCTCAGGTAAAATTCCTACTAAGTCCATATAAACTTTATCAAATGGGCGCGTTGGTGTGTCTGTCAAGACCATTGGCATTTTTGTTAGCTTAGAACTTTTGTTAACTTGACATTTAGGGCAATTTTTTACGTATTCTTTAATTTGTTTTTGCATACCCTTCCACCTATATTGCTTTCTTATTCGAAAATATGTTTTCAGTGTGCCCTGATGACCCCCTAACGGCGAGTCGTGAAAGTCTCTAATTACTGTTTTAATTTCTTCAGGATCGGTTAATACTTGACTCGAGATTGTTTCACCATCCATATCCGTTACTGTGTCGTCCAAGACTGGCTTACTGACGTCCAGTTGTCGATCTATTGCCTTTGGTGTATTTTTAGAACGGGTTTGAACTGCCGCAATTTCTGTTTCTAATTGTGGAATCCTACTTAATGCGTCAGCATTTAAATTCTTTTTGCCAGGTTTATAAATTATTTCGAACTCATATTCTGATAATTTGTGCCTGAACCTGGCTAGCCTTGACGTTTGATCCTTTAAATTCGCTATGCTACGCAGTGGTTGATGATCCGTATAAACCGTGAATGGACGCCCCAACAAATACGCTCTATAATTTTTTGTGGCCCATACTATTGCCAAAAATTCTCGTTCAATTGTTGAGTACCTTGTTTCTGCGTCATTCAGAGCTCTACTTGCAAATGCGATTGGTCGATCAGAACCTGGCTCGCCCTGTGACAGCACTGCTCCTATAGCTTCTCCACTTGCATCTGTTGTCAATACAAATGGTTTTGAAAAATCTGGGTATGCTAGAACATTAGGTGAAATAATTGCTTCTTTAAGTTTTATAAATGAATCTTGGCACTTGTCTGTCCATACAAAACTGGCATCCTTCCGCAACAGTTTATTAATCGGTAATGTTAACCTTGCCATATTCTTAACGAATTTTCTGTAATAATTTACTAAACCTAAGAAGGCTTGTACCTGTTTCTTGGTCCTGGGTACCGGAATATTTTTTACACATTCTATTTTATCGGGATCTGGCATTGCGCCTGACTCCGTGCATTTGTGCCCTAAATATACTACTTCACGCCTTAAAAAATTGCATTTTTCCGTATTTAATTTCAAATTATTTTCCCTCAATTTTTCTAACACCTTACATAGTCTAATTTCGTGCTCCATTAGGTTTTTTCCATACACAACTATATCGTCCAGATATACGAAACAATCAAGTCCCTGCAATCCTGTTAAAATGTGGTTCATTATTCTTTGAAACGTAGCAGGTGCCCCCGTTAATCCAAATGGCATCCTATTAAATTCAAAATGTCCCAAGCCCGTGCTGAACGCTGTTTTTTCTCTGTGGCGTTCATCCACTAGCACTTGGTGATAACCACTAGCAAGATCTAATGTTGAAAAATACCTACTGTGACCTAATTGATCCAAAATTTCATCAATACGAGGTATTGGAAATACTTGCTTAATCGTTGCGTCGTTCAATTTTCTGAAATCTATTACCAGTCTCCATTTTTTCTGTCCGTCCTTGCCGCTCTTTTTAGGTACCAACAATAGTGGTGAATTCCAAGGCGACGTGCTTGGTGATATAATATCGTCGTCTAATAACTTCTGCACCTGTTTGTTGATTTCTTCTCTGTGAACATGTGGTAATTTATATTGTTTTCGGTTGATCGGAGGTTGGCCGTCTATTGTGGGGATTTCATGTTTTAAAATAGGTGTATACGATAGCTCATCCCCCTCTAACAGAAATACATCATGGTATGACGCACATATTTTTTCTATGGATGCCTTCTCTTCAACATTTGCATTTGGATCCAATTTTAATGAATCAAATAGTTTGCATATTCTGTGTCGTATGTTTATGCTTTGTACGCTATTCATTGTGCCACTCACTGGTTCCATAAATTTATTATAATTTGAAAATTTGAGCTGTATGTTCTTATTCAATATTATATCTTTTTCTGTTGAGTTTAACACTGAAACATAAACACTACTTTTTCTCACATTTGATATGGTTTCTCCGATATAGACTCCTGGTGAAATTTCCTGTTTTTGAATTATTACTACGGGGATCTTGGTTCGTAGTGGTAATCTGGCGATACCTTTAGATCTTGCTGTTATTTTTATTTCTTCACTGTATAATATTTTGTTTATTTCATCTAGTGATCTGAGTGGTAGTGTTACAATTTTATTTTTGTTTCTGTCTATAAAGGTTAATCCCTTTTCCACTGCATTGATGATTGCGTGGTTCCATAGATTATCTCGTCCAAGTATACTGTCTGCCGGAACTCCTTGATCCTGCATTATTGTATGTAACGTCAGACTGAGCCTTCTATGTTCCATATGTTGAATTTCAATTGATCCTGCGGTGGTCACATGTCCCCCAAATGCTCCGCTCAGATCTTTTGTGTCTTTTAAATTTCTCTCTAGTTTACTATCTAATGCACTCCACTTTACCAAGCTAGAGTCTGCACCAGAATCTACTAGTAATATTAGTTTCCCATTTTTCTCTTCCTTACAAGGAATTTCTATAAAGACATCATTTAATTTTGATATCTGTCTGAATTCCCCATGTCTACTATAAATAATGCGATTTTTCTTTGATTTTGTATATAAACTTAATTTTATTTCCTTAATATTTTCAATATATTTACTCATATTTTTATTTATGCTATCCATTCCTGAAGTAATCAAATCATTTAATATCTTCTTATTTTCTTCTATACATATCCTATTTATTATGCAATCATACAAATTATTTTTTGCTGTTAAGGCTACTATGCCGAAAACATTCAACGTTAATACAATTAGTGAAATAAAATTATCTACCATTTTCCTACCATTGATAGCGAACGTATCCACTGCCGCGCACGGCGTCTGATTCACAATTCCTATCTTCTTTGGCCTGATTTCGCAATTTGTCTTGGGTTCCCAGATTATTGGCCTATTCTGGGCCCCTAACAGTTTCCCTGGTTGCGGGTAGACTCAAAATCTCTCTTCGCAAAACAGTTTTCTAACGTATGCCCAATTCTTGCACACCATTTACATTTATTTAAATCCCCATTATTATTATTAGTATGAATATTATTCCGATAATTACTATTTCTATTTCCATTATTATTGTTGTTATTGCTCTTGTAATTATTTTCTTTGTTATTATTATAATTACGATTATTATTCCGATAATTATTATTATTATTATTATTATTATTATTATTGTTATTATAATTATTATTATTGTTATTGTTATTATAATTATTAGTTCTATTTTCATTATGATATTCCCAATTATTGTTGTTATTATATCTTCGAACATTATTATTCCTATGATTGGCTTGCGTATTATTCTCGTAGCCATCATTGTAATCGTAATTTATTGTTTGTTGTCTACTCGTACAGATTTGCTCCGGTTCCGGCTCCGGTTCATTATTTGCACATCTAAGGCTCGTTTCGTGGCCGTATTTGCCACATTCTTGACAGTAAGGCATGTTTTTCCGACTGATACATTCGTCCCTCGTATGTCCGTCATTCCCGCAAAATGAACATGTTGGAACAACTTTATCCCGTTCGTTTGCGAGCATTTCGTACCCAAATGATCCACTATTGTTTCCTACAACAATTTTTTCGCATGTTATTTGTGAGGCCCTGTTATAGTGCACCTCTGGGGCATTCTGTGTTGTTTCTATTACACGCCCACTTTGTATTATCTCAAACGTTTCTACTGCTTCCTCTATCAGTGAATCTAGTGAGTTTGACTTATTATTTAGCATGTGTATTTTCAGTGTGCTGTCTTTAAGACCTACTTTAAAAGTCTTTTGTATGGATTTGTCCAGTTCCATTAACATTGCCTCGTCCCCTTTGCCGTTATATTTTTCTTTTATTAACTCCACCGCCTTTGTTTTCAGGACATTTAGGCGTCTTGCAAAAGGTCTAATTTCTTCCGTGGATGTTTGATAGGCATTATTTATATCATTTATCACTGAGTCTAATGTTATGGTTTTAAGATATGTCCGCTTTATTACAGTATATAATTCATCTAATCTGCTAAATTGAATTCCATTAACTAGTTCAAATGCGTCTCCATACATTCTTAACTTAACACATGATATAAATTCTTGTAACTCTGTTTCCTTCGTAGCCTTTACCGCTAAATCACATCCTTGTATGAATCTACATACTTCAGAGGGCAGATCATTGGAATCCGTGCCTGAGAACATCGGAACCAAACGGTTCACGGTCTTTGCAATATGTTGGATACTCATTTTAAAATCTAGTAAATTAACTTTCTCAATATTACTGGTATCACTAGTGAATTTCTATTTAACTTCAGATTTTTCTCGACAGATATTCCTTATTTATTTAAAAATTTATTATTTGTTTACACCATGTTTTCATTATTTTCCTCAAAACTCACTACAATACGATATATTTTATTTCGTCCAATTTATCCATTTAATTTTGTTGTTTCATGTTGTGTTATCTTTAATTATCATTGTAGGGCTTCCATTAAAAATACCAGTTAAGATTTCATTTCCAACAAAATTATTTAAATTACCAAAATTAGATTTTATTTAAATTGTTGACTATTTATTTTAAAAACATATTTAAAAAAAAAAATCTATCTTCCATCTAGAGCGGTTGTTTTTGGTTCTAAAACCGGCTGCGCCAATGTTAAAGTCCCTATTTTATCACCTAAAAATAAGACATTTAATAAATAATAACACTTACACCATTTCAAGTTTTATCCTCTTTATAATTTTATTTCCTTTTTCTTTGTTCCACTTCTTCGACTCACTTCTTAATCTCATAACAACTCTCTTAAAAACTAAATAACTACAGCTTATATACTAATACTTAATCTAAGTTTCAATGCTACTTTTCCAGTGTCTTTTGCTGCTTCAGCCTAGAAACATAATTTTGGCCAATCACATTGTGTTTTGCTGCTTATGCCCAGAAGCATAATTTTAACCAATCACAAGTTCCGTAAAGAACTCAAGTTCGATCCACAACTCGACTTCTTAACGCTGACCGTGAAAGCAACTCTTGCATAATCAGCAACCCGCGAAGACATTGAATTTAGACCATCGCAAAGTCATTGAATTGAAGTCATCTTTGTTTACAAACAAATTGCACCACGTGCTTATTTTCTTCAAGCTAGCAACTTGACGCTGCTGCGAATTTGGTTTATAGTTACAATTGCTGACTAAGTAAATTGTCGCCGCTTATTTTGGCAACGACCAAAAGGTGTGTCATCAAACCAACATCATTTACTTTTTGTTTTAACAACAATTAGAATGCATATAATATAATTTAAATATTTAGCAATTAATATTTAGCAACAGCAAATACCCACTAGAAAAATATCAATGAACTGTCACGCTATGAGTGACTGTCATAATGCTAACTCTCAACAAAAGAACAATTCAAAAGAATCGCCAATAGAGGTCGCTAAATTTCGTAGGTGAGGGCTTTAACTGGGCTTTCGGCGTAATGGACAACAGTGATCGAGAAAAGATATGCAAACATCTGGAGGACATTGAGAACCGAGAGAGCGAAACCTATGACGTCATGAGGAAACAGGTGACAGTGATGACATCTAATTTTGGAAAACTGTCAGCACCATTGCTGGATTCTCTAAGGGAGGTGGAAGAACTACAGATGACATTGAACAACACCATACAACAACAGCAGAAAATAAATAGAGATATGGATAACAAGCTCAACAAAGTACAGTTTATGTTACATTTGTTGGAAATACAGTCAACCATAAATGCTAATTTAATGGAGATTCAGGGACAACAATCAATAGAAATGGCAATAATTGACGATCTCTACAAGGGGGATCTGCATCCTAAGATAATAGATCGAAAGAAACTAGACGCAATGTTGGCCCGTCTCAAATTAAGGGGCAAAGCGAATTGGTTTATTCAACAGACTTTTGATATGCATCATTTGTCAAAGGTACGAGTTTTTCCGGACGGGAATAGTCTGATGTTCATAATTAAGACACCACTGCCGGATGATGTGTTATTTGCGTCGTACAGGATTTATCCGATCTCCATTAACATCAATGAGGAATGGGACTCGCTGGTTAAGACAAAGTATGACTACATAGCGGAGGCGGAAGATCGGAGTAGATTCATAGCATTAACGCACGAGGATCATTTAAGATGTGTTACGGTGAACCAAGAGATGGACAAGGAGATAACGCTATGTAGACGTCCGGGAACGATTATGACGAACAGCAACGTACTTTGTGAGGCCACGTTAATGCAATACAGGACAGATAGAGTGAATACCTGGGAACATATAGCTATTAGGAAGAGTTCAGGGTTGGTAGTGAAACTATGGGCTTCAAACTTCTGGTTGTTCAGATTTGACACGCGGAACAAACACGGCTACACTGACGCTAGCAGGGATGGGGTGGATGTCAGAGAATGAGGCCTGCGACTTGCACAATAGAGAATTAATATTGCCTTATGAATCTGCACCAAGAATGTTCAGGAATGTAACCTATAAAAAAGAGGAGCACACCTTGTATATCGAAAATATAAAGGGGGATTGGGGAGCGTTACGCACAGAAAATGCGTCAGTCACACTTTTGCCAATACATACGTCGGACCACAGCAAATTACGGTCAGCACTAAGAGATGGCCAGCGCAGTTTTGAAGATCTGAAAGCAGAAATGAGTCAGAAGCAGGAGCGGCTACACGCATAGAAATATATTGTTACATTTTACAATACACCATTGTTATTTGAAAACTATATAAAATAATGTGGCAGCTCTGTTTTGATATGCCAAACATTGTTATTGTTTTCAAAATTTTGAAATGTTGTTCAACTAATTTCTTTAAATAATGTAAGTTAAATATAAAATTAATAAATATATCCAAAATATTTAAATTAGTTTCGTTTTGTACTGTTTATTGCAGATAAGCTGAAAGGCTCGCATTGGAATCCAGAATGGATTGGAATCCCTTGATAAATGTTGATGGGTTGTTTTATTTATTGCGAACCAGCTAGAGATCATCCACACCTATTACTGAATGCAGTAGTGTTGCAAGTGAAGTAGTAGTTCCCACCTATAATTGATCTAGCCTCTGCATACATAGCGGCTACCGAACATTCGTCTGTGATATATTGTCGTGCTAAGTGCTAACGTGCTACATTTACAAATTTTGTTAGCTGAATTAGAGGCTTGGGCAAAATAAACCCTCGCAAAAATACCCGTAATTAAAAGAATGAGATTATATACAATATGCAAGTTTAAATAAAACAACATATAAAACAAAAACAAATCTTTTGATTTATAACAATTTGACAATAAAATATTTCTACTGACAATTTCAATATAATTAAGAATGACAATATCTATTGTTACCAACAACAATTTAATACATTTTTAAATATAACAATCGAATATTCAAAACCGACAATAAATTAACAATAATATAATGGGATCTATTTTGAACATGCAGATTGTTAAAATATTGTCGGATCCAACAATATATTTCTATGCGTGTAGAATGGCTAAAGCATCAGCTCGAGATGAAGACTATGGGAGCATCGTACGGCGTGGTAGTGTTGGTATTAATCTTCGTGGTATTAGCGTATTTTTGGTACCTTCGAGTAGAATCATCGAGAAAGCTAAAATTAACAAAGTCACTGAAGGATAGGGAGACAGTAGCAACAGTAAATGCCATCAGTAGCGTAAAAATTGAGGAGAACAAGTTACCGGAGCGTATTGCATTTCGGCCAACCACAAGTCAACGAGTTGTTAAACAGAAACATGAGGACGAAGAGCAGAGTCGAAAGCCAACCATAACGACATTGGGACCAGCTTATGGAATGATTTAGGGGTATGAGTATGAGGGATTCAAGAAGAAAATTCAATATTTATTATAAATTAGAATTAATAATATGAGGGATTGAAAAACAAAAGAGGGATTGAAAAACAAAGAAACAAAAAAAACATAAGTATATATAAAAATAAAAAGGTGTGGAAAAAAAATTAAGTATTTTAGTTAAAATATCGTCGAATATGCCTAAGTTCAAGTAAACACTTCATTGCACAAAATAAAGCATAATTGCTCGCACATATAAATAAGAATAACAACAGAATAACACAAAACAAAGCAATTACAAAGCGGTAGCCTAAGAAGCTACTGTTTTTCCAACTGCAGTGTTCTGTGCATTATACACAATGTTCGGTGGGGGGTTATTTTAAAATAGTATATGATAAATTGTAATATTTTTACCATATATATTTTTTTTAAGATAATACTCAGATATATTGATAAGACTTGTTAAGTAAACTGATAAGAGTATAATTTTTAGGCAATTATGTCAATTATGTCAATTATGTAAAAGAAAAAACTATTATTCATTTTAATAATATTTTTTTCTTAAAATAAGGGTGGAGGTATGTTGTAAGTCAACATAGTGTGTTTTGGTAAGTCACTATACGTTGATATTATAAACGTATCGTGACATACTTACGCGATGACTACTTCATGCAGTTATCGTTACGTTGCAGAAAATTGCAACGTAGGACATATGTGTCATAGTCAAACAAGCCAATGAACTAGCAACAGTATGAGCGAGCTGGGTCAAACCAGCAGCAGCATGATTGGCTAAGGGCTTTTTCCCTTACGGAAGCAAATAGTGAGTGGAATTTGCGCACGGCACTCTGCCGGAACATGTAGATTTGAAACAAGCCTTCTTACAATAGTTAAGGTTAAGAAGCCAAAAATATTGAGCTGAAAAGTGTTGACAGAAAGTCTAAGTTTAAATTAAAAGAATTCAAATATAAAATTATTTATTGGAAAATAATTAAAGTACTAAAGTAGGAGTAAGTATAATTCAACGTTGGAGATACTAACATTACTGATAGCGAACATCCTGAGTTCTTGGACATTTGCAGCAAATTTTTTGAGGTATTTGTATATTCATTGTACAATTTTGTACATTCATAGCACAATTTAACCTTCAAAGGATTTATAAAGTCGATGGCGATGTATAAACACGATACTGTTTTAATTCTAGAATAAATAAAAATGCATTTGATTCATTTTATTTTAATTCAATAAAAATTACTCCGCGAATTCTTACAAAGTATCTTTTTCAAATATTCCTCCACTATCTTCTTATTTGTAAGATGTTTATTTGATGGTTGCTATAAATAATCGTAAATTTGAAAGATAGTTGAAAATTTATCGTATTTGACGGATGTTTGATAGATGGTTGTCTCAAAGACGATCTAAATAATTTTTAAATATCTTCATATTTAGGGCTGTGATATTTCTGGTAATCATCTTTGATTTCTTAGTGTGGGTAGCCCTGCCACAGAAGCAACTAATGTCACTGCCCGAGTAACCATTAGCTGGATAAAAAGATTTGATAAAGCTGTTACAATGGCATTTGATACAGCTAGCTGCGTATAGCAGTTTTAGTTAAAAAACAACTTTTATAAAGTATATAAAAAATGTTTAAATACATTATCCTGCTTTAAAAAAAGCTTATTTACATCTATTGCACAGTTAGCTGCAATTGTTCATAAAGGTCCTTTCATAACAGACTGCACGTATGAGAGTGTTCATATCATGCGTTTTGGGCCCGTTCATGCACGTATCGTATCATGCAAAATATTTTTGCAGGAGCCTGCCAGCATGTATTGTTGTAGAAATATGAAATATTTACTGCTTTTTCTTATTTTTATTACAAAATATTGAGATTGTATTGATATTGTAATATTTTTTAATTATTTTTTTTTAACAAGACTATCAATCAATTTTTTTAAACTGAAAAAGGATATGGGAGTATGTCGATTATATCTATACAACATATATATTTTTAACTTCAGAACAGTATATAGCATTTAGCCAGTCACACATGCTGCAGTGTGAGTTTTATCTCAATTAGTATGTCGTTCCAATGAACTCATTAAGGATCTAATTTCATCGTCTTCCTTCCAGCAACAACTGCTAGCCGAAGAACTGTGCCCCCCTAAGTATGGTGTCTACTTTACTTTTATGTCATTTCAAATTCTAAGTAGCCTTAAAATGTGTAGATTTTAGGAACATCATTCCTCATAGCGAAGTTCTGCTGACCTTACATGTGCAAATCCGACTTTGTTTTCGGTGAATATTACGCATTACAACCCGAAGTACTAACGCGCACTATACATGGTACCAGTTCGATAATGCATATGTTATCACCTCGGAAGTCAAGTCGAACAGAATCTTCGCACTTCGAACGCATGAGAAAGATTCTGCTGTTGCTGTTCGATCGACGTAATGGTCCTGTGACGCCGCCGTTGCATCAGTAGATCTACCGAAGGACTTTAAAGAACTCGTGCTGTCCGACGATCAGGATAAGTTCTATGCCAATAATAAGTACGCGAACTATGGCGAAGTTAGCTGAACTATCAATAGATTATTGCAGAAATTTTAGCGTTAAGCAAAGGATATTCCCTAACACAAATTGATTATTTAAGCATGAAGAACAACATTGAGGCGTATCCGCAATTTATAAACATGACTAACACCATGCAAAAACATCTGTGCATCACGAGTAAACGCAATCTCTTCGAATTGTCCGAGCTGGATCAGGGGGTACCATACAAGCTCGTACACTCGGAAAAGTTGGCGCGCATAAAGTAGATTGTTGCAGACGATAACGAGCTTGTGAACTTCATCAAAGTTGGTCGCACTGTATGCGTTGCGCTATGAGCAGTGAATATTGCAATATGGCAATCTTTATTTTATAAAAAATAGCATGCATAATTGGCAAATACATTTCTTTATTAATATTGTTACGAAAATTCAGTCTACGGAAAACTGTTCTACGAGTTCGTATCGCTGGATTGTGTACAAAATAAATACGCACTTATATTTGGTTTTAACTAGTATTATTTCAACTAGTATTAATTAACTTTATTAATTTAAATAACAACTTAAAGAATAATCACTTATATCAACTGCTGAATTACTACAATTTATCTTTACAATGTTCACTCACGAGACGCACTAGTTCACTATTAAATCACAACTGAAGTGCTGTACCTCAGATGCGGCTCCCTTATATATTGCATGCATCAGTTCGACACGTTTCGACAAGCTTCGACTTGTTTCGAGAACCTTCTACTCGTTTCGAGAATGACGTATGCTATTGGCATCTCATTCGCACTCATGTGTTTTAATGCGCTGATCTTCCATTTCTTTCTCGGACACTGCCTCAGTTCGCTGAATGATCTTAGTGGTAGGTGTGTATTCCAATCTTTTTGATTTTTATCAACCACTTTTCTGTGATACTTTTCCAAAGTCCGATTGAATCTCTCTACCATGCCATCAGATTGCGGGTGCAATGGCGTTGTTCGTGTTTTGTGTATGTTGAGGACTTTGCATACTTCTTTAAATACAGCAGACTCAAAATTTCTTCCTTAACCTGAATGCAATTCCAACGGTACTCCAAAATGGCTTACCCAGTTGTTAACTAACGCATCCGCAACTGTTGTGGGGTCTTGATTTGGCATGGGATACACTTCAGGCTACTTGCTGAAGTAGTCAATGACGACAAGCACATACTTATTACCCGCATCACTGATTAGAAATGGTCCGGCGACATCCATGGCGATACGTTCGAATGGTGCTCCCACGTTGTACTGTTGCATCCTGCCGCGACTTCTGACTGTTGGTCCTTTTGCTAGTACACATTGCGGACAACTGCGGATCCAATGGGCGACTGACTCTTGGCATCCAACCCAATAAAAACGTTTCCTTACCTTCTCGACCGTTTTATTTATGCCCAAGTGTCCTCCACTTGATCCACCATGGTATTCCGCTAATATCTCTTTTGTTTTTGACTTAGGAACAACAATCAAACTTCGAGCGGACATGCCATCTTCACTTTCCCATACACGATATAGGCAACCGTCTTGTAGCTTTAAGCTCTGCCACTGTGCCCAGTACGCCTTAGTTATTGGGATGTCGGAAGCTATATCTTCCCATGATGGTTTTCTTTGCTGTCCTTGAACATCATGATTTTTGTGAGGTCGGGATCACTCTTTTGATCTATTTGAATTTATTCCGGAGTCCATTTTTCATCGGGCAAAACATTTAGCAAACGAATGTCAATTATGTTTTCTTTTCCTTCCGCTCTTGAACAATGTCTGCATTATAGTTTACATGGGCGTCGTGACAGAGCATCTGCATTTCCATGGTTTCCTCCTTTACGATGTTCGTTGAGAAATCGTAGCTCTGCAATCGCTCTATCCAACGCGCAATTTGGCCTTCCGGATCTTTGAACTGAAGTAACCATCGTAGTGCCGCGTTATCGGTTCTCAAGTGAAACTGTTTTCCGTACAGGTATTTATGGAAAATTTTCACTATTTCGATTACAGCAAGAAGCTCCCTCCTGGTGACACAGTAATTTCGCTCGGGTTTGGACAAGTCACGTGCCATATGCGACAGTCACGTGTCATATGCCCATATGAACACAGTTGTAACATTTACCTTTGAATTGGGTAACTGGCTCATATCAAAACATTGGGACAGTACTTTTTGCTCCGTGTCCACACTTTTCGATGACGCTGTTGTAACTTCCACTTCAAACTCGTGCTCTGCGAGGTCAATGCCTTGATTCTCTAATTCTTCCATTAGACGCTTTTGTAGCTCTACTTTCGTACCTACAGTTGGAAGATTATGAATCGCCAGCTCCTTCTTTAGCTGGTCGACTTTAAGTTTTTCGAATTTAACCATTTTGTATCACAATCCCACTTCTGACACCAATGTTATGAAAATTCAGTCTACGGAAAACTGTTCTACGAGTTCGTATCGCTGGATTGTGTACAAAATAAAAACGCACTTATATTTGGTTTTAACTAGTATTATTTCAACTAGTATTAATTAACTTTATTAATTTAAATAACAACTTAAAGAATAATCACTTATATCAAATGCTGAATTACTACAATTTATCTTTACAATGTTCACTCACGAGACGCACTAGTTAACTATTAAATCACAACTGACGTGCTGTACCTCAGATGCGGTTCCCTTATATACTGCATGCATCAGTTCGACACGTTTCGACAAGCTTCGACTTGTTTCGAGAACCTTCTACTCGTTTCGAGAATGACGTATGCTATTGGCATCTCATTCGCACTCATGCGTTTTAATGCGCTGATCTTCCATCTCTTTCTCGCACACTACCTCAATGCGCTGAATGATCTTCCGTTTTTTTCTAACACATTGCTTAGTGCGCTGAATTGTCTTGCGTCTCATTTATTATTGTTGAATGCTTGCACAGTGGGGAAAATTACATCTTTTCGTAACAATATGTATATCAATTTTAGTTCTGAATAAAAAATGGTATTTATTTCAGTAACAATTATATATGTTTCTTATGACCAATTACTAATTAATTTTGTTGTGCGAATGACTTATCTCATCATTTGTATAGCGCATTTCCAGAGCTGTTGTGGCACCCAACTGCCGTCCGGCGAATTTTCCTGAGCTTACAAAACCAATGCCACCAGCAAAAGCACCGCTGTGGTCTCCGCCTTTTGTAGTTGGCAGTGAATGCGATGACCAAAACTTCCGGCGTTGTTGCTGCGCGGAAAGACGGTCTGATCGTCCCAGACGCAACCTGTAAATACAAATTTATCGAAGAACTTCGTGTTCATCTGGAACTGTAGCGCAGTTGACGCCTGCAGAATGACATTCCATTTGGGGTTCGTTACAAAGTGTGTAAGGGTCCGCAGAAGGTAGTATCCAACCGCAAGATGACCAGGGTAGTGGCTCTCTCGATCTTGTCCTTAGCCTTATTGGAGAAGTTTTTGCCTTTACAATGAAGGGTTGTGTATGCAGGTATCCACGTCCCAGCAACTTGAAGTAACTAAATTCCAACAGATCTAAGACTAGCGCCTGGTGCTGTTCTTTATTTGGAGCGAACATGTAGGCACCGACCAAGAACTCTCCATTTGTCAAAATTGATAGTGGGACAGAAGTCATGCTGAAGTTCCTTATGCCGACCTTGCCGAATTAACCGGGTGGTACTTGTAGAAGTTGATACGATGGTGATGTATACCACCAGCGTTAGCGCGACTTCCGGAATGCTTTCGGAGCTTGCTAACACGACAGTGACCGTGGCTTACATGCTCACGCAGCTTTATGGTCTTCTTCCTCTTGAATTTCTGCATCTTTAATATTTTAGAAAAGTGGTGGAAATTTGCTGATTGAAATAATATTTACATTGAATGAAGTTGACAGTAAACGAAAGAGTTGCCGGTTCATGATAAATGTATAAAAGTAGTTTATTTTTTACAACCCCAATTGTTTTGAATGATGCTGATATGAACGCCTTTGCATGTACGTGCATGATACGCTACGTGCATGATACGCAACGTGCTGTCTGATATGAATGGACTTTAATAAAGCATGTTCTAAACCGATATACAGAATGCTTTTATATCATACTAAACCAACTGTATACAAACTCTTATCCAGCAAGCACAACTACAGTATAATGGCAGCTAGCTGTTATAGAGCTGTTAACATGCTAATACAGAGCTGCGAGAAAGTCAAAAAAACATGATGTCAATGTGTTTGACATAATGTAAATTTATTTTTATAATTTTCAGAAAATAAGAAACATTTTAGACTTTCACGAAAAGAATGAATGTAATCCAGTAAGGTTGGATGTGTTTTAATTAGTGTTGTGTGGCCGCCTATGCCATAATTGTTGAGTTATGAATTGTGTGCTGACGCCTTGCAAGTAGTTGCGAGTGGTCCCCACAGACCATGCCACAAGACTTGGAAACATTTGATCCATCAGGAATCACTTTTCGATAGCATTATTAACTATCATAATAGTTCACTTACATCGTTTAAATAATGACCTACATTTTTAAACATTATCTGTTTGATGTTTTATATATTTTTATGCAAACTTCCACAATACACGAAAACTAAAAAATACGAATCTATATTTCGGCTCACAAAAGTTACGAGTTAGACATTCTACCACCTGAGCTATTGAAACATTTTTTTTTTTTTGGGAAATTTGCTTATTTAAAAAACATAAGCTGTAGTAGGGATGCATAATTAGCAGACTAAAAAAACATTAAAAAATATCACAGCCCTAAATATCAAGTTATTTAAATCGTATTTGAGACAACCATCTCTCAAACATCCGTCATATACGATAAATATTGCAGCAACCATCTTTCAAATAGCAACCATCAATTAAATATCTTACAAATAGAAAGATAGTTGATGAATATTTGGAAAAGGTACTCCATTAAAATTCGCGGAGTAATTTTTATTGAATTGAATGAAAATTAATCAAATGTATTTTTAATTCTTAGAGAATTAAAACAGTATACTGTTCATACATCGCCATCGTCATTATAAATCCTTCGAAGGTAAAATTGTATAATAATAATAATAGTTTGGCACTACAGTTCTATAAGAACGTAGGCCGAGCTCTCTCATCATTTTTGAGCTGTGCGTGTTATATTTGTACTTAAAATGGGGGGACCTACAGTTTATTGCCGAATCCGAACGGCGGGTGAGAGCTTTTCATAGGCAATGTTTTTACTCTCGGAAGTTTGCCATTTACTGCCGAGAGGTAGCGCGGTATAGAAAAATGTTTCTATGAAAAGATGTTGTTAGCCCCAGTCCAGGTCCATTCGGCTCGCAGTCCAACGCACGATTGTATAACGACTTTAAATTTCTTCGCAAAAGAACGAAGTCCGACCGGCGATGCTGTCATCAAAGTAAACTCTCAAAAGAAATATTTTCCATCACGTGTTGATAATTTAAATCACAGTATATTTTATTTTCACTTTTACCATTAAAATGTATATTTGAGTTGGCACTTTTTTACACCATTTGATTTACATCATTGTTGTGGATAAATCGAGCGTAAGGAAAAAGTACGTCATTTTCCTTTTTTATGTTAGTCAAATGTCAAAATACCTTAAAAGTGTTGCTGCAAATGTCCAAGAACTCTGGATGTTTGCTATCAGTCAACTGTAAATATCTTTATTTTCATTGCTGTTGTGACAAACATCTCGTAACTATCTGCATATTCGTCATATTTAAAAAATATTAATAGTTTTGCTGCAAATTTTTGCTGCAACTTTTTGCTACAACCCAATAAACCATAAACCTGGATATTAAGTGAAAACGCATACAGTTTCGTTCTTAATTTGTCCATCATTACGAGGTATCATAAAAGAACTAAAAACACTCATATATGATAAATTTTCGATCGTTGATGATCGTAATATAAGTATCATATACTCGTTATAAACGATCTTTTTTGTTCGTAAACGAACTCGTTTTTAATTTTAAACGTAAATGATAATCATTTTAACTCTTTTACGAGCTTTATCCTACTTTTTTAACGATACAAAAAAAATAATTAAATGCATTTATTTATCCATCGTTAACCATCGTTATTTACGAACAAAATATTATTGTTTTTTTTCATTGACATTTATCATCGTTTTTTACGAGCAAAATGATCGAAATTTATGATTATTTTGAATCGCAAAACTATCGTAATTTACGAAAATCATAAAAAATGTGTGTAGGTGCCGACTGGGATGGATATCGAATCTTTCACTGGGGAAAAGCGTTCAACTTTTTGTAATTGTGGCTTGAAAACCATAGTGTTCTACAGAAAAACTGGTAGCTTTTTATCCAATTGAATCTAGCCTTTGCCTAAACTTGAATTCCGACATTCAATGTACTTTCGAGGTTTAACTTAATTGTAAGCTATAAATAAAATGTGATTCAACCTCCAAATTACACTTGAATTCAAGCGCATATATTTCCCTAATTAAAGGTTAAAATATTAAATAAAAGAAAACACATATAAGTTATAATACTATATATTAAAAGGAACTTTTCAACAGCGAAATAATACTACAAATTGATACTTTGTTAGCTGTTTAATTACGCCAAAAAGATTGCATAAGGGTTTGAATTAATACTATTTTTATATGAAAATTTAAAAAAATGCAACCCTAGGAGATTCAGTGACCCAGTGACAAGTTAGCTCCGCTCTGCCTTGCTACGGACTGGTGAATGCAACCATGTTTCGTTAATTCAACCTATTCCTTTTTCATTTCCATTCCGAGAGAGTATTTTTTTATAAATGGCTGCTGTTTTCGTTTGTCTGTTTCGTTCTTCGTTAAATGTCAACTGTGAAAATTTTCATTTCAATCAAAATGGACGTTGAACGTTGTCTGTGGAAAATTTGTAAGTTTAATTATTATAATTTAAAATTATTAATAACAACATTTACAGACATGTAGCGATATGATGAGCAAGTGGACATACTTTTACGACGGCACCAAAGAACAAAAGGATCTAAGTGATGGACACCTATGTACAGGAGTATAAGCTGCAGGTAAATTATTTATTCCTTATTTCAACAACCATAATTTAAATAATGTGCATTTAAAGGTGGAGACTGTAAAACAAGCTTTGGCGGCGCAACGGACGTTGACGAAAAAGCCTCGCTACAAAGATTTAAAGCAGATTTATTCGATCTGCTAGAGTTGAACAGCTGAATGCTAAGCAGGACGAATGTGGAGAATGAACTAAACGAAATGAACGTATTTGAGACATTTTATTAGTGTGTTCAATTATTCTCATTAACTCTACAGTCACAACTGGAAACAAAGGTGGGTCAGAAATGCACCGCAGCACAGGAGCATTCGTGTGGTATGCATTGATGAGCTGCATGTGTCAGCGATGGTGCACACAACGTCTGCCTTGCGTGCTCTTCACTAATCCAACACATCGTGAAATCTTGCCCTGCTCCTTCTTGTACGAGGGCGAATGCAAGTTTGATGCACGATGAACTGGTGCCTTTCTGGCAAATTGTCGTGAAATTGTTTAGTGCTGGCCATTCTGGAAGATCGTTTGTGGCATAAAGCGCGCCTGTTGTACGCCAACTTTGACGAGGTAGAGTGCCGCGTGAGTTTCGAAAGTCTGCTGCCCATTTTATGGTGGGTTTTTCGAAAATATATTAAATATTTCTAAAATAAAATAAATTTTGTTAATAGACAGTGGCAGCTCATCAGATGAAACAGACTGAGGATTTGGAAACGATAAAGGCAGGCTACGCGCCTAGTCAGCCGCTGGGCGAGTGGGAAAAACATTCGCGCGTAAGAATATTAATCAAGTCTCTTAACGTCTTTGTCGTTAATCATTGTCTCCAAATTTTGTAGGCACCGGAGTCGGCTGGCAGTGGCATTGTGACGCCCATAAGCACAAAGGTGCTTCCGCAAGGTTGCTCCCTGGACAATTGCAAGGCGTTGCGCGAAGCAGCAAACAATGACACGAGACTCTTTTGCGTTGAAAAACTTGCAGCGCGATGCAAAACGCCAGAAGGTGCATAACGAAGTATGCCAGAAGTATGCACACGAATCACAAAAGGTTGATGTATTTTCATTTATGAATGAAACCATTATGAAAAACAATCGGACACCGAAGGGCGGCGTCGCATCGACGGCTGGCTGCAGCACACAGCTTCCTAAAGAAACATTGCAATTTCATTAAATGTTCAAAGTGTACGCATTGCATATGATATATGCAAAATGGAGCGTCAATTTAGCGGGGACTACAGCAGTCGCAAAGGTTGCGGCAGTTTGGTACACAAGCGGTTGCAGACGCAACTGACGGCGAAAACGTGCGAACTGGATGCGCTCAAGCAGTCGAAGCAATAGTTGGGCAAGGAGCAGGCGACACGTAAAACTAAGGACAATTTATGTATTTTCTAGAGACATTACTATCTTAGACACTTAAAAAAGTTGTTATACAATTTTATATATATATATTCGTCGTCAAATCACTTCTGGTTGTTGCAGTAAATTATTATTTCTTACTAAAATAATGATGTTAATAATAATATTACAACCTATATTATATGTATAACGCAATGTAATATCATTTAAATAACTCAATAAAAATATACTATAGTTAAAAAACAAATATTTGCTTTAAATGTCATTTGTGTTCTCTCTTAATTTCAGCTTTAACTCAGAGTTGTCGCGCGAATATGACATTCTATTCTGATAAAATTAATGTCAGAATATGAGAGAGAGGAGAGAGAGAAGAAACAAAAGTTTCGTTAAAAATTTTTCTTAGGAGAGAATTTTGTGAGAAACTCGGTCAGAAAGAGAACGTAAAATTCCATTGGATTTCTATGTTCCGTTAAGGCGTCAGCCGAACCTATTTCGCTCCGATTTCTGAGCAGGGTTCTGACAAAGAAGTACGAATGCTCCTACTTTTTTAACGGAAAGAGGAGTTGATTCCGTCAGAACGAGTCACTGGGGAGACTCACAGTAGATACAATGGCTGCATTCAGCGACCTCAACGGCTGCGAGACTTCTCACTAACTATTCGCCCACTTTTATTGAATGCACCGCTACCTCATCTATCAATTTACAAACTAATTTAATATTAATATTTTATTAAAGTTACATACAACTCTCTAAAGGATTGAAAAAATATTTTTCAAATCTAAATTTCATTTTTGTTTATAAATATTTGAGTTAAAATGTCATCGATAACAAAGGCAGCGCAAATGTAGCGTAAAAATTTTATGCTGGACAATATGGCGACCGCTTACTAAACATGTTGAGAGGAGCTTGTCATTCAAGTGAAAATTACTCAACAGCCCCACAACTGCTGAGTTCGCTGAATGCAGCCATAATTGTTACTTGGGTGTATACGAGTTGTATTATTAGTTCAATAAACCTTTACACGGTGAAGTTAATAGGACTTATGCCCGTAACTTCAACGAGTAGATATCTATTGGTGTTCGTACAGAACAGATATCTCTTATCTAGCTGGTTTTTTTTACTCCATAACTATAGTAACTTCAACGCATATATGCGTTGAAGTTACGAAATTGTGCTTACACGATAGATAACTAAACACCAGTAAATATCTATTCGTTGAATTTACGGTCATTATAAAGACCTACACTTACTGTAGTTACACGACGTTCACACAGTTTTATGCCTTATAACTTTTACTTTCTCAGTTGATTGTGCTACTTGGGATGTCATCCAACCAATATCGTCGAATTCAAGCCCGAACGTCAAGACAGCTGCAGAAAATTTATGCCAGCATCCAAATGTGGTAGACGTGTTTTGTTGTAAGCTAGTATGTTTCAAGCTCTCGAATACCATTCTGGAGCCTATTCAAGGTTTGCGGGGGCGGTCGGTATATTGTTTTAAAGATTCACATAAGTCCAAAGTCCGATTTTATGTTATATTTTTTGTAAGGGTTTGTATTGCAATCATAAAAAACAAATTTTTTTTAGCGTCACTTAATTTTGCTCCTAATTTTCGCTGCCCTTTTTGGAATGGTTATTATGAAATCATTTTTCAATACAGGGTAAGCGCTAAAAATAGCACTTATTTTATATGATTTGAAAAACACACTAGACCTTAAAGGCAATTATGATTATTATTTTTTTAACAGCTTACACTGTGGCGTATTGGGTTTGCATTTGTATTTGCAGCAGTGTCATGCTGGAATTTTATGCAATGACTGCATTCAGCGACCACAATAGCTGCGAGACTGCTCACTAACTAATCACTCAATTTGGTTGAATGCGCTGCTACCTCTGCTGTCAATTTAAAAAAAAAAAAATATTATTCATATTTTATTAAAGTTACATACAACTCTTTAATGGACTGAAAACCTATTTTCCAATTAAAATACCATTTATTACATTTATTATTTCATAAATATTTGAGTTAAAATGTCATCGAATGTTATAGCCAGCAAAGGCAGCGCAAATGTAGCGTAAAAATTTCATGCTGGAAAAAATTGCGACCGCACACCAATCTTGTTGATTGTACCATGCCATTCAAGCTAAAATTTCTCAACATCTTCACAACTGCTGAGATTGCTAAATGCAGCCAATATATGATTTGTGGGATTTTAAAAATAATGCAACACCTCTGTTCAGCCGGAGATATATTGTCGGCTCAGAGATCTTATTATATATTTTTGGTGGTAAATTGGATGTTTGTGGTTGATTGAAGAAAGTAAGTAGACATACTTTATAGTGTACAGCATTTTTTTGTAGTACGTATTGATTTTGATTTATTTGAAATGTTAATTTACTTTTGTGTAATGTTGATTGTGAAAATATTACGTTAATGCAAATATTAATGCTGATTTTAGCGAGTTATTTCTTAGTGAGATAGTAATAATTGTTCATAAAATATAAATATGCTAGTGATATTTACAAATCACCGCAAAAATAAAAATTGACAAGTTCTTTGTACTCAATTTTACTCTACCGACTGAGCTAGTTTTATACCATTTCCTTGGGCTTTAAAAAATTAGTGTTTGGAATGGGTACAGTTCAACATTTCGCGTACTATCAAACTCCTTACTTTGGGAAAAAATATACCACGGTCTGTATTCCCCAGAAACTGGTACACCTAGATATAGGTGAACCAGAGTCAAACAAAACGTACGATGGCAAATACAATTATGAACTTTTATTTTTTGTGATATCTCATAAAAATCTACAAAATATTTAATTTGAAATGAGCAGAACTTTCCGGTTGTAATCTGAGTGACTAAAAATTCGATACCTCACGGCAGACACTGGCGAACCTCCCAGATTAAACAATGTATTAAAAAATTTATTACACCCACTGCGCGCCGCGTCGTTTGAATTCATCATCAAACTAGTAAAAGTACCACCATTTGAGTATAAATTTATTAGGCACTGGTCAAACAATGAGAGAGAGACAGCTAGTCCTTGGCCATTTAAAGCTGTTGTGGAAAACATTTAAGTAATAATAGTTTGGCGCAACACTCCTGAAGAACTTGGGCCTAGCTCTCTGATCAGTTGAGTTGTGCGTGTTACATTTGTACTCAGTAGTAGAACCTAAAGTTTAATGCCGAATCTGAAAGGCGGGGTGATAGCTATTTCATGGGCGGTGTATACTCTCAGAGGTTTGCCTGTCTGCCGAGAGGTAAGGTGGTATAAAAAAAATGTTTTCTATGAAAAGATATTGTTAGCCTCAGCCCACCTTTGTGTTTTTTTAAATATTTCTCCGTAAAACTCTGGTATTAACTGATCGATCTACCCGGGTAGTCCGCAAAACCCGAGATGTTCGTTTGTTTGAACTACCCAATTGGGGCGATTCAGTAATTACTTTGCGATATCGTTGTCTTTAGTTTGCGATATTTATTATTATTCTTGAACTCGTATATAACAATTTGTATAGACAAGTTAACATTGACTTGAAATCGTTGTTAAGCTTTACTACAATCGCACTATAAGGAGTATTCAATATACTCGTTATGTTTTGATTATTTCTATAATTATTTAGTTATATAAAACTATTAATTAATCCATGTCTTTAGTCTATACTCTTAATGAACGAATTAAATAAATCCTTTACACCATTTTTATAGAATTTTTTGATATCAATCATTTTTTTTATTTATGAAAACCACCAAAAACGCGGAGACAAAAAGTAGTCTTTGAGTTTTCGATAATATTGATAGTTTTTTTAAAATACTATCGATAGTATAACCTTTACCAAATTTCATGACTGTAGGTATCTAATATTTTAATTAATAGTTCACTCTTAGGCGCATACGTAGCGAGATGATTTGGAAATGGCCAATGTCATGTTCGTTAAATTTCGATTGTCTTCTGTTTTCCGGAATTTCTTTTATATATATATATATATATATATATATATATATATATATATATATATATATATATATATATATATATATATATATAAATATATATAAATATATATAAATATATATTTATATATATATATATATATATATATATATATATATATATATAGGTTAGATTAGGTTTGTAAGGGGGTGTTGCTGAAATCTATTCAGCAAACACTCACGGGGGCCTAGTGGTTCATTGTGTTTCCTTTTTATCTGTGTGGTATTTTGTTGACAACTGTGGGTTAGTTCCTTCGAAACCAACCTGATCTACGATGTACGATTGATTCTACTTACTCTATTTCTTTGCAGCTCCTGCAGTGGACGGGCGCGGGGATTCCCAGTCTGTGCGCCATTGTGCCGATTGCACAATGTCCTGTCAGGACGCCGATGATGATGCGGGTAGCTTCTTTATTGTTATTTATCAGGCTTATTGTTCTTTTTTAATTGGTGTGTGGCCAGAGACGACGTGAGATAGTGGGTCATATTAATAAAAAAAAAAGTATTTACTTTTAAGAAAGCTTATATATTTTAGAGCAAAATTTTGAATTTATTTCACAATTTTTATAGTAAATGGTCAGTTTAACGTTTTTATTAATACCTACCAATTTAAAATTTTATATTTTTGAACATTAGCAAATAGTTTAGTATTTTAATTAAATGAAATGCGAAACATTTTGACAATTCGGAGCATTTGCTTCAAGTTTTGAGTAGAGTCGATTTTTATTAATATGACCCAATGCAGTCGTCTCTGGATGACCGTCGTTTTAAGGTCAATATGCCTTCTTAGGACACCTAATGGAATCCTAGTCGAAGAACACGCATCCTCTATTCTACGTGCAGTTATCGCATGGGTTTGACTTAGTATGTTGAGTGATCGGCGACAATTGAGTACTGTGTTTGATTTTATGACCGCATTGTCTAGTACTAGGATGGCAGCCTGACTATCCACAATGATTGTAATCTCCGATGGATCAATGTTCTTTATTTGGATGGTCTGTGCTGCTTTATCTATCGCGAATATTTCTGCTTTCTGCAGTCGTCTAGAAGTCTATGTGACTCGTGAATTTGCAGTGCGTCGCAGAAAATGCCGGATCCAGTCTCTATTTCCATCTTAGACCCATCAGTTAAGACTTGAAGGTGGCTATTGCTTGTTGGCGAGTTAGCGCTCCATTGTTCTCTATTAGGTATTACGATGGAGTAGTTTGGATTTATTTCCATCTGTGGTGTTATATAGTCTGTTTTTGGGAGTTCGATCATGCTGAAAACTTCGAGGATAGACGTGTGTCCATATGAGAGTTGCTTCCAGAATCCTGATTCTCTAAGTCGAATAGCGTTCTCTGCTGCTGTACTCCTAATGAAGTCGTCTACTGGCAGAAGATTAAGCATGATCTTCATCCCTATTTGTGGGGTCGATTTCATTGGGCCTGTAATACTTGTGCATGCCAGTCTTTGTACTTTTCTCATTTCCTTAAGAAATGTAGTCTGCATTATTTATTTGGGAAGAGTACGAGTTCAGTCTTGGAGGCGTTTACTCCTAGGCCGTTTTGTCCTGTCCACATTGACAGTTCATTCAGTGCAGTTTCCATAATGCTGCTAATAGTAGTTTTCCGCTTACCATAATTACTACATAGTCTGCATATGCTACTGCTTTTATTTCTTTATTTCTAAGTATTGTTAGGATTTCGTCAACTACTAGAAGCTAGAGAAGGGGGAATATAACCCCTCCTTGCGGTGTATCCCTACTTATTGTTATCCGTGCTTTACTAATACCCAATTGTGAATTAATTATTCTGTTGTTTAGCATTTTATAGATCAATTGTGTTGTCTTGGTTTCTACCTGAACTTTCTCTAAAGCGGTTTTTATGGATTCCGTTTTTACGTTGTTAAACGCTCCTTCGATATCCAAAAATGCTGTTAGTGTGAAGTCCTTGTAGTGAAGGTTCTTCTCAATTGTCGTAACTACTTTCCCATTAAGGTAGGCGTGTTGATAACTGCATAGGTTGTTACCATTTAGTCTTAGTCAATGTTTTGGTCAAGAATTCTCTCCAGCTTTTTTAACATAAACGATGAGAGGCTTATTGGCCTATAGTCCTTTGCAGTAGAGTGTGTTGTCTTTCCCGCTTTGGGAATGAATACCACTCTGACTTCTTTCCATTTCAGCGGTATGTTCCCCAGCCTAAGACAAATTTTGAAGATTGCCTTTAGCCATGCACCAATTGCTGGAAGAGCATGTATCAACATGGCTGGTATTATATCGTCCGGTCCCGCGTATTTGTAGGGCTTGAACGATTTAACAGAATGTTTTCCATGAGTTGAACTTAACGTCCCTTATGGATTCCGTATAGGTATTTAGTTCTGACCTATACTTGGTCCAGTCAATTTCAAGCATACTTTTCCTGGCCTTGTTATGTAGTTTTCTAACCTCTGTTTTCTGCTGTTTTCGTTCACTCGTCCAACAAGAATTTTTGGTAGTTTTGTGACGGCTAGGGATTGGGCTAAACTTTAAGAAGGCTTTGTTAATTTTCTTCGTGATCATGTCTGCCGCGGAGTCTATGGATATACTGTCGGGAAGTTTCGCATGTGTGCGGAACGTTTTCTGATATCCACTCTGAATATTTTGACCACTTTGTTTTCACAGGATTCCTAAAAGGTTTTATCTTACTAGGTTTGAAGTTAATGTAGAAAAGCATTCTAAAATGGTCCGAAAGAGAGTTTTTAGAAGACACTTTCCAGTCTTCGACCTTAATCAGTTTAGAGTTATTGATTAAAGGCAGGTCAAGGATTTCTTCTCTTACTCTATTTTGAAAAGTGGGGTGATCTCCCCTGTTGCACAAGATAAATTCAAAGATTGACTCACCTCGTTCGTTGATATCCTTACTACCCCATATATATATAGATTTTTGTCCGGTATTTCAAATTTCTTGTTCAAAGCATGCAAAAAAAAAATTAGTATATCTTCACGTCTGATGTTTCGATATGGGATCATGCCAACTGCAATAATTTCGAAAAACAATCCGTCCATTTTTGTATATTACATTTTGTATATTCATTATTTATTTTTGATTGATCATCTAAATTTGTTGTTTTTCTCAGGTGCTTATACTATTTGTCACATAAAAGATGGTATAAAATATTCTTTTATGGTTTTGAAACATTGGATTTCTTTTCGCTCATTTCAACAATCAATCTCAAAAGGAATCAATAAATAATGAATTGAGAAAATCACACAAAAGAACTATTATGAAAATTGGTCGAATTCAAGGCTTACCAATGCATTTAAAAAAGGTACCTTTAAAAAAGTAACATTTAAAGGTATGTTAAATAGAATGAAAAGAAGTTAATTCCTACTCTTAATTTGTAAAAATTCGGTTATTCCCCTTTAATATTTATAAGGTGGTTACAATTTGCAGTTTAATGGATATTTTTTTTTTTATCCAAAAGCTACAAAGTTGCAACAATGATAAAAAACGTATCGCAATTTCGTTCTAAAACTTTCGAAATTTAACATCGATAGTTTTTTTACAGAATATCAATGGTCAACACTACTATAAAACTAATAT
The DNA here is from genome assembly GCA_951804985.1 of Dryomyza anilis. Taxonomy (NCBI): domain Eukaryota; kingdom Metazoa; phylum Arthropoda; class Insecta; order Diptera; family Dryomyzidae; genus Dryomyza; species Dryomyza anilis. The sequence continues at coordinate 47,502,925 of OX638133.1, read as the reverse complement.
AAAGTCATGTCCTAGCAAAAAAGGTAACTGGGGCAGATTCTGGATCTGCGTTATCGTGAAGTGATAATGGTACTTATCACTTACCTTTTCATTGAACATTACCATTTTTTTTTCACTTCACTCAGGTCGAAATGTGATTCTGGAATATGTACTAGCAAAATTTACTGATTTTGGATATCAATTATAATTTATGCGACAAATATTTAAAAAACTTTTCACATAATTTTATGACAAGATTTTTCGGCGTTAACTTTGTTTTCATTTTCGTAAACTTTTGACAATAGTTATCACTTCACAGAACAATAAGAATCACAAATGTGGTTAGATGATGATAAAAACTTTTCACTTCACGATAACGTAAATACATTCTCGACCTTGGTGTCCTCATCTGGTTGCAGAGGTCGCCAAATTTTGCCTTCCTCTTTTTACCCTACACCTATGAGGTAAAAGGGTATATATTCTAACGTCCCTTAGGAGGCGAGTCCGGTATGGAAACTTGAGAAATACTTATCAGAATTCGATGAAATTTTGTCACAATATTTTTTTAGCCAAAAGTAGGAAATGAGTTTGAAAATGAACCAAATCGGTTAACGGACACGACCACCTCCCATACAAGTTACTTTTATATAACTATTTAGGAACTAATAACTAGAAAAGTATTCAAGATATAGTTATAAAATTTAAAACATATTGTTAAAATTCACCTAAAAATATGTGGTCCAAAAATGGACATTTTTATTTTCATTATTTCCCATGTTTTCATAGTGGAAATTTGAACCGTAAATTATTAAATCAAATCTATGAAATATTAGCCTTACACAATTTTAAATATAGGCGTGATCCGCCCAATTACATTTTTCTAATTTTTTGTATTAGTTTTTTATACTTTTATATCAATTTTTATATTATGGGGATATAATACGTAAATTACTGATATGTGAATAATATTCTGAGGGTGGGGAGGTTCAGCATAATTAAAAACTTTAAAATTAAGGTATGCAATTAAATACCCCACCTTAATATCCCCACCAATGGTGTAGGGTAGTCCATAGTCGTGCCCGACCGACTATAACAATCCACCCCATGTGACCGAACTTACCCATGTGACCAAACTTACCCATGTGACCTAACTTTCCCAACTCGTTTTTTCTTCTTTTTATGCTTAGACAACTCCAAGTCTACAACGCGCTTAACAAAGGCAGTGCGCCTCCGGGTCACCTGATTATTTGCCTGTATATGTAGTTTTAGTTATGTGGACATCACCGGATGCTGAGATGTGGAATCGTCTATTTGGCGCGATTATTTTTGTCCTCGTGCACGCCAAAAATCGGGCAGAATTTATCTCATTATTTTTAACTACTTCTAACCGTTATCTTTTGCTAAACTCTCACGGCATAAACGTATTCATTTTCTTTTTAATTATTTGTCATCATACGTAATTAATAATTTTATTGAATTCAATATTAGTAATAATGAGAATTCGTTAATTGCATGAAAAGATTTAGCTCGTTTATAGTTTCTTGAAACTGTAATTTAATGGAATATCCAGTTTTTTAAAACACAGCTTTAGCTATTTTGTCTTTGGAGTAGTCTGTGTTTTTTTTTTATAAATCATCCCCATATCGGCTTCGGATTTTAAGAAATAGCGTCAAAAATTAAAAAAAAAATAATAAACCAATAAAGTTACACATTGGTTTTGAAGTTACATAATTTTGTTAAATAAGTGCCATTTTGTTCACCGTGCGACTGGACTCGGAATTGAGGTGAATAAAAAACAATATTCTTATTTTTTTCTTTTCCAATTTTTAGAGTAATAATATCCTTAAAAATTTTATATCCGACAATATTTATGTTTTAAATTCGGTATTAAGAATTGTATTGTATGATTCGAACAATAATTCTATTGTGGATGAAAATATTCAACATAAAATGGAAATAAAATGGACTGGAAAGCTGTAGATATGCTAGTCATGATCGGGCTGTGTTTCCTGCATTGCATCGTCCTTTTCTGTATGCATGACGACAGCTTTATTGAAGTTTCTTTATTTTTAAGTTTGTTTCATGAGACATGGGTGAAAATTTGTCAACCGTACCCGCTTCAAAAATTTTTTGATTCCGATTTGAATGAAATTTGGTGAACAAGTAATATAAGTGGACCTGTTAATTAAAACCTGTTAATGAGGATGGACTAGTATTACTGGTTGTCGAGGTATTGGGGTTCAAATATGGCAATATTGACCGCGTTGGCTTGTATTGAATTAATTGTACCTTCTATTTAACGTTAGATCATAAATGATAAATAAATAATTAAGAAAAATTGTTAAAATCAAAATAAAAATTTCAGAGTTTTTATCTAAATATTTTAAAATTTTGTAATAATCCCCATCCCCGTAGTATATTCCCTGCAGTGAAATCTAAACTAGTAGCATAAATATGTAGCATTTATATTAGTAACCATGTTTCTAGATTAGTATCTAGTTAAAATGGATGCAGAGAGAACCAGTTAAAAAAATTGTTTCGTAGAGGAACGTGTCAACATTGTCAAAAACAAAATAAATTTTGAAATACAAATTATATTTCATTTATTTATTTTTTAGAAAACATCTTTCTTTTTAATTATGTGGTGGATTCCATCGTGTGATTTGATTTGTTTCAAATTACACGCCATAAGCTCATAAAATTTAACAAATAATCTATTTGAAAGGCATTTGTTAAATACCGTGCCTTGATAAAAAGCCGCACCAGTCTCTCTTCCTACGCAGTCCACCATTAAGTCTCATTTCAAGAAATTTCTTGACTGGAGCACTTTTATCCATTCTCCCACATGACCTAGACAGAAAAACTGTTAGATCTTGATGCGCTTGACTATATCAATTGTGAATGGTTAATAGTAACCAGTTTAAAGTAGGATTAAAAGAACTAGTTTATAGACTGATTGTAAAAATTAGTCTATAGACTGGCTACAAGAAACTAATTTAAAAACTACTTAAATGTAATGAAAGAGGGGACAATTGACACATCGTAGGACATGAGCATTGAAAAAATTACAGTTTATTGTATGAAAATTGGGATGAATTCGGGCTAGTTGAGTGTCTGCGGCAACTTGACTAATACTAGCATACAACTAGTCCTTTACACTTCAGGGTTAAAACTAGTCTTGACAATTAGAAGAAAAACTCAGTTTAAGGTGTTTTTGGGAAACTATTTATCAATAGTACTATATTTTATATATTCTAAGTAGTGCATGAAAATGGCTTAAAATGACGATTGAAATGTTCTTAAAAACATTACGAGTATTTATAATAATTCTGGTGATGATTTTTACTGTTTTTATACCCTACACTAAGAGTGAAAGGGTATATTCAGTTTGGTACGCCGTTTGTAACACCCAGAAGGAAGCATCTCCGGTATGGAAAAGTATATATATTCTTGATCAGCATGACCTCCTGAGTCGATTTAGCGATGTCCGTCTGTCCGTATGTCTGTCTGTCTGTCCGTCTGTCTGTCCGTCTGTCTGTCCGTCTGTCTGTCTGTTGAAATCCCTACTACTTTTAAAATTGAAGAGCTAGATAAATGAAACTTATAACTTTGATTACTAATATACCTACGCTGTATGTGCGAAAAAATTGGCGAGATCGGTTCAGTGTGACCTATGATCCGACCACTTATGTTCAAATACCTCATATAAAATGTACATATAAAGATCAATTTTTATGTATACGTGCTTAGGTAAACTTTTTTGGTCAAATATATATTGACATCATGCTCAAGTACGTGATAATAATGTTTTCCGTCGAAAAGACCTGTGGTTCATTAAAAAAAAAATCGAAATTCGGTACACCTACCCATTTGTAAATATGGGTATCAAATGAATGGAAATTCTTCAGCGATTGAATGTTTGTAGTTATTTTCAGGATTCGTATACCCTGGTGACCTATATATCACTTTGAATGGTAACCACACATATGTGTAGGGTATTTATAGTCGGCTTAGACCGACTATAATTTTGATAATCCTAACTATCATAATTACACCTACTTTAAAATTTCCCATGTGATCTAACCTTCCCAACTGGTTTTATATAACGTAACGTTTTTAAGAAAAATAAAATCATAAAACGCAATTGAAGGGTTTGGTGCAAAAAAGGGTTTAGTTCAGCGAAGAGCAAATGCACATTATCATAAACTTTATATGTATTTGTGCTATCGTAAAACTTTACACTTAAAACAATTTTGGAAAAATAGAGCATTTTGCTTCTTTTAGAAATTCAAAATCAATAAATGTTTGCATTTCCATGCAGTTGGAAACATTAAATATAAATAAAACTTAAAATGTCGTCAAATACACTCCACGAAATAATTATACGAACGTTGTAGAAATGCATATTTTGTAATAACGAAGACATATTTATGTGAAAATTTTATTGATTAAGTTTTAGTTATTTTATTATTATAAGAAAACAGTATAAAAACAGGAAAATTGTAATCTTAAACTTAAAAAAAATTAAACCTTAATTATTCATTGAACGAACAAATTATAAGAACACTTCACAATTATCTTAAATGATGGGATCTTCTTATGGAATTAATAATTTGTATTACCTCCTGAATTTAAAATAACCTATTGACAGCGTTGTGGCATGGATTCAATCAATGTTTTTAAAGTCTGGTGCTCTATTTTTGACCATTCTTCCTCAATGGACATCTTAAGTTGGTTTAGCGTCCCATATTGCTTTCCATTCCGAAAAACTCTGAGATAATATGGCCCAAAGATTCTCAATTGGGTTGAGATCAGAACTACAGGCCGGCCACTTCAACACAGGAATATTCTGTGATGTAAAGTAGTCTTTGGTGAAAGAAGCGGTGTGAATAGCGACTTTATCCTTCTGGAAAATCTAGTCATTTCCGGCCATAATTTCTCCACTTTGAGGTAAAACATCTCTAAGCAAATCTACGTACATTCTTGAGTTCATTTTTGTCGAAATGATCTTGATTTGCGATTTTCCATCATATCCAAAAGCAGCCCAAACCATTAGGGTTCCACCACCAAATTTCCTAGTTTGTCGCAAATGCCGCTTGTCAAGCCAATGAAATTGATAACCATCAGGCCCATCTAAATTAAACTTTTTCTCATCCGAGAACACCACTCGCTTCCACTCATCATCCCAAAATTGATATTTTTCAGCAAAACGTAACCTGGCAGTTTTGTGACGTGGTAAAAGTCTTGGATTGGGTAACCTTTTCACATACTGCATACGTCGTGTACTTACATTTAGATCCAATTCACGTCGAATTTCTGCCGAACTATTAGAATGATTGACTGCCAATCTTCGAATTTCTCGATGATCCCTTGCAGTAAGCGTATGTTTTCTACCAGATCTTTTTTTTTACCATAATTCTCCCCTAGTTTTTATACAATGTGAACAGCTGAAAGACTTCTACCTATTTTTAAAGCTATTTTGCGTATAGAGAGTCCAGAATCTCTATAAGCTTTAATTCTTCCTTGTTCTTCGAAAGACAACTCTGTACCTCTGGACATTATAATAAATCTTATCAATCTGGTTTAAACAATTAAAATATAATGAATATTATACCCAAATAAAATCACAATTTAAAATCTATAGCTTTACTTTGTAACTGAAGATTTTTTAAAGAATTTTTGTTATTTGTACGTATAAATATTTCGCTTGACTCATTAGTTTTATTGTCTGCAGCTCACTAAATTTAAACAACAATTTAAGGTTAGTTATTGTATTACAGTTAGAATACTAAGTTCAATAATAGTATACATATTTTTTGTTAGTGAGCAACATAACACGAGAAGAGAGAACTATGAGTGTTCGTATAATTATTTCGTGGAGTGTATAATATAAATCTAAGTGATATATAAATATATTGAAGAAATAAAGTATATTAAATATAAACACTATTTGTATAGAGTTATATAAAATACGCAGTGTTGCCAGATCAACAGGGACCAATGCGCTTTCGTTCTGGAAGTTTTCTACATGGGTCATTCCACACAAAATCGACCAAAAAAAGTAAATTTTGAGATTTTACCTTTTCGATTTCAATACAAATGAAACGATTCCGGTTCCACCCGAGCCCTGATACGTATATGGGCCATTCCACACCAAATCGACCAGCGGTTAGAACTCACCTTCTTCGATTTAAATGAAATTTGGGCAAATATGTATAAATTGATTGTCATACAAAATATGTTTTGTATTTTTGACAAATATTTCATTCACTTATTTTTCAAAAGCTGTTTCCGTGCTTCCAGGAGAAAAAAACGACTATGAAACTATGCGACTTTATAAATAGTCAATTCCCATATATTGTTACAAAACGTTTCTTCGTTTGCGGAGCCCCAAAAAAATATACCAAATTAGGTGAAACAATTTAAAAATATATTGGCAACATTTCAGCTTTTCAGTGGTGGGGTTTCAGAGGCTTGATAATTTGAAAAAATATGTATAAAAATCATTAAAATGGTGTTAATCAATTGAATGTACATAATAGTGAAGCAGATCGTTTTCAGTAAAATAACTTATTATGCAACGTCCCAGTACGCCATGTTTTGTACCCGTCTATAATGTTGCGTACAAGACAGTGGAAAATCAGTGAAGACACATGGAGAACACGTAATGAAAATTAAAAAAAAAAATGTTTTTATATTTACAGCTGTGTGAAAAATAATTGCAGCGCTTTCCTATAAATTATAAATTCGATTTTTTAGAAGTGTTGCGTAATAAGAACAATCAATTATTTTTATAATTTACATTTATTGGAATTATGTCATTACAATGCCGTCTTATTTTTTCATATTCTTAACCTATTTCAAAAAATATGGTATCTTTTGTAAATGAGTCTTGAATTTAGGTGTGAAAAATAATAGCAGCGATTTCAAATTTGTTAAAAAATCCATTATTAAAGTTTTTAAATTGAAAATTTGTATTTATATTAGTTAGGCTAATTTGAAAAGCATTGTTAAATATTTGAAATATTTTATCTTGCTTTGACGCAACACTTCTAAAAAATCGAATTTATAATTTATATGAGAGCGCTTCTATTATTTTTCACACAGCTGTATTAAATTTAATTTATAATTTTTCTTTATATTTTTTTATTTATTATTTTATTTTTATTATATATATGTTATTTTATTTATTTTATTTTTATTATGATATTTAATATTTTCACATATTTTCATTATTTTCGCAATTCGTATCTTCCACTGTATGACATCTTTAAATGCACGCATTATTATTCTAATTAAAGAAAATTCGTTTTATACTTTTGTCCTTTCGAAAAGTAGCTACGATGTAAATTTTCAGACTTGTCTTGTACTACAAGACTTTGTCGCTCAGTTGTCGTGGTAACACTAGAGACACGACAAGCTACAAGATATTGTCCTTCAATAATTCTATAATTATATAATAAAGGAATAAATACCTGCAGAATGCTGTCAACGATGTTTTAAGAGACAAAGAATAATAATAATAGTTTGGCGCTACAGTCCTGTATAGAACTTCGGCCGAGCTCTCTCCATTTTGAGCTGTGCGTGTTATATTTGTACTCAAAGTGGTGGGACCTACAGTTTATTGCCGAATTCGAACTGCGGGTGAGTGCTTTTCATAGGCAATTTTTACTCTCGTAGGTTTGCCATTTACTGCCGAGAGGTAGCGCGGTATAGAAAAATGTTTCTATGAAAAGATGTTGTTAGCCCCAGTCCAGGCCTGAACCGGGGACCTTTCGACTCGCAGTCCAACGCACTAACCACTGAGCTACCTCGGCTACGTATAATATACATTATCAAAAAAAAAAAATCTTTCTGCCCTATACTCATTTTGGTGTAGTTAAAGATAAAATGTAAACATTTAATATATATTATTTTAAACATTTCAGATATGTCTAATAATTTGAAACCAGGCCATTTCCAAACCAGCCAAAGTGACTATATAAATGAATTTTCATTATCAAAATTCAATTCCCATTTTTAGTGTTTTGGTGTTTCGATGGTTATTTGAACGAATCCCGCTCACCGGGGCTTATTTCATGAGGACAAATCCAGACAAAATTTCTTGACTAAACCAATCTCCCTTATGCATTTTTGAGATTTATGAAAAAATGTCATTGAAAACATTTTTGGAAGCAATTACAATTTTTTCAAGGACATGATGTTTACAATTTTTTAATTATTTTATTATTTAACGATGAACAAGAAAATGATTTATGGTTATCCAGTGCATAATCCAAACTAAAAATTACTATAAATATGTACAGTGATGTGAAATATAATAGGTACAGTGATGTGAAAAATAATAGGTACAGTGATGTAAAATAATATGTACATCAATGAGAAAAATAATATGTACACCAATGCAATTATTTGATAAGTGATATTTTCAACTGGATTTATTACGAAAACCAAGTTAACTAACTGTATTTCAAACATTGCTTATATGCAGAATAGAATACCCATAATTGAGCATAATTATTCGGAATATTTTTTGAAAATTTCAATTTCTCAACCCTATGTTATTTGCTGTGAAAATTAATAAGGACAGTTGCGAACTTTGGTTTATTTTTATACCCTACACCTATGAGGTACAGGGTATATTAACTTTGTGCATATATTGTAACGCCCCTTAGGAGGCGTGTCCGGTATGGAAAAGTATATATATTCTTGATCAGCATCACTACCCGAGTCCGTTTAGCCATGTCCGTCTGTCTGTCTGTCTATCCGTCTTGCTGTCTTGCTGTCCGAATACAGAATAACTTGAGAAATACTGATCAGAATGCGATGAAATTTCGTCTCAATATATTTTAACCAAAAGTAGGAACTGAGTTTGAAAATGAGCAAAATCGGTCAACGGACACGCCCACCTCCCATACAAGACACTTTTTTATAACTCTTTCGAAACTAATATTTCGAAAAGTATTCAAGGTATAGTTATAAAATTTAAAACGTATTGTTAGAATTTACCTAAAAATATGTGGTCCAAAAATGGGCGTGATCCGCCCACTTTTTTTTTTCATTATATCCCGGGTTTTCATAGTACAAATTTGATCCGTAAATTATTAAAATCAAATCTATGAAATATTAGCCTCTCAAAATTTTAAATATAGGCGTGGTCCGCCCAATTATATTTTTCAATTTTTTTTTTTAGTTTTTTATACTTTATATAATTTTTTTTAATTTATGGGGATATAAGACGTAAATTTCTGATATATGAATAATATTCTGAGGTTCAGCATAATTAAAAATTTAAAATTAAATATTCCTCATTAATATCTCCACCAAAGGTGTAGGGTATTCCATAGTCGGGCCCGACCGACTATAAAAATCCGCCCCATGTGACCGAACTTACCCATGTGACCTAACTTTCCCAACTCGTTTAAATATTCAAATGTTTATTAAATAATTAATAATTTTTAAAGTAATCGTATGTTCTTAAGAAATTATATTTTTTATATAAGAAATTATATTTTTTTACTTAGAAAATATAGTTGTTGGAATTGGGGCGATTATAGCAGTGTAGCGACGAATACATTTTTCTAATAAAAAAAACGAGTTGGGAAAGTTAGGTCCCATGGGGCGGACTTTTATAGTCGGTCGGGCCCGACTATGGAATACCCTACACCATTGGTGGGATATTTAATTGTATATCTTAATTTTAAAGTTTTCAATTATACTGATTCTCCCCACCCTCAGAATATTATTCACATATCAGAAATTTACATCTTATATCCCCATAATTTAAAAAATTGATATAAAAGTATAAAAAACTAATACAAAAAAATTAGATAAATGTAAATGGGCGGACCACGCCTATATTCAAAAATTTTGTAAGGATAATATTTCATAGATTTGATTTTAATAATTTACGGTTCAAATTTCCACTATGAAAACCCGGAAAAAATGAAAAAAAAAAGTGGGCGGATCACGCCCATTTTTGGACCACATATTGTATAAATTATAACAATAAGTTTTAAATTTTATAACTATATCTTGAATACTTTTCGAGTTATTAGTTCCCAAAGAGTTATATAAAAGTGACTTGTATGGGAGGTGGGCGTGTCCGTTGACCGATTTGGCTCATTTTCAAACTCAGTTACTACTTTTGGCTAAAATATATTGAGACGAAATTTTATCGCATTCTGATCAGTATTTCTCAAGTTTTTCTGTATTCGGACAGCAAGACGGACAGACATACGGACATGGCTAAACGGACTCGGGTAGTGATGCTGATCAAGAATATATATACTTTTCCATACCGGACACGCCTCCTAAGGGGCGTTACAATATATGCACAAAGTAAATATACCCTGTACCTCATAGGTGTAGGGTATAAAAACTACAATGTCTTACATGAAAATTGCAAAAATTGTTAAATATTCTAAAACAATTTCAGAAAATTCGATTAATTAAGTTCATAAATTAGATGTACGAGGTCAAAAATCAAACATTTTTACTGTCACAAAATGTTATATTTTGCGACATGTTAAAATAAAATCGCCTGTTTCAGCTAGAGCATTGAAAAAGGAGTTGAATCTTGACATAGAGAAATCTGCAAATCGTAAAATGTTGAATAACGAAAATCTGAGGGCAAGAAGTGCAGAAATGATCCATACCTCAAAATATCAAAAAATTTTAATTTTAAATAGATTGAATTTTGCAGAACAGCATCTATTGTGGCCAGATAAAAATGGCGTAATATTCTTAGGTCCGATAAGACAAAAGTTAATTCTGATCGTATAATAGTAGAGATGGGAGCGTGTCGTGCTTTTTTCGTGTCACGCTCGAAAATCTGAGTTGGTGCGTGCAAATCTCCGTGCATGCTAATTGCTGTCGTGCCCGTCCGTGCCTCTATAATTAAGCACGCGCCCATTTTAGATTTTTTTTTAGTTTCTACTCCAAGTTAAAAAACCCTCTACTCCAATTTAAAAAACTCTTTCTTTGCGGTGCCGACAGGTTCCGATTTCGGAGAGGTTCCGGTTCAGTGAATAAAAAAGTACCAACGTTAATATTTAAATTATTTATAAGGGACCGTAAAAAACCGGTTCCGGAACCGATTTAAAAAAATGTGTTGAACCGGAATCGGAGCCCATATATTTTTTTTTGGTTGAAACCGGAATCGGAACCGATATTCTAAGGGTTTTATTTCCACTCTACGACCGCAAAGAATCGAAATTGTAACCGGAACCGTCTTTAAAAAATGTGTGGAACCGGAATCGGAACCCATATAATTTTTGGCTGAAACCGGAATCGGAACCGTTATTTTAAAAATCTTGGAACCAGAACCGGAACCGATATTCTAAAGGGTTATAGTCCCTGTTTATAATATAATTTTTCACGTTTTGTCTAGTTTTTTTATGTGATTTCGTGTTTTTTTCGTGTTTTTCCGAGCTTCTTCGTGTCTTTCTATATCCCGTGTTTTATCGTGCTTCTCGTGCGTACTTTTAAATTTAGTCGTCGGGGCTCGTGCGTGTCCATCAAAAACAGACACGCGCCCATCTCTATATAATATCTCTTGTACGACGGTCAGTGAATACAGCATATCATGATAAATATACTATTAAGACAGCCATGCACCATGGGCACAATATTTGCCACATTGTTTTTGCTAGGTATGGATCCTTTCTTGTTGCCCTCAGATTTTCGTTATTCAACATTTTACGATTTGTAGATTTCTCCATTTTTTAATTTGACTTAATTAATCGAATTTTCTGAAATTGTCTTAGAGTATACAACAGTTTCTGCAATTTTCCTGTAAGACTTGCGTTTAATTTTTATTTGATAAATGTTTTCGGCCAACAACTATAATTCCTTTTCTAAGATAAGAACATACTTTTAGTATAACAATGATAAATTACACTGTGCTACAAATACCAAAAAAAGTTGTATACAAAATTTCCCACCTATTTTTTGGATAGGTACGGAAAAACAATGAATATCTTCATTTACAGAATTTCTGTATCACTTCGAGTTATTTTTTTTAATTTGCACTTCTGTGTGCAAATTCGTATTTTCCTACCTTGAGTTAGTTATGTAATTAAAACTCAGCATCTACGTAAGTTATTTTAAAAATGTGTAACTTTTTGAAAAACCAACACATTTAGCTTACCAACACTTTTTAATTTATTAAAATAGGATTAAAAAGACCTGAGTTTATAGGTAATTATACGACAAAACAATTCAAATTTGAATACATTTTTCAATATTGAAAAATCGTTAAAAAAATCACCTTGATAATCCACACATTTTTATTAAAAGTAAATTCAATTACCTTATCAGAACTTTTGAATTTATCAAAATTTAACAAAAACAACAAAGTTATGATCTATTAAATCATTGTCCTTTAAATAATAAAATGTTTTAAACGAGTCATTCCCACACTATATTTACCAAATCAAGTCAACTATGAGATTTAAAGCTCTTTTCAATTATTTTTTAATTTTTTCGGACAACTTTATCCTGAGATACAGTGATCCAAAGTTACAAATAAAAAAAAAATAGACAAAAAAACACTTTTGTAGGTTGTTCATATAAAATATCTATTCATCGAGATAAGCTATAAACCCCGTCTCGGTGTTATTTTAAAGCTAATAAAATATGCTTTTAAAAAATACAAATTTGTGCACATGGAAAAAAACCCGAAGTGATATAGACATTCTGTAAATGAGGACATTCATTGATTTTCGAAACCTATCTAAAACCAGTTGGGAAGGTTAGATCACATAAGAAATTTTAAATTTGGTGTTATTATGACAGTTAGGATTATCAAAATTATAGTCGGTCTAAGCCGACTATAAATACCCTACACATATGTGTGGTTACCATTCAAAGTGGTATATTGGTCACCAGGGTATACTAATCCTGAAAATAATTACAAACTTTCAATCGCTGAAGAATTTCCATTCATTTGATACCCATATTTACAAAAGGGTAGGTGTACCGAATTTCGATTTTTTTTTTTGGAACCACAAGTCGTATCGGCGGTAAACATTATTTTCATGTATTTGACCATGATTTCAATATATATTTGACCAAAAAAATTTACCTAAGCACGTATACAGTAAAATTGATCTGTAGATGTAAATTTAATATGAGGTATTTGAATATAAATGGTCAGATCACAGGTTTTTCGCACATACAGCGTAGATATATAGGTAATCTAAATTGTAAGATTCATTTATCTAACTCTTCAATTGTTTAAGTAGTACGGATTTCAACAGACAGACGGACAGACAGACAGACGGACATCGCTAAATCTACTCAGGAGGTCATACTGATCAAGAATATATATACTTTTCCATACCGGAGATGCTTCCTTCTGGGTGTTACAAACGGCGTACCAAACTGAATATACCCTTTCACTCTTAATGTAGGGTATAAATATAGGTCGGAGTTCTTTTATATTTTTGGGGTCGCACCGTGTTATATAATAAACAATTAGATTTTTAAGAAATAAACCAAAGTTCGCACCTGTTGAGATAAATTGAATGAATTTTTCAAAAAATAGTCTCAAATTTATGCTCAATTATGGGTATTATATTCTACATATAAACAATGTTTGAAATTCAATTAGTTAACTTTGTTTTTATAATAAATCCAGTAGAAAATATCACTTATCAAATAATTGCTTTGGTGTCCCTATTATTTTTCACATTGAAGTACGACACTTTAGTACTTCAATAATAATATTTTTAAAAATTAAAACATGATCGTACCTATTTATGTGACCACAACGAAATTTTTTCTCAACGAAAGCGCATTAGTTTGTTGATCTGGTAACACTGCGTATGTTTTTTTACATTATTTCTAATCACTGGTCTCACTGGTCAATTTCGTGAGTAAATTAAGATTCAATCACAATCGCGCCTGACTCACGTGAATCACGGCAAATCACGTTTTTTTTTTGCATTGCTTTCAGGATTCATAAAAATACATATTTCATTTGCGGGCAACTGCCCCATCAACGGTGGTAAAGGCTTTGCTTTGTTGATTTGCATTTCATGCAAGTGCGTTGAATGCCCTTTAAAACAGTTCTCGCGTCAAGAATCCAAAACCTCTGGCGTATCTCGTTAATGGTCTGCGCGATGTTCTGGTGTTGTTGCTTCTCATAAAAATTACGTATTATAAGTTCTGTGACAATGTGTCTTCTTGGCATCAAGATAGGGCCTCTGACATCAAATGGTAAATACAAAGCTTCATCGATGCGACCATAAACCCTCAGAAGACCGATGTCATCAATATAAGGTGATGACAACTGGCTACCTTTCGGAAAACAGCGTGAAGCACTCAACGCTGCAATCTCCGAGGCAAAATGCTCTCTTTGAACTATTTTGCATATATGCAATTCGGATAATTCTGTTGGCACGCAGGATCCATGCTATTGTTCTTTTTAGCTTTAAGTAGGACAAAAATCTAATAAATTTTATCAAACCCATACTACTTGCCTGAGATTCAATTATGTGGTATGACTTCAACTCTTCATCCAGAATTTCTGGTGGTGACAATTGGCAATTTTGGCCATTGATTCTCATTAAGTAGAAGAAGAAGGACCACTTATCCAACGATTTATATTGAATTTTGGTGGGAAGGTAGGGCGTGTTGTGACGTCTGCTGAATTTTGCCCGGTCGGAACCCATCTCCACTGTGACTGATCTTATGAATCGAGTACACTCAGGGAAAAAATCATGTAAATTTAAACAGAAATTAAACAGATTTCATGTTATTTTTTTTCAAACAGATTGATCATGTTAAGTGATTTTTGTGATACTGGATTTTAATAGTTGAAAATGTAAAGTTAATATGAATATCTGTTCAATTTATAGAATTGTTGTTGTTTTCCATAGTTAAAAGTATCATGTAAAATTAACATAAGTTTGTTCAACAAATTATCAGTCAAAATTCTCTGATTGTATCTCACGTATACGGTGTCCCACGATGGTTTGTATCTACGCTCAGAAGAGTGGATCCAGCACAGCACGTCCGAGAGTCGCTCCAAAAAATTTCACGCGACATCTTTAAATAATGGTTTTTACGAATTATTTTGTACTGCTCCTTGCAATTCCAGTCTTGGGACTGACATAAGTTTTTGAGGTGCCGCCTACTGTTACTTCACCACAACTGAACTCGATTCCAGTCTCAGAGTGAATTTTGACGACTTGTTGGTAAATTTTTAGTGCTTGTTCTTCGTTGTTGAAACTACAAACAAAATCATCAATATAATGATTTTCGATTACAGCATTCACGGCATCAGGAAATTGTTCTCTAAATTCTTCAGCATTTCGATTTTTAATAAATTCTGCTGAGCAAGGTGAGCATATAGCTCCGAAGATCATGGATACCATAACAAACTGCTGGATTATGGTACCGACGACAGCCATCGATTCCACAAGGTTTCTTTGCCCGACAGTGCACAGTACTGTGGCACTTGCGCAAACATGAAAAGCATAGCTGCATACTTTTCACTCTTTCCCAGCGATCATGAACACTCAACGCCTCATTAAATTCCTTGCAGTTAGATATAGAGTGCCCTTCTCCACACTAAAAACATTTAAACGCCTTCTGCTGGACATTATGGCTGAGATGCATAACGCGACGTGGCTGTTGTGGCGGTGCGCTATTTTTCAGCACAGCGTGAGCGGGAGGCGGCATGAGACGAACAATTTTTGCAAGATCGCTAAGCCATTTGAAAAAGTCAGTTACTGTAGGATAAGGCTTAATTGAAACTGAATGCTTAGCCCAATCAAATTGTTTGTTTGCTGGCAGTTTTGATACCAATTGTTCCAATAATGTTGTGCTAATGAAATGTTGTTGGCAATTGGGTGATGTCATAAAAGCAAAAATTTTGCTTACGTTCGTTGAAAAATTCCATGTTTTATCATTAATTATTGGCAAATGTTGTACCTTACTCAGCTGTGATCTAACAATCAACTCCGGTCGCCCGAAACGAAATTCCAATTCCTCAATCACATAAGATTTTGGCGATGACTGTATTTGAATGCGTCAGTAGTATCCTTAAAGTTTGATAGAAACAAAGGTCACTCCTCAGGTTTGCCTGAAAACAAGTCTACAGGTGTGGAGGTACGCTGTTGAGCCACTGCAGACGGTGTTGGTCTCGACATAGACATCATCTGATTGCGAAGACTCTCTAGATCACGTTGCCTCTCTGTAGTGCTGCTCTGCAACGTTTCCACCGTAGTTTTGAGTGCATTTAGGCCTGCTAGAATGGCTACAAGATTTTCATCCGACCCTTCTGCCATATTTTCGGTTTCTCTTCTATTAGGCGTAAGTGTACTATCCAACGATGATTCTTCTTGTTCGACTTCTTTCTTCGCCAGCGTTCTACTCCTTAAATTATAACTTTTTTTGCTCATTCCTGACACTTCACCCTTTTTTTTTTTTGCACGGCTTGCTTCTTTTTTTTTCAAAAAACCATAACGGAAAGAACTGTTCATATTTTCTTTGCTACACATGTTCTTCAATTTCGCCACATGCGAGAAAGAGACAAAAATAGTTCACGTTTGCCCTTGAAACATAAATTTCATACTTTAATGAACAACCGCAGAGCATTACATGTAGTAAACGAATGTAAGGCGACGAAAACTTTACGAAATGAAACCAAATTATATTAACCATTTTAATGTTTATTAATAAAGTAGCTTAAAGAAATGATTTAATTATCGAATATTCTAAGGCAGCGAAAATGTTTGTCCATTAACTGTTTGTTTTATTGATTGACTGATTGTTACTACATAGTATATTTTAATGCTTTCGCGGCGGCGTACAATCGGCAACTCACTCGTCTACGAAGCGAACTGTTCTGACAGCGCGATTTAACGAATGTCGTACAGAGTCCTTCAACAGTATGAAAACGGTGTTTTTTTAATAAGATCCGTTAACGTACCGTTGAATCGTACTACTTTCAACGGATTCGAAATCCTTTTCGATGTTCCTCTTTATCCGTTTATAATATACATCATCAAAAAAAAAAAATGTGTCTGCCCTATACTCATTTTGGTGTAGTCAAAGATAAAATGTCAACATTTAATATATATTATTTTAAACATTTCAGATATGTTTAATAATTTGAAACCAGATCATTTCCAATCCACCCAAAGTGACTATATAAATTTATGTTCATTATCAAAATACAATTCTCATTTTGGTGTTTCGATGGTTATTTGAACGAATCCCGCTCACCGGGGCTTATTTCGTGAGGACAAATCAACAAATCCAGACAAAATTTCCGCTCAATCGAAGAACTTTTGAGCTATCCCTAGCCCTTCAAGGTTTTGAAATTTTGGTATTTTTGACAAAATTTTCTATTATAATCACCCTCGTGCATAAATAATTTTATTTTCTTAAAGGATGCATCTTTCTGAAATGTCCAAAATCGTAACCAAAACAACGTAGATATTGTTGATTAAACGAATCTCCCTGAAAGCTTTTTTGAGAATTATAAAAAAATGTCATTGAGACAATTTTGGAGGCAATTAAAATTTTTTCAAGGACATCTTTTTTTAAATTAAAATTCGTGATCGACTTATTTGAATCCGCGTTTTGGCTACGTTTTAGAGTTCTGGTCATATAAGTCTCACGTAGAGTACTCAATTTTTGTATATTTGTTCCTATACATAAGTATTATCCACAACCAAAATACCTAATTGAGAAAAAGTTACCCTTTGAGATAATTTACAATGGAATATGGTATCGTTTACATCGTGATGATCAAAAATGTCATGTTCTTGCATTTTGTGCAAGAACAAGAGCGAGAACAAGATAGAGATTTTCTTGCAAGATAAGAAAAGCAAGAACAAGAGCAAGCGCAAGACTAACACTGCATGAAATGCAACAAAAGCAAGACTTGCGTTTTTTATCATTTTAATGTATGCGGTTGCATAAATGTTTATTATGTTTTTAAGGTAATTATTACAAATGTGGAAGTTTTACAGGAACCAACCGTCCAGTTTAAAGTTTATTTGAAAAAGTAAAGAAAATTTTGTATGACAATATAAAAAATGAAATAAGTATAAAAATTAAAATTGATGAGCAAATGAAAAAATAACAAGTAAAAACAGTATTCAAGTATATAAGTTGAAAAAATAATAACATTCAGCCTTATCGTGAATAAAATTCCTCAGGGAATTTTGACCCTTGGTGGAAAATAGGTATCGTGAACAATATTCGAAAAGGGAAAAATGTTTCCCTAAAAAAACTACGTCTCATGAACAACATTTTGGAGGAAAAATTACCCCTGTTTCGCCGAAAAAATTCCGCCACTTTTTCATCGTGTAAAGAATTAATTAAAAACAAACACACTTTAATTAATTATACTTTTATTTATAATATGTTAACAAATATCTATGGATAGCACCAACATTATTTAAATAAAAGTTATTTACATATTTCTGCACAAATAAACTACAGATATATTCAACCACTGCAAAAACTTCACCGGCTGGGGAATATCTTAATTTTTTTTAACTCTTGAAAAATGAACGCAATCTAATCACAACATTTTCTTAAATGAAAAACAACAATTAAGAGTCATTTTATATACTTCTAATTACAGTTTAACATAATTTTAACTTCAATATTTATTTTCACAACACAACGCAATTTTATCCAACAACACTGTTTGACATTTGGCAAAACAGCTGATTTAGCGTTGCCTGATGTTCAGTTCTAATTGCAAATTAAACTTTTATTGAGTTAAAAAAATGTGAAATTTGTACATAAAAGTATAGTTAACTTCAAATAATAAAGATCTGTATACATATTTTATATCTGAACTATTATTTTACAACTTTATTATCTAAAATGATAAAGATACCAAAAAAACGCATTAAAAAAAATCTGGCCATATTGTAAAACTGCATTCGAATTTCGAACAAAATTGTGGAGGAATTGCTGTTCCTGGGAGATTGACGATACCAAAAAATTTTACCTGGGAACAAAAAATTCCGAGGGAATAGAATATTCCCCAAGTCTTCACGTTAAGACTGATTATTTGATATTTCCAACACTCCTCCTCATTTGCGCTTCAATCCACTTAGATCCCTGAGTTACGTGAGTTTTGTGGCTTGTAATGACTTTGTCATCATATCAGCGATCATTTCTTCTTTAGGAGAATATTGACACTTGAGTATTTTTTTATCTACGTAGTCTTTAACGAAATAAAATTTCGTATCGATGTGTTTAGATCTGTTACTAAGCCGCTCCTCTTTTATAAGATTTAAACAGCTTTGGATATCCTCGTTCAGAATTGTAGGAAAGCTCTGTCTGCAATGTACGTCTTCCAAAATGTTACGTATCCAAGAAATAAATTCAGCTTCGGTTGTTGAAAGCGATACGCAAATTTGTTTTCTGCAGCACCAACTCACTGCATCACCATTCAGAATAAAGATGTATCCTGAATTTGACTTCCAGTCCGAACGATTTTCTGCACAGTTGGCATCCGCAAATCCGATCAAGATATTATCAGTACTGGAACTGTTAAGCTGTAAATATAGCTCTGAAGTTCCCATGAAATATTTCACCACTCTGTTCAGCTCATTCCAATCTTCTTGTGTTGGGGCACTGGTTTTGCATGCCAAAATAGCAACACTTGCCGATATATCTGGGCGAGTGTTAACTGCAATATATAACAACGATCCAAGAAGACTTTGAAATTTGCCATTGTCTTGTAGAAGTTCTGATTCTGGAGTTTTTTCATATGCCGAATCTAAAGGGTATTTCGACGGCTTTGAGTTCTTAAGACCAAAATTTTCAGCTGTACTTTCTATAAATTCTTTCTGTCTCAGCATGAACTTATTTTCTTCACGAACAACTTCAACTCCAAGGTAGTGACGAATACAACCAAGATTATTAATTTCGAATTTAGAATTAAGTAATTTTTCAACGTTATTTATTAATTTATTACTGCATGAAGCAACGACCAAATCATCAACATAGATTAAGACATATATTCCTTCCCTGTTGATGACTTGAGTAAATAAGCATGGATCTTATTTACTTTGCGCAAAACCGTCCTTTAAAAGTGTGTCGGTTAGAGTCTTATTCCAAACGTTCGCTGCTTGTTTTAAACCAAATAATAATAATAGTTTGGCGCTACAGTCCTGTATAGAACTTCGGCCGAGCTCTTTCACCATTTTGAGCTGTGCGTGTTATATTTGTACTCAAAGTGGTGGGACCTACAGTTTATTGCCGAATCCGAACGGCGGGTGAGAGCTTTTCATAGGCAATGGTTTTACTCTCGTAGGTTTGCCATTTACTGACGAGAGGTAGCGCGGTATAGAAAAATGTTTCTATGAAAAGATGTTGTTAGCCCCAGTCCAGGCTTGAACCGGGGACCTTTCGGCTCGCAGTCCAACGCACTAACCACTGAGCTACCGCGGCTTAAACCATATAGGCTTTTATTTAACTTGAATACAAGTTTGTCGTCAGTCTTAACGAATCCTGGCGGTTGTTGCATAGCTTCTCGTTTAAAAATGCGCATTTCACGTCCATGTGATAAACCTGAATTTTTCGCGCACCAGGAACAGACAGCAATATTCGAAATGTTGACTGCCGAACGACCGGCGCGAACACTTCATCATAATCGCAACCGTACTTCTGCTTAAAACCCAGCGCTATTAGACGCGTTTGTATCTCTGTATAGTTCCATCGACATTCCTCTTTAGCTTAAAAGTCCACTTACATCCAACTATATTAGAATTTGGCGGAACTATCACCAAAGTCCATGTTTCAGTCTTTCTTAATAACTCCATCTACTCCTCCATTGCGATTCTCCTCTCGTTATGCTGCGGCGACGTAACTGCTTCCTTGAAAGTTTTTTGCTCGACTATGTTATCTGTTTTTTCCAACTGAATACATTCTATGAAACGTTGCGGTTGACAACTCTTATTAACCCGTAATGAACTTCGAAATCGTGATAACGTCGTTATGTTAGTTGTGGTTACAAACTTAAAATCCCTGCTTATAGTGATCGTGTTGGTATTTATATTTAAAAAACCGTAAACCCTTCGATTCCTCGTCATAACCAACAAATGTTTTTAATTCGGATTTGTTGTTAAGCTTCTTTCGTTTCACTTTAGGGACAAGAATAAATGCTTTTGAACCGAATATTAAAAAAAAAGACCAACATCAGGTTTTCGTCCGTACCACCTTTCATACGGAGTACAGAGAGTTGAAGAAGTTACAAGTCGGTTTTGAATGTAATTAGCTGTATTGACAGCTTCAGCCCAGTACATGTAGGGCAAATTAGCATCTGCAAGCAAACATCGAGCCATTTCAACGAGATAACGATTCTTCCTCTCAGCCACGCCATTTTGTTGCGGGCAGTAAGGTACGGTAAACTGATTCCTTATCCCATTTCTTTCCAGATACTGTACTACATTCTGCGATTTGTATTCGCAACCATTATCGGATCGTATGAACTTGGGAACCCTTCCGAACTTATTCTTTACCATTTCGATGTATGTTCTAAGTTTTTCGTATAGCTCAGACTTCGAACTAAGGAAGTATACGACAAAATATTTTTTACCGGTTGGGGTGGCAGTTTGCATGGCACCGCAAAAGTCCGAATGTATTAATTCTAGAGCTTCAAGTGATTTGCTCTCAGACTTTTTTTTGGTGAATTTGCACTTCAAGCAAATATCGCATTCTTGACGGACCCCACAATCGACAATTTTAAAATCGCTTACCAATTTTCCTGTTTGCATTGATCTCACGGCGTTGATATCCCTGTGATCGAATAACTTATGCCAGTAATGCTGGCAGTTCAGAGACTTGCAGGAAACATTGAGCGCTCGATGTTCTTCTTTAAGACGCAGTTGGTAAAGACCTTTCACTTGATCCGCCACTCCAATTTTCATGGTTTCCTTTCAGTATACTGCACTCTTCTCCAGCAAAAACAAATTTGAAACCATTTGCAGATAATAACTTGACGGAAAGCAAGCTTCACTTGAATGATGGTATGTACAATACATTTTCGGCACGAACTTCTACTTCAGTTCCTTTTCGATTAAGAAGACGTAAAATGCAGGAACCTCTTCCGGAACAGTTCACCTCCTGACCATTTGCAATGGTTACCTTATCACGATGTGATAAATCAAGCGTTTCGAACTCCTCCTTATTGCTACAAATGTGGCACGTAGCTCCAGAGTCCACGATTCAAGAAGAGATCGTATCATTCACGACAAAACAGAAATTGTTATTATCTGCATTGTCCACCACCTTTTGAGCCCTCTGCTGTACTTTCGTTTTGCTCTTTAATTTCCAGCAGTTTTTACGGATGTGACCGACTCCCTTACAGTGGTGACAAATGACTTGCTTCTTCGTGCTATCGTAGTTCTCAAAACGGTATCTTCTTCAATTCCACGCCGATCTTGTTTTTCACTTTCCTCCAACAGCTTATTTTCGAGTCATAGTCAGTTCGTTTATGTCGCGCACTTCCAATCTTCATCTTGGTGATGTTTATCCATGTCGCCACCGGGTTGGAGTTTCAGACCATATATTTTCCTCAGGAGCTTTGCCATAATATGTTGCAAATGTTGCCATAATACGCTTTCAGCACATTCCAAGATTCTTGAGCAGTTTTGCACTTACGAATTCGGAATCTTCTACGGCCAGTCCGATGAGAATCGACGCATCTGTATCACGTTGCAGCCAAGCGTCGTTGGGTGTCGTTGGAATCTCCTTTTCGATTACGTCCCACACCTTGTCTTTCTTCATGATAAGGTGCATCCTATACTTCCAGAGCTCATAATTTTCGTGATTCAGCTTCGTGATGGTAAATTTTAAATCAGACATTTCTCAAACAAACAATATTTCACTTTCAACAGCGTTTCGAAAAAACAACGAAATTAGCAGCAATAAACCAGCGGTAAATAGACGTTCCAAGTAACAATTAAATTATTGTTCCATGCAATGGCCCATAACCTATTACAAATGTGGAAGTTTTACATGACAATATAAAAAATAAGTATAAAAATAAGTATATGAAATAAGTATAAAAATTAGAATGTATGAGCAAATGAAAAAATACCAAGTAAAAATAGTATTCAAGTATATAAGTTGAAAAAATAATAACATTATTTGATATTTCCAACAGTAATAATGAAATTCAAAAGAATTCATGATAATACTAAATATTTAACAACAAGTAACAATGGGAAGCGTTAAGAATATAAAAAGGTCTGTGAAGCACTTTTGAAATGGTAAATAGCTTCAAAAGTGCTTCAAAAGTCGCCTCAAAAAGTTAAAATAGACAAAACAATGTTGTTCCTCTTTTCTTCGCTAAGCTAGTTCGTTCATCGATTTTGCATGTGCACTGTGTTATTCACATTATTATTTTGTTTTACTTTTATACATAGATTTTTTTTTAATTGTAAAATCATGAAGTTTTTCTTAAGTTAAGTATATGTGAATTATTTTATTGAACTTATAAAAACAAAAAAAAAAATATGAACATTTTCACAGTGTAATTCATCAAGCCATTCAAAACATTAACAGCCAGATATTGTATCTCGATGTGACTGAATGCTCTCACATCGTCTGAAAAGTTGTATTTCATATCTTCACACATTCCGCCCGTCAAGCCCTTACGTTGATTTTGATGGATCTCACGTTCTACGACTCTCGAAAACATGTCTTGTTACCAGCAAACTAATTTCAGATAAAAAAAATAAAAATTTTTATTTTAAAGTTACGAATTTTTTAATCTGGCAATACTTATGACAGCAACAAAACGAGACTTTATTCGAGAATCGAATATCGAATATCGATTCGGTAAACAAAAAATAGCTGTTCTGAAAAAGTTGTCAAAATTGTGTTTGTGTGTATTTCATAATTTTTGCAATTTTTTTCTAATTTGCTTTGTAAATGGGTTTATTGCATGAAAAGAAATGTGTAGTGTAATAAAAAAATATTTAAGATTGTTCTGCATCCTTTTTAGGAGCAATTAGTGCTTTGTTTCGTGAAAATTTTAGTTAACGGAGCCAAAAAAGCTGCCGTCTAATTTGACACAACATTCGTGGGGTTTTGTTTTATGAAATACAAATTATTTCCTTACGTCGGCGCAAACCGTATATATATATATATATATATATATATATATATATATATATATATATATATATATATATATATATATATATATATATATATATATATATATATATATATATATATATATATATATATATATATATATATATATATATATATATATATATATATATATATATATATATATATATATATATATATATATATATATATATATATATATATATATATATATATATATATATATATATATATATATATATATATATATATATATATATATATATATATATATATATATATATATATATATATATATATATATATATATATATATATATATATATATATATATATATATATATATATATATATATATATATATATATATATATATATATATATATATATATATATATATATATATATATATATATATATATATATATATATATATATATATATATATATATATACATACATACATATATATATAGCCGCGGTAGCTCAGTGGTTAGTGCGTTGGACTGCGAGCCGAAAGGTCCCCGATTCAAGCCTGGACTGGGGCTAACAACATCTTTTCATAGAAACATTTTTCTATACCGCGCTACCTCTCGTCTGTAAATGTCAAACCTACGAGAGTAAAACCATTGGCTATGAAAAAGCTCTCACACGCCGTTCGGATTCGGCAATAAACTGTAGGTCCCACCACTTTGAGTACAAATATAACACGCACAGCTCAAAATGGTGAGAGAGCTCGGCCGAAGTTCTATACAGAACTGTAGCGCCAAACTATTATTATTATTATATATATATATATATACACGAGGATAATGCTAAACACAAATCGAGGATAATGCTAAAACATTTTTTTTTATATTAAAATCTAAAATCTTAAGAGCAAGCACATCACAACAATTTAAACACATAATCAACAATCAATGTAACACCAGACAGTAAAACGGGTTGGGTACAAAATTCTGTTTCACAAAATTCCGTTTTACAAAATTCTGTTTTACAAAATACTGGTTTCCAAAATTCTGTAAATCAAAATACTGTTTTACAAAATTCTGGTTTGTGGGTATGCGCCGCAGGCAATTACAAACTATACATAAAAATAAAACAACAAAGGACTCAATTAGTCATTCCTGTTTTGATTTTATGATGTTTGGCTTGTAATAATGAGATATTATTGTCTCTATGTCCCAATGTTTTATGAGCGATGGAATCCTAATTATTTCATTACAGTTTTTAATTAGTTTTCACTATTAAAATCAATACAGTGCAATTGATAAAATTAAATAAAAATAAAGAATTTTTGTGCCTAAATGGTTATTTCTATTATTTGGAAAAAAAAGACAAAAAGGAACATGTAATTGGACGTGCTCTCGAAGAATTCCGGATAAGTGTTCCTCTCGAATTATAACATCAGTGGAGAATAATGAGCATGTTTTAATTAGATACCCCATAAAGAATAGTCATCAGCCTATTGCTAGTGCAATGGAAATATGCAATAAAATAATTGTATAAAAGATGCCGCTTCAACAAATTCCTTAATCCCTACAACTTAGTTTGCTGTTCATAATTTATACTCGAATAATTAATATTGATCCCATATCTTTTATTTCATATATTTAAGGTTACTTGGGCAGTTAATAAAGTTATTTATTGCGAATAAATAATTTTTTTGATGTTCAAAAATAATTTATTTGTTTCATATACGAACCTGTCTACACTGCCACTCACTTATATATCAATACCTCTATATCTTAGATTTCGTTAATATTAATTACTTGAATACTATTTTTTTAGCTTTTTATCATCTATAAAGTTTATTAAGAATTGTCAAAAAAAGACACATCTGATCTAATTTAAACACTTTGGAAATCCGTAATATGAAACGTAGCGCTTCCCCGACAAAAAGTACTAACTTCACCAAGTCAGTACAATTATCTCGTAGAGCACTTATCGGTCGTGGATATGAGAATGGAAGTGGTGTTCCAGGAGATTCGCCAGATCATATGTCTCCTGACCGCTTGCGTCGTCGACTAGGAAGATCACCTAGTCCACGTGGACGCTACGGAGTATCACCACATCGTGAGGAATATCTCAGACCATCTATATCAGAGAGACATACTTACAAAGTAATTTGCGTTAGCGCATTACATCCAAAAGCGTCAGACGACTTTATTAAGGAAACTTTATATCGTGAATATAAAAAGTTTGGTGATTTTAGCATTAGAATATCTAATGATCTGGATGAAAGAGTTGCTTATGTGTGCTTCCGTACACCAGAAGATGCGCGAGAAGCTAAACAGCATAAACCAAGAATAGTAATTTATGATAAAATTGCTCTAGTGGAGCCAGTTTATGAATCAGCTTCTACTCGTGACGAATACAGGTATTTACATTTAACCAATAAAAAATATATTTTATAAAATAAATTTTGTTTGTCAAGACCTAGAACTCGATCTGTAACCCCGCCTGACTATGATCGATATCATTATCCACGCTCTCCTATAGGAGGACCATCTGAGCGCAGACGTATGAATGTAGATCATTATGACCGTTATGCACCACCACCTGTGCATCAACATGGTCATTTTAGGGGTCCACCTCATCATGAATATCCTATACCGCCACGTGGTCCTCCTTTGCACCATGGACCACCACATATTAATGCACATCCATCACCACATCATTATATGCCACCGCGCCATTTAACACCACGACCTCATTTACATTATGAAAAATCTGAAAGCAAGAAGGATAAATTTCCAAACTATTTACATCACGTACAACCTGAAGATGATCCACTTGCAACTCGTACATTATTTGCGGGAAATTTGGAAGTGAATATATCTGACGAAGAATTACGTCGTATATTTGGGAAATATGGAATTGTAGATGACATTGATATTAAGCGCCCACCTCCAGGAACTGGAAATGCTTTTGCGTTTGTACGTTATCAAAATTTGGATATGGCACATCGAGCTAAGTTGGAATTGTCAGGCCAATATATTGGTACGTAACAAATATTTAACACTGTCCACGTTTAATTTTATATACATTAATACTTTGTTCTCAAACAGGCAAATTTCAATGTAAAATTGGTTATGGAAAAGTTACACCTGCTGCACGTATATGGATAGGAGGATTGGGTGCGTGGACATCAGTAACACAACTCGAAAGAGAGTTCGATCGTTTTGGTGCAATTAAGAAAATTGAGTATCAAAAAGGAGATACGAGTGCATACATTCAATATGAGGCCGTCGAGGCAGCTACTGCGGCAGTCAAGGAAATGAGAGGATTTCCCTTAGGTGGTCCAGAACGTCGTTTGCGTACTGATTTTTCAGAAATACCAGGTTCTACTTCTGAAATTCCGTTCAAACAAAAGTCTTCGTATGAAGACACAACTTCGGAATACAGACGTCCTGAATACGAATATAACTATGACGAAACGTCTCATTATTCATCACGAGGAGGATATGCAGTATACCAGCCAAGGGGTGGATTTAGAGGACGTGGAGGTTATAGAGGACGAGGTCGCGGATCTTATGGAAGTTATCATAATGATGTACATCGACCTATACACGCAGCAGCTGCTACATTAAATCCACCACCAGCTGGTGCTGAAGATGAATGGCGTCGCCCCCCTGGAGATTCATATGATCGTGATCGATCTGGATCTCGTGAAGCACGAGGGGATCGCTCACGATCCAGATCACCACGAAAACGAGCACATTCCCCGGACACTGAATCGGATTCATCTTGTCGCAAAAATGACATTTTAGGTTCGGCCCGTACTATGACCGAAATTTCTCGAAAATGCACTATATTTTGGCAGGGAGCTTTAATTCTAAAAAGTTCATTGTTTCCTGCTAAATTTTACTTAACAGATGGCGATTCAGATATCGTAGAGTCGTTAATGCGAGACGAAGATGGAAAGCATAATCTTCGAATAACTCAGCGATTGCGTCTTGATTTACCTAAACTTGAAGATGTTCAGAAGCGCATTAGTTCTTCTTCATCGCACGCTATATTTTTAGGATTAGCTTCTACAGCTACAACTGGGTCTTCAGAAGACAGCTCCGTACAAACTCGTCCTTTACGAAATTTAGTTTCTTATCTTAAACAAAAAGAAGCAGCTGGGGTAATATCACTTTTAAACAAGGAAACTGAAGCCACTGGGGTGTTGTATGCATTTCCACCGTGTGATTTTTCTACAGATTTACTGAAACGAACTTGTCAAAGTGTTACAGAAGAAGGACTAAAGGAAGACCACTTAGTTGTTGTTGTAGTTCGAGGCGGTACTGCTTAATATTGGCATGTCAAATTTTATAATCTATAATTGGAATTTTGCGCAAACAAAAATATACAATGGTATTGTATTTTTAAATTAAAAGTGTATGTACACTTTTGATCCTATTTTGATTTAAATTTGTTCTTTAGATGATAGTGTTTAAAATATAACAAGTGCATATATTTCAATATTCAAGAAATAATGTGGGATTGATATACATATACACAACTTAAACATGACGATCAGTGTATAAAATGGTATATAATGTTATAAAATATGATAAGAGTGCATGAGTAAGTAGTAGTTTTGATAAACTTTAAAGTGTAATGTTTGAAATAGTTTGACAACATGTGACCAACTTTTGGACATAAAATGAAGTAAAATATTGTGAAGTGAAAATTAGAATTAATTGAAATTTCCACTGCATTTTAGCATTTCCCTTTTAATGTTCTAAATAAATGTGTACTTACAGTGTAAAATTGTGCAAAGTTTTTGTTGGAGTTAGATATATAGTTTACGGTGAACCAAGTTTTATTAATTGTTAAACATTATTTGTTTGTGTTGTAAGTGGTGATTGACAAAAGGCAATAATAGTGCAATGGAAATCGTACAACAGATAACACTTTTTGGTCATATTACAATGCAAGAGAACCTCATGTAGCATTTGTTTTAAAATGTATTTATTTTAAATGGTTTTGCAAATGCTACATTGTTTTCTTAGGAATTGCACTCCTCAATTTGTGAAAAGAAAAAAGTGCGTAAACTGATCAGCAAACAAGCTTATTTATATATTGAGTGGCTGGAAAAGTGATTAAAACAATTTTATACATTAAAAAAAACACTTGGTCGAAAATGGAAATCATATTGGAAGCGTCATGTATCATTTTTAACGAAACTTTATCAAATAAAAATAATTGAAATATTAACAATATTTTTGTCGTGTGTGCTGTTTCAATCTATTCGTGTTTTGAGGAAGATAAATAGAATTTAGTGTACATTTTTTTTATTTTCATAAAAATTATTTTGCATTACATTACTCCAGTGAGGATAAAAATAGTAGTGTTCTTCTATAAATTAGCTTATCGCCTTTTTGGTCGTGTTGTGACATAAGAAATACTAAGTAATTATAATCTTTACATAAATTTGAAAATTTTCATTAATATAATATACTTCCATTCTTTTAACGCATTTCAAAAAATTACCATCACTTTGTAGTTGCTGCTTAATAATGGTAGAGCTACCGAATCTGGAGTGCGTACGAAAACAGAA
The DNA here is from genome assembly GCA_951804985.1 of Dryomyza anilis. NCBI lineage: Eukaryota > Metazoa > Arthropoda > Insecta > Diptera > Dryomyzidae > Dryomyza > Dryomyza anilis. The sequence continues at coordinate 47,473,266 of OX638133.1, read as the reverse complement.
AAATCAAATACTTAAGCCGCAGATCCAAATTATGCGAAAATTGTAATATACTTTATGTAAATTCATTACAAAAAAGACTATGGGGACGCTCGAAATGTTTAAAAATTTGCATTGCACTTCTAAATGTGTCCCGCTCGGCCTCATTTGTGTTGTTTTCATTCATGGTTTTGAAAACTTCAGTCCACTTAATCTTAAATTCACGTATTTCCTTCAATACACATTTCGTCTCCTTCAGTTTCCGCTAATGGGCTCACCTATGAGAAAATCCGCAAAATACTCGCAGAATTATCTCAAAAAGTTAAGTTTAAGGCAAAAAGTTAAACATGAGTTAAAAGTATACACTTGAGCTTAACTTTGTCACCAACGCATGTTATCCCAAGGGTTATCGCAAATAGTTTGAAGTAAGTATAACCCTAGCTTCACTCAAAAATGCGAAAATAAATACAGTTTTACTGCAATTTCCTGAAGCTAATGCAAATTGAGCTCCACTTGAACAATAACTATAAAATGTTTTTAAAGTTTTATTTTAAACATCCATATTTTAAACAATAAGCATTTTTGAACAACATTTATCAAATAAGAAAACAATACAGATAACTTCTTGCAGCTGCATTTTCATCCTCGGTCTTCATCACTTTGAAATGTTTCGTATCTTTTAAACTAGATGGAGTATTTCTTGATCGTTAAAAGGTTGGATACGTACTCAGTTGCGTTCATGGTTGTTAAAATTCGTGAAACTTGCGAAATGGTTCGACGCACACTCACTTAGTTGAGTGTTGTAGAATCTAATGAAAGAATATTAAATAAATACTAAATATATGAAAAACTTCGCAAATTAAATGAAAGGTTTAGTACCTTTTAAACTAGATGTAGTACCCGCTGAAAGATTGGATACGCACACAGTTACGTTCGGGCTTGTTTACGATTTGCGAAGCTCGAGCAGGCAGAACACGCAGTGTTCGTCGAACCAAATAGAATATATGGAAAGATTTACTATATTAATATATAAAAACTTTGCAAATTTAATGAAATGTTTCGTACCTTTTTAACTTTTCGACCCCTGAAAGGTTGGATATGCACTCATTTGCGTTCCGGTTTTTTTAATAGTCGGTAAGCTCGAAAAATTGTTTGATGCGGACTCAGTTGAGTGTTGAATAATCTAATTACGAAAGTACAGAAATAATACTAAATATATAAGGAAACTCGCAAATTATATGAAATGTTTCTTACCTTTTATACTGGATAGGGTACTTTTCGCTCGTTGATTTTACAATCTTTGATGATATCACAAAATTTAAATTTGGGAGAAGTTCACTTTACCGGCCGAAGCGAAAAAAAAAAAATACCAAAATTAAAAAAACGCTCCGCTCGGACCCGTGGTGACCTTGAAAAATCAAAAACCGGTGCACCCACTTACTCAAATGAAAGGTATTTTCCTCACGATTCCAAATCTGTAATTGTTTTTCAGATCTGTCAATCCTAGCGGCCCCTACACCAATTTATGTTATTTCAATTATATGTATATGTTGTATGAGTTACTTTTATGTAATAATTGAAGTATATAAGAATGTATAACCTTAAGATTTTTAAGCTTATACTTTTTTTTTTTTTGTTTTTTTTTATAAAAAAAATATTAATTCATTTTTTTTTTAATTTTTTTTTTGCATTTTTTTAATTTTTTTTGCATTTTTTTAAATTTTTGTTGTTTTTTTTCTATATTTTACATTTTTTTGTGAAATTGAGCGATATTATAATATTGACAATGGAATGAGACGAATTAGGCAACTCTTGGGGACATACAGGTGCCTTCGAAAAGAAGGGAACTTATCCAAATGGCGGTGTAATATAGCGTGTTAATTCGAAAAGGGACCTTTTTCGAACATTGAACAATACAAATTGAAATATTAATGAATTTAGAATGAAATTATTGGTTTTTAATTGATTATAGCGCCGCTGGCGAAAAATTTTTCAGACGCACATAGATATATGTACATCCATTTTAAATATATGTACATACATTCTAATATACTTCAATTATTACATACAAGTAGCACATAAAACATATTATTGAAATTACATAAATTGATGTAGGGGTCGCTAGGATTGACCGATCTGAAAAAAAATTACAGATTTGGGATCGTGAGGAAAATACCTTTCATTTGTACTGTGGGTGTAATTTGTACTTGTAAGTGGGTGCACCGGTTTTTGATTTTTCAAGGTCACCACGGGTCCGAGCGGCGCGATTTTTTAATTTTGGTATTTTTTTTTTTTTGCAAAAATACAGCGCGTGACAATTTTTTTTTTTAATTTCACTTCGGCCGGTAAAGTGAACTTTAGCCTTAAATTTTTGAAATAATTTATTTGCCATATTTTCCTAAGACAGAAACATACTTTTTGTAGTAAAAAAATATAAGGAAAATTGCAAATTATATGAAATGTTTCATAACTTTTATACTGGATAGAATTTTTCCGATCGTTGATTTTGCAAACTTTGATGAAATAATGTAATTTGACATCTTTTTCTAAGACAGAAACATACTTAGAACATATTCAGCCCATGATACAACTATAAGGTAGCAGAATAAAACAGAGTAAACGACTCTTGTTCTTCTTAGCCATCCCTTGTTACTGTCAAACGTCGCGAGTTTGTGTCAAACGACCCGAGCTTGTGTCAAACGTCCCGAGCTTGTGTCAAATCGACAGACAACATTTCGCACAACTTTAGTGAAATTGTCATTTATAAATAAAAAGTGTAATATAATAATTAATTAAAATTATTTAACTTAAAAATAATACGCGACGCGTCGTCAAGCAAGCATTCGCGTTACAGCAGTCGACTGCAATGTCACATTTGACAATATTAATCCCAGGGATGAATTCAACAGAAAAAACGATTCCAACGCAGCAACTACGCTGCCTGCTTTTACATGTTTTGAACATGAATCTTGGCTGTATTAGGACCGCAATCCTTTAGTTGGTGACTTTGCACTCCGTACCGACATGTGACTGATAGCGCGCCCTCAGTGGCGCATCGCTCTGAAGCAGTTTGCCATACTCTGCTACAATAAATGGCATCGCATTCGGTGGCGTTAGCGGATGAGAAGAGACTTATGTGACAACAGTCGGGAACAATCGCACATGCTTCATCTCCTTGTCGCGAGATGGAATCGCATCTCCGAAAGTGCACACCACAAATTTTCGTCGATTCTTTCAGGATTTGATTGCAGGCAGCGTCCCAAAGTCGGTGCATGTTTTCATTTTTTGGCACACGGAAAAATTGGATATTTCCACTGCGCCAGGTTTTCCCGCATATTACAATAGTGCCTTTTACCATTTTTATGGTCATGATTAAATAAAGCGAATGAAAAACAAATTTCGCTATTGTATTGAAATATTATTTATTTTTATTTATTTCATTTTGCTTTTGTTTATATCAATCATATTTGAATTCAGCTGTTTTTTGTTTTCATTTTATTATTCGAGGGAGGCAATCTCGCATACTTTTACCTCAAGAATAATAAGATTACGCATTGCGCATGTGCACCCTGTATTGCTGACGTCAAAAAGTATGGAATGTCAAGTAAAGGAAATTTAAATTTAGACATTTCATAAATTACAAATATTTATTTCATTGAAAAAATATTTTTTTTTTGCATTTTTGCTGACAAAAAATTGGTGGGAAGCAGGGTTCCGGCAGTTTTCTTAGTGGGTGAATCAACTATCGTGCTGATCAAGACATTGCTGTACATGGGCATTGGTGGATGGCAGTTAATTTAAAATTCAAATCTAAAATATATATTTCTTGTCCTGACGGACCGGAGCTACACAAATGCTGTTGAATTATTTTGTTTTTAGAGCATTTCGACGGTGTTTTCTTATCTTTTAGTTTTGATGGCCGATTCAGTGCAGTTTTGCACATATATCTATTAATCACAAGCAATTTTTTCAAAAATAATTCAAATGTTTTGTTTTTTTTTTTACAATAACGTTCTGACACAATGAAACAATTACAGTTGTCAAAAAACTTCTACGTACATGCGCAGAAGATGCTGACGTCAAAAAGTATGGAATGTCAAGTAAAGGAAATTTAAATTTAGACATTTCATAAATTACAAATATTTATTTCATTGAAAAAATATTTTTTTTTTGCATTTTTGCTGACAAAAAATTGGTGGGAAGCAGGGTTCCGGCAGTTTTCTTAGTGGGTGAATCAACTATCGTGCTGATCAAGACATTGCTGTACATGGGCATTGGTGGATGGCAGTTAATTTAAAATTCAAATCTAAAATATATATTTCTTGTCCTGACGGACCGGAGCTACACAAATGCTGTTGAATTATTTTGTTTTTAGAGCATTTCGATGGTGTTTTCTTATCTTTTAGTTTTGATGGCCGATTCAGTGCAGTTTTGCACATATATCTATTAATCACAAGCAATTTTTTCAAAAATAATTCAAATGTTTTGTTTTTTTTTACAATAACGTTCTGACACAATGAAACAATTACAGTTGTCAAAAAACTTCTACGTACATGCGCAGAAGATTCAAGTTTTGAACAACGTTCTGCGCAATCTTTGTTTCTATTATTCTTGCTTTTACCTCTTAGTTGCATCATGATCAGTGTTGCCAGAACTTTTTTGAAGAAAAAGCTAAACAAACAAAAAAAAGCTAGAAAATGCTAAAATCAAGTTTAAAAAAAGCTATAAAGAAGCTAAATATTTTTTATTATTTTTTCTAGGTATTTTATTAAAAATAATATTAGAAAAACCAATATAATATTTCAGTATAAAAAAAATTTATAATATATATATTTTCACTAAAATTCCAATTTTCCAATAAAAGGTCACTAAATAAAGTTTATAAAAATATACAATAAATTTCCAATGTCAAATTGGTTGAGAATTTAAAATTTCTTTTAATTTTCAATATTTCAATAAAAATTTCAAAGTTTCCATAAAAAGTAAATAGCAGGGTTCGTAGAATATTTGAAATACATTCATTCTCCAAAGAATATTCTCTCTGGGAATTTTTCATTTAATTCATTCGCGAATTTTTGGATTTGTTTAATATTCTTTGAATTTCATTCTCTCGCGAATTCATGAAATGATAAATTCATGTATATACATGTACTTGATTAAAAAAGAATATTCTGAATAATTCTTTAAAATTCCTAGAACCCGTTTGCGTCATTGGACATTTTTTTTTGGAGAAATCGGTTCCATTGGGATTTGGCCAGAATCCGCTTGCGTCATTGGACATTTTTTTTTGACAAATTGGTTCCAATGGGATTTGGCCAAAACCCTCTTGCGTCATCGGAACTTTGACGCAAGAGGGTTTTGGCCAAATCCCATTGGAACCAATTTGTCAAAAAAAAAAATGTCCAATGACGCAATTGGGTTCTGTTCAAATCCCTATAGAACCAATAGTCGAAAAAAATGTCCAATGACGCAAGTGGGTTATGGCCAAATCCCAATGGAAACAATTCGTCCAAAAAAATGTCCAATGACGAAAGCGGGTTCTGGCCAAATCTCAATGGCATCAATTTGTCAAAAAAAAAATGTCCAATGACGCAAGCGGATTCTGGCCAAATCCCAATGGAACCCAATGTTTTCCAATGATTCTATCATGTTTTTAATCATTTCATGATTGTTTCAATCATGTTTTCACAAACGTCACTTATTGCACAAATCATTGAATGATTGCGTTAATCTGAAACAAATAAATTTAAGAATACTACTTTATTAAAAAAAACACCAATATTTAATAGAAAAACACTTTATTAAAGATTATTAAATAACTCTGCTCCGTCGCTTCATTTTCTTAATTTGTCAGCGTCTTTGCAACGCCATTTTGTTGCAAAGACGCTGACGTTCGCTGGTCCAGAAAAATTGGAATATTTGTGCGGTTCGTTGCACAGCTGAAGTGACGACGCCTTTGTTTCAGCGTGTATTGTGTATTTCTCAGATCTCATTCTGTTCAGGATTTAAAACCGAAGTTTTTTCTTAACTTATCACTATTTGTATCACATTTTATTTATAAATGGACATTAAAATTCACTAGCGTTCGACGCTGACCCGCCACGGCGAAATCTAATTTAATACTGAATCTGCCAAACTGTCAACAGCTGTCATCAGCTGTCAAACAGCAATCATACTATTATTATATCAATTATGTTTCAATGCTAATATGATTGACACAATAATGAACATGATTCTGGCAATCATGCATACTCGAATTACATTTTTGTCACAATCATTACATAATCTAATCATACAATTTGATCATAATATGATTGCAGAAATCATTTAATGAAAGACACAATCATTTTAAAAAAGTGGGAATGATTACGACAATCAGGAATGCTAATAACAATCATACTATTATTGCTATAACCATAGTTTTTTTGACACAATCATGTCTCACTCATGTTTTTCTCTTCTCATCATTGCTAAACTCATTTGGAAAGGATTTTTCGTTCTATAATGCACTTCATAAAAAGGTAGGAATTCAGCATGGTCCGCATTGGTCTTATAAAAGGCTTTATGGCTGAAAAATTTTCAATATATTTAAAATGCTACCACGATCATCGAAAATCAATACTGCTGACAACAGGTTGTTCTTAATTTTAGGATACTCGAAGAAAAACTAAATTTTATACAAAATCACGGTTGTATTTTAAACAATATTTCAAATTAAGACGTACTTGTTTTATAGAAATTTTCATTATTTACTAAATTTTATTAAGATGTTGCTAATTTAAAAAAGGCTAAATAAATTAGCCCCAAAATTTAAAGCTAAACACAAAAATAAAAGGCTAAATCTAGCTTTAAAAGGGCTAAACTGGCAACACTGATCATGATTCAGCCTTCCCAGTGACTCGTTCTGATGGAATTAACTCCTCTTTCCGTTAAAAAAGTAGAAACATTCGTACTTCTTTGTCAGAAGCCTGCTCAGAAATCGGAGCGAAATAGATTCGGCTGACGTCTTAATGGAACATAGAAATCCAATGGAATTTTATCTTCTCTTTCTGACCGATTTTCTCACAAAATTCTCTCCTAAGAAAATTTTATAACGAAACTTTTGTTTCTTTTCTCTCTCCTCTCTCTCATATTCTGACTTTAAATTTATCAGAATAGAATGTCATATTCGCGCGACAACTCTGAATTAAAGCGGAAATTAAAAAGGAACACAAATGACGTTTAATCCAAATATTTGTTTTTTTACAATATATGTATATTTTTATTGAGTTGTTTAAATTATTGATATGTGATTTTAATTACAATTAATTATATATATATATATATATATATATATATATATATATATATATATATATATATATATATAGCATAAATAATCATGAAATATATAATATTAATTTAATGAAAAAAGTAGCGATGTTTTGTTACTTAACTTACATAATTTATATAAATGATATAAATTATGTAAATGATTTCAATGATATAAATGATATAAATTATATAATGTAAATAATTAATATCATTTATATATTTTACATAATTTACATGTTATATACTTATTTATACTTACTTATTTATAAATACTTACTTATAAATACATATTAAATACAATACACAACGCCCGACGCCGAGATCGGGAATGTTTTACGCAGCAGCCAACGTGCTGGATGTTAGTCATTTAGACGCTTATGAATTGCTGATTCTGCACACTGAAAATCACCTGAAAAACTTTTCCCAGGCTATCAAGGGTTCTTTGTATGGCAAAGATGATGTTGTCTTATCGCGCGAAAGAATTGTACATCTTAAAAAAAAAAACTTTATTTTATTATTTATTCAATAACAAACATTGTAAACATACCATTCACGTTGCATGATGTAGCGGCGGTACGCGAGAAAATCCAATTGACGCATTGACGGCGTTTTACGTATAGACCTGATGAATGTCTGCACAGCACATCACGGGCATGTCATAACTAAACTTGTAGTGCCAATTGGCAGCTTCATAGCGTGCTTTCTGCACATGCGAACGACTGTAGGCTGCCGGAGGAAAACATTAAAACTGAACACTCTTGTATCTTACGCCTGTCCACTTACCAATGCGTCTAATCATCACAACCAATGTTTTTTGTGATGCGGAAAATACGCGTTACAGTCTGCGGATCGATTAATTTAATGGCCTTCCTACTTGATAGACTTTAAGGCATATTCAATGAAGTGCAGTGGCCACTTGGTACTTGCGCCCTTGGTATAGACGGCCTTCTGGCGAGAAGATCGTAATGTGCCTATCGAAGCCGGCTGAACTTCCGCGTGACAATAAAAACAATTAAGCGTTTATTCGCAAGCGTTCATTCGCGGTGAGGTTCGCTGCAGCGTAAATGTCTCCATCACAGTGATAGATTATTCTCAGCAATGTTGCACATCTCGTCACAATATCTAAGAAAATGTCTGCGCAAAATATTTCTGCATAATCTGGCGGAAATTTTTTTCCAGCTGAAAAGTAATTTATAAAGATTTGGGAATAGCAAACATTCTCATAACATACCATTTACGCTAATTGCTGAGTTTGCTGCAGCGAATGCGCTGCAGTCAAGCAAGACGTTTTCCAAAACAATATATGCAGCAGTCTTTTCCTTCTGCGAAAAATGTCCCCAATATTCTAAACGCAATAAAATTTTTACTTACATACAAATTTGTAAGACCATGAACACCAATTTCGATTTACAGCCATTTTGAATCAAATGAAAATTTTCATTTGACGTTTTAAACTGAACGAACATAAAGAAAGCAAATTAATAAAAACAGCAGCCATTATCAAAAAATTGCTCTCTGCGAATGGAAATTGAAAAGAAAAAGGCTGATTTGACGATACATGGTTGCATTCAGAAGTCCGCAGCCAGGCAGAGCTGAGCTAACTTGTCACTGGGTTATCGTGAAGACTTGGGGAATATTCTATTCCCTCGGAATTTTTTGTTCCCAGGTATAATTTTTTGGTATCGTCAATCTCTTGGGAACAGCAATTTCTCCGGAATTTTGTTCGAAATTCGAATGCAGTTTTACAATATGACCAGTTTTTTTTAATGCGTTTTTTTAGTTATCTTTATCATTTCAGATAATAAAGTTGTAAAATAATAGTTCAGATATAAAATATGTGTACAGATCTTTATTATTTGCAGTTAACTATACTTTTATGCACAAATTTCACATTTTTTTAACTCAATAAAAGTATAGGGAGAAGTTCACTTTACCGGCAGAAGCGAAAAAAAAAAATTGCCACACCCCGTATTTTTGCAAAAAAAAAAAAAACAAGTTTAAAAATAAGCGCCGCTCGGACCCGTGGTGACCTTGAAAAATCAAAAACTGGTGCACCGACTTAAAAGTACATATGGGTACTGAAATGAAAGGTAATCACGATTCCAAATCTGTACTTATTTTTAAGATCCGTCACCCCTATCGGCCCCTACACCATTTATGTTATTTCAATGAGCCACTTGTATGTAATAACTGAAGTATATATGCATGTATAACCTTAAGATTTTTAAGCTTTTACTTTTTTTTGTTCTTTTTTTCGTTATTAGAAAATGTAATCATTTTTTCTATAATTTTTTTTAGATTTTTTTTTGCATATTTCTTTTTTTTTATTAAATGTATTTGTTTATTTTACATTTTTTCTATTCTTTTTGCAAATGATCGAATATATAATATTGACAATGGAATGAGGGGAATTAGGTAAATCTTTAGATTAATTTAAACTTGATGCTGATTAGTTGAAATAAAATTTGGTGATTTAAGTTGTAATTAAAGATAGTTGTAATAATGTTGTTAATTTTTGCAGCGATGTTCGTAGATGATGACTTCAAAAGAGCCGCAGCTGATAAATTTTTCATTTTTTTCAGCAGCACATATATTTCTATTAAAGAAATCTAAAAATCTTAATGTTATACATTCTTATATACTTCTATTATTACATACAAGTGGCTCATAAAACATATACATATTATTAAAATAACATAAATTGGTGTAGGGGCCGCTAGGATTGACGGATCTTAAAAATATTACCTTTCATTTGAGTACCCATATGTACTTTTAAGTGCGTGCACCAGTTTTTGATTTTTCAAGGTCACAACGGGGCCGAGCGGCGCTTATTTTTAATTTTGGTATTTTTTTTTTCGAAAATAAAGCGCGTGACAATTTTTTTTTTATAAATTTCACTTCGGCCGGTAAAGTGAACTTTAGCCAAAGTTTAATTGACAATTAGAACTGAACATCAGGCAACGCTAAATCAGCTGTTTTGCCAAATGTCAAACAGTATTGTTGGATAAAATTGCGTTGTGTTGTGAAAATAAATATTGAAATTAAAATTATGTTAAACTGCAATTAAAAATATATACAGCCTTATCGTGAATAAAATTCCTCAGGTAATTTTTACCCTTGGTGGAAAATAGGTATCGTGAACCATATTCGAAAAGGGAAAAAATGTTTCCCTAAAAAAACTACGTATCATGAACAACATTATGGAGGAAAAATTACCCCTGTTTCGCCGAAAAAATCCGCCACTTTTTCATCGGGGAAAAGAATTAATTAAAAACAAAACATACTTTAATTAACTATACTTTTATTTATAATATGTTAACAAATATCTATGATAGCACCAAATTATTTAAATAAAAGTTATTTACATATTTCTGTACAAATAAATTACAGATATATTCAACCACTGCAAAAACTTCACCGGCTGGGGAATATCTTAATTTTTTTTTAACTCTTGAAAAATGAACGCAATCTAATCACAACATTTTCTTAAATGAAAAACAACAATTAAGAGTAATTTTATATACTTTTAATTGCAGTTTAACATAATTTTAACTTCAATATTTATTTTCACAATAATACGCAATTTTATCCAACAACACTGTTTGACATTTGGCAAAACAGCTGATTTAGCGTTGCCTGATGTTCAGGAGTAATTGCAAATTAAACTTTTATTGAGTTAAAAAAAAATGTGAAATTTGTGCATAAAAGTATAGTTAACTTCAAATAATAAAGATCTGTATACATATTTTATATCTGAACTATTATTTTACAACTTTATTATCTGAAATGATAAAGATAACCAAAAAAACGCATTAAACAAATCTGGCCATATTGTAAAACTGCATTCGAATTTCGAACAAAATTGTGGAGGAATTGCTGTTCCTGGGAGATTGACGATACCAAAAAATTTTACCTGGGAACAAAAAATTCCGAGGGAATAGAATATTACCAAGTCTTCACGGTAAGACTGATTATAGTAATTTTTTGAAAAAAATGCAACCCTGGGCGATACAGTGAAACTCATGTAAATCGGGCATTATATCTCTCCAAGTAGAACATTATACGAAATGGACGTCTTTATAATGTTCACTTATTTGCTTTCTCTAAAAGCTATCGAAAAGGTCAATTTCTAACAAGTCTCATTTGCATCGTTTTTACGTCGGGTAAACGATGCTAGTATTAGGTAAACTTATTTGCTTACTCAAAAAGTTTTCAAAAAGGCAACTACTTAACAAACCTTTTTCGTATCGTTTAGAGTCAGTGTAAAGATACCAATAAAATGTTTGTTTACATTAGAATTTTCAGATTGACAAAAAAAAATAAATTAAAATTAATTTAGTTTAGAATTTTCATGCATCTGTCTCGCAACACAAATAAAATTAAAAATTGATATTAAAAACTACATCAGCAAGCCACGTTCCTGCTCCTAGACGTCTGCGGATGTGACGCTGAAAAGTGCACACCTAAATTCTGCATGCAGCGTTTCTTCTCGCTGAGATCGTTCGCATGATGGAAACTCAAACGGAAGATCTAACGGCAACAAATCGGGACTGACCATGTGGATGTGGACGAACATGTCATGCTTTGAGGACGGACATTTAATCATTAATACACACTCGTGCTCGTCACCACCAGCAGCAGGGCCATGTCTTGATGAGAGATTCGTCATTATGTTGGTTAAGCAGAGCACAGGAACGATCAGCTGGATCAGATGGGCGGCATGATGACAACAGAAACAGAAGAAAATGAAAAACTGCTGCCAAAATTTGGCAACGACATCGCCATGATTCAAAACCCATCGCAACATTGAGCAGCGCGGCATTCTGAAGTTACTTCAAATAATGTGATTTCCATACCATCTCTCGTTATCACTATTTCGTTGTGTTGCGAGTCATAGCAAATCTTAAAATATTTCAAATTCGCTATCATTTCCTCATTACCATCGCTTGTTATAAAAAGGAATGTGATGACGAGTAATTGCAAGGCAATCATGCATTAATTTGAATTTTTATTATAACGTTTAAATAAAAAAATATATTTGAATTCTTAAATATTTGGTTTAAGTCGTTCCTTCTGCGAAACAAAAAAAAATATAGTACGACTTTTATTTGCGCTATTTGGCATATCGTATTTGTATACTTTTTTATCACTTTAGGATGACTTAATCCGGTTGCATTTCAGTTGCTAAAAAGACAACTTGTAGATAATAACTTTAAGGCATCTTTATGTATACGTTTAGGACATCATTCAGACAAATCAAAAATGCAACTTCCGGTCAATCATTTGTATTACAAAAAGGCATCTTTCTCGTAACATTTCGGACAAATTTCGGACATTAATAACATTTAAAAGATAACTTAAAAACATCTTTCAGACATAATTTGTCTAGTTGGGTCAATATGCCATTGCACTTAATATAACTTGCGAATGCTTTGAAATCAATCATTACTTTCAAATCGTAGAGTAGAGGTTAACGTTTGAAACACCTCTAACCTAAATTTAAGAATTATAGCTTTTTCAATAATAACTGGTAGCTTAACCTTTAATTGAATATTCCCTTATTTTCAAATCAATATTAACACATTATTCTTAAATTGATTTCAACGTTTACTTACTTTACGTTTACTTACTTACTTCAAATCAAGATTTAGCCTTATTTTCAACTCGATATAAAATTAAACTACATTTTTTTTTTTTTTTAATATTGACTTAAAGGTCCATTCATATCAGACAGTATCATGCACGTAGCGTATCATGCACGTTCATGCAAAGGCGTTTATATCAGCATCATGCAAAACAATCATACATTTATTATAAGCCGGCAACTCTTTCAATTATTGTCAAATTAATTAAATGTAAACAAAATTAACATCGGCAATAGGCACCAGGCAGCTTTGCAGAAAGCAGCGTTTTAACGTTTTGCTAACAAAGCAAGAAACTTCCCCAGATCTCAAAATACTTGCCACCGTCTACGTAAAGGAAAAGATCAAGATGGGGGCGCTGGCTGTCGTCAAGGAGTCATGGATCCTGCAGCGCTATATTAATTTGACCTGGAACGAGAGCTACGTGCGTGGCCAATACAACGCCTCTGCAGTACATTTTACAGAACCGGGTAGACCAGAACTTCATCTGGGCTCTTTGTGCGCGAGAAATGGCCGCGTTTAGTCGAACGCTTCGGTATCAACGATCGTTACTTGGTACGCTTGATTTCTCCAATCACTGTGCATGGGGAGGCGTTCTTCGTAACCAAGTGCGAACGCCGGCATGTAACCAGATGCTGGCGCAGGCAATGCTGCACGCAAGCAGGCTTAGTAGACCGTCAAGCACAATATCGACTGGCTGGCGCAGAACAAGGACAAAGTGGGCAGCTGGTTCATCTGGTTGGTGGCGCAGCCAGAGACAGAGTAGACGACTGAAGAGCCCGCTCTACAAGGAGTTTAAATAAACGCACACTCCTTAAATATTCTAAACTGTGTAAAATACTTAATTTTCTCCATGTATATTATTAATTAGTAGGTAATTAATCACATTATTAAATTAAAACAAATTATTGAACTGTAAAAGTTTGCAAATCAAATTAATTAAAGCGACTGAAATATTGAATAATCTATTGTTGACTCATTTTATTGCAGAAAATAAAGTTGCACTTGACAAGCATTTCCTGTGAGCCAGCAGAAAGTGTTGGCATCCCCATAAGTGAATCAATCAGCACTGCTCAAGAAGCACATAAAGCTCAAAACTTTTATTATTACGCATTTGCGTCTCGTTGTAAATGTCACAAGTCGCAGCAACGCGGAGTTAATTGTTTCTTCTAGAAATTAATCTGCAACCTCTGATGCGACTGGAATTTCTAATGCAGCATCCATAAACAAGTTATTAAGGGATAAGGGCACAATTTTAAAGTTAAATAAAATACAAATTTAAATTGAATTTATTTTTGTTAAAATAAATAATTAAAAAATACTACAATATAACTACAATCTCAATTTTTTTGTATTAAATTTTGTAATAAAAACAAGAAAAAGCAGTAAATATTTTATATTTTTACAACAATGCATGTGGTAGGCTCCTGCAAAAATATTTTGCATGATACGATACGTGCATGAACGGACCCAAAACGCATGATATGAACACTCTCATATAAAATGTACTGAAGAATATTTGTCGTGCATGATACGCAACGTGCTGTATGATATGAATGGACCTTAATCCTGCAACATAAGTAAAAAAATGGTATCCTCATAATATAGGACAACAAAATGGGCATTTTTCAATTAATGATCCCGTTATATGTCATCCAACCAATATCCTAGAATTCAATATCCTAGAATTCAAGACAACTTCAGAAAATCTATGCCAGCATCCAAAATGTGGTAGACGTGTTTTTTAAAGCTTATATGTTTCAAGCTTTCGAATATAATTCTGGAGCCTACTCAAGGTTTGCGGGGGCGGTCGGTATATTGTTTTAAATATTCACAGAAGTCTAAACACTAATAAATTTCGGTAAGCTATTAGATTTGGATGCGCGTTGTTATGTTATGGTTTCTATTGCAATCATAAAAAAATACTGTTTTTAGCGTCACTACATTTTGCTCCTAATTTTCATTGCCTTTTTGGTAATGTTATTATAAAATCATTTTCAAATTCAGAGTAAGCGCTAAAAATAAAACTTATTTTATATATGAAACTGATCTGAAAAACACACTAGACCTTAAAGGCAATTATGATTATTTTTTCAAACGCTTACCCTGTGGCATATTGGGATGTGATTCATATACCAATATGCCGTTGCACTTAATATTAACTTACGAATGCTTTGAAATCAATCATTTCCACTGCTGCGTTCGTTAGTAATTACGACGTATTTACGATCAAAACGTAAGACATCCCTGACAAAAGTGTACGACACTTGTTCAGATTTACGAACTAAATAGGTGCTGTATCAGACTTAACGCGACATAGACATCTCACCTATTTTTCTGAAGTATGTCTGTGAGAAATTACGTACAAAACAGAGAGAGCAAATACGAAAAATATTCAAAAATCAGCCAATCAGAAACCAGATGAAGCAAAGCTGATGACACATTTTGGTCAGACTTTCAGAACAGACATTCAAAGCAATGTCGGACGTAATCTGAGACCCAAAGAAAAATTGATGACAATAAAAGCTAATACATTTTTTATATATTTTTTTTATTACAGTGTTTTTAAAAAGTATGTTTTTTACAATAAGTTTTTTATACATTGAAGTGCAGTATACATTAAGAGATTAATTACAATATTATAAACATTAATATGCACAAAAAATGACTATAATATAAATTGAAAATGAATAAAGAGTCCGAAGATTAAAGAACAATTTTTGCTGCATTTTCTGAAGATGACGGTAGATAAATTCTGTTTGTAACTGTGTTTTTTCAGCAATTTCCTCCGACATGTACCTGTAAAAAAATTAACAATGAATTAATAAAATAAGAATATAAATATATAAATATATAAATATATAAATATATAAATATATAAATATATAAATATATAAATATATAAATATATAAATATATAAATATATAAATATATAAATATATAAATATATAAATATATAAATATATAAATATATAAATATATAAATATATAAATATATAAATATATAAATATATAAATATATAAATATATAAATATATAAATATATAAATATATAAATATATAAATATATAAATATATAAATATATAAATATATAAATATATAAATATATAAATATATAAATATATAAATATATAAATATATAAATATATAAATATATAAATATATAAATATATAAATATATAAATATATAAATATATAAATATATAAATATATAAATATATAAATATATAAATATATAAATATATAAATATATAAATATATAAATATATAAATATATAAATATATAAATATATAAATATATAAATATATAAATATATAAATATATAAATATATAAATATATAAATATATAAATATATAAATATATAAATATATAAATATATAAATATATAAATATATAAATATATAAATATATAAATATATAAATATATAAATATATAAATATATAAATATATAAATATATAAATATATAAATATATAAATATATAAATATATAAATATATAAATATATAAATATATAAATATATAAATATATAAATATATAAATATATAAATATATAAATATATAAATATATAAATATATAAATATATAAATATATAAATATATAAATATATAAATATATAAATATATAAATATATAAATATATAAATATATAAATATATAAATATATAAATATATAAATATATAAATATATAAATATATAAATATATAAATATATAAATATATAAATATATAAATATATAAATATATAAATATATAAATATATAAATATATAAATATATAAATATATAAATATATAAATATATAAATATATAAATATATAAATATATAAATATATAAATATATAAATATATAAATATATAAATATATAAATATATAAATATATAAATATATAAATATATAAATATATAAATATATAAATATATAAATATATAAATATATAAATATATAAATATATAAATATATAAATATATAAATATATAAATATATAAATATATAAATATATAAATATATAAATATATAAATATATAAATATATAAATATATAAATATATAAATATATAAATATATAAATATATAAATATATAAATATATAAATATATAAATATATAAATATATAAATATATAAATATATAAATATATAAATATATAAATATATAAATATATAAATATATAAATATATAAATATATAAATATATAAATATATAAATATATAAATATATAAATATATAAATATATAAATATATAAATATATAAATATATAAATATATAAATATATAAATATATAAATATATAAATATATAAATATATAAATATATAAATATATAAATATATAAATATATAAATATATAAATATATAAATATATAAATATATAAATATATAAATATATAAATATATAAATATATAAATATATAAATATATAAATATATAAATATATAAATATATAAATATATAAATATATAAATATATAAATATATAAATATATAAATATATAAATATATAAATATATAAATATATAAATATATAAATATATAAATATATAAATATATAAATATATAAATATATAAATATATAAATATATAAATATATAAATATATAAATATATAAATATATAAATATATAAATATATAAATATATAAATATATAAATATATAAATATATAAATATATAAATATATAAATATATAAATATATAAATATATAAATATATAAATATATAAATATATAAATATATAAATATATAAATATATAAATATATAAATATATAAATATATAAATATATAAATATATAAATATATAAATATATAAATATATAAATATATAAATATATAAATATATAAATATATAAATATATAAATATATAAATATATAAATATATAAATATATAAATATATAAATATATAAATATATAAATATATAAATATATAAATATATAAATATATAAATATATAAATATATAAATATATAAATATATAAATATATAAATATATAAATATATAAATATATAAATATATAAATATATAAATATATAAATATATAAATATATAAATATATAAATATATAAATATATAAATATATAAATATATAAATATATAAATATATAAATATATAAATATATAAATATATAAATATATAAATATATAAATATATAAATATATAAATATATAAATATATAAATATATAAATATATAAATATATAAATATATAAATATATAAATATATAAATATATAAATATATAAATATATAAATATATAAATATATAAATATATAAATATATAAATATATAAATATATAAATATATAAATATATAAATATATAAATATATAAATATATAAATATATAAATATATAAATATATAAATATATAAATATATAAATATATAAATATATAAATATATAAATATATAAATATATAAATATATAAATATATAAATATATAAATATATAAATATATAAATATATAAATATATAAATATATAAATATATAAATATATAAATATATAAATATATAAATATATAAATATATAAATATATAAATATATAAATATATAAATATATAAATATATAAATATATAAATATATAAATATATAAATATATAAATATATAAATATATAAATATATAAATATATAAATATATAAATATATAAATATATAAATATATAAATATATAAATATATAAATATATAAATATATAAATATATAAATATATAAATATATAAATATATAAATATATAAATATATAAATATATAAATATATAAATATATAAATATATAAATATATAAATATATAAATATATAAATATATAAATATATAAATATATAAATATATAAATATATAAATATATAAATATATAAATATATAAATATATAAATATATAAATATATAAATATATAAATATATAAATATATAAATATATAAATATATAAATATATAAATATATAAATATATAAATATATAAATATATAAATATATAAATATATAAATATATAAATATATAAATATATAAATATATAAATATATAAATATATAAATATATAAATATATAAATATATAAATATATAAATATATAAATATATAAATATATAAATATATAAATATATAAATATATAAATATATAAATATATAAATATATAAATATATAAATATATAAATATATAAATATATAAATATATAAATATATAAATATATAAATATATAAATATATAAATATATAAATATATAAATATATAAATATATAAATATATAAATATATAAATATATAAATATATAAATATATAAATATATAAATATATAAATATATAAATATATAAATATATAAATATATAAATATATAAATATATAAATATATAAATATATAAATATATAAATATATAAATATATAAATATATAAATATATAAATATATAAATATATAAATATATAAATATATAAATATATAAATATATAAATATATAAATATATAAATATATAAATATATAAATATATAAATATATAAATATATAAATATATAAATATATAAATATATAAATATATAAATATATAAATATATAAATATATAAATATATAAATATATAAATATATAAATATATAAATATATAAATATATAAATATATAAATATATAAATATATAAATATATAAATATATAAATATATAAATATATAAATATATAAATATATAAATATATAAATATATAAATATATAAATATATAAATATATAAATATATAAATATATAAATATATAAATATATAAATATATAAATATATAAATATATAAATATATAAATATATAAATATATAAATATATAAATATATAAATATATAAATATATAAATATATAAATATATAAATATATAAATATATAAATATATAAATATATAAATATATAAATATATAAATATATAAATATATAAATATATAAATATATAAATATATAAATATATAAATATATAAATATATAAATATATAAATATATAAATATATAAATATATAAATATATAAATATATAAATATATAAATATATAAATATATAAATATATAAATATATAAATATATAAATATATAAATATATAAATATATAAATATATAAATATATAAATATATAAATATATAAATATATAAATATATAAATATATAAATATATAAATATATAAATATATAAATATATAAATATATAAATATATAAATATATAAATATATAAATATATAAATATATAAATATATAAATATATAAATATATAAATATATAAATATATAAATATATAAATATATAAATATATAAATATATAAATATATAAATATATAAATATATAAATATATAAATATATAAATATATAAATATATAAATATATAAATATATAAATATATAAATATATAAATATATAAATATATAAATATATAAATATATAAATATATAAATATATAAATATATAAATATATAAATATATAAATATATAAATATATAAATATATAAATATATAAATATATAAATATATAAATATATAAATATATAAATATATAAATATATAAATATATAAATATATAAATATATAAATATATAAATATATAAATATATAAATATATAAATATATAAATATATAAATATATAAATATATAAATATATAAATATATAAATATATAAATATATAAATATATAAATATATAAATATATAAATATATAAATATATAAATATATAAATATATAAATATATAAATATATAAATATATAAATATATAAATATATAAATATATAAATATATAAATATATAAATATATAAATATATAAATATATAAATATATAAATATATAAATATATAA
Organism: Dryomyza anilis; assembly: GCA_951804985.1. Lineage (NCBI taxonomy): Eukaryota > Metazoa > Arthropoda > Insecta > Diptera > Dryomyzidae > Dryomyza > Dryomyza anilis. The sequence goes on along the minus strand of OX638133.1, from coordinate 47,452,517 downwards.
ATATATAAATATATAAATATATAAATATATAAATATATAAATATATAAATATATAAATATATAAATATATAAATATATAAATATATAAATATATAAATATATAAATATATAAATATATAAATATATAAATATATAAATATATAAATATATAAATATATAAATATATAAATATATAAATATATAAATATATAAATATATAAATATATAAATATATAAATATATAAATATATAAATATATAAATATATAAATATATAAATATATAAATATATAAATATATAAATATATAAATATATAAATATATAAATATATAAATATATAAATATATAAATATATAAATATATAAATATATAAATATATAAATATATAAATATATAAATATATAAATATATAAATATATAAATATATAAATATATAAATATATAAATATATAAATATATAAATATATAAATATATAAATATATAAATATATAAATATATAAATATATAAATATATAAATATATAAATATATAAATATATAAATATATAAATATATAAATATATAAATATATAAATATATAAATATATAAATATATAAATATATAAATATATAAATATATAAATATATAAATATATAAATATATAAATATATAAATATATAAATATATAAATATATAAATATATAAATATATAAATATATAAATATATAAATATATAAATATATAAATATATAAATATATAAATATATAAATATATAAATATATAAATATATAAATATATAAATATATAAATATATAAATATATAAATATATAAATATATAAATATATAAATATATAAATATATAAATATATAAATATATAAATATATAAATATATTAATATATAAATATATAAATATATAAATATATAAATATATAAATATATAAATATATAAATATATAAATATATAAATATATAAATATATATTTTTTGGATAAAAATGTGGAAAAAAATAACCATTTCCGAAAACAGGTCATCTTAAAACATAAGAAAGAACCGAAAACTAAACAGTTCACTCCCTGTTTAACATTCGAGTTTCATGTTTTAAGGCTTTCTATTAAATACTTATCGCTGTTAATGAGAGCCCAGCCTACGAGGTGATGGCTTTGTAAATGACATTGGACATACTCGCAATGATGCCAGCACTTAAATACACCGCTAGAAATTGCACTTTTACCAGCGCCATTACCGCTGCATTGGTGAAACTGTGCAACACATACATATTAGAAAATATGTGAAACAACGAGTAGTGACTGAAACATCGGCCAGCAGACCGCACGTCCTGCGAGATTTGAACAAAAATAGATCATCATGGTGCGCTTCATAGCGGGAACACGCCAAAGACCAAACACTATCAGATTCAATGCGGAGTCAATTGTTGCCATAACTGTCGAATTTCACGCTTCACATTCTGCCAATAGTTTTGTTCCTCGATTGTCTTGCGACGCAGTCATGGAAACTTTGCATTTCTCGCCTTCTCTATCATCATGTTTAGTGCATTTTCATATTCCATAACAGTGACACCGATGAATCATCCGGCACTAAACTGCAAATAAAATAAATATAGTATTAAATGAAAATTGTCTGCAAATACTCATCATACCGCTTCTGTGAATATCAGCGCTTTTATCACATTTGAACTGGGCACCGGACCGCCGCTGGCCACACTTTCAAAAGGCGTGGTCTGTATTGTGGGCGTGCGTGCAGAAAAATATGCCGGCGACACCACCTGCGATGTTTTGCAATATTTTGCATTCATGACCATTTATTTGTTTTAAATTTTCTAAAAATAAGAATGTACAATATTATTTTATAAAATAAATTAATTAAAATGAAAAACTTACAATTTTTTGATATCTAGTCTTTAGTCGCACGAACATTTTCTATTTAATAAATTTTTTGACGTTTAATTGGACGGCAACTTATTATTTTTTTTTTTGTTGTATTTGAAATGAAATGAACTGAACGAAAACAAACGAGAACAAAAAGAAGCCATTTTTTAAAAAAAGCTCTCTTTGAATAGAAGTTCAAAACGGAAAAGGTTGATTTGACACGACATGGTTGCATACCACAGTTCAGAATACTTCCGAGCGGAGCTGAGAATACACTGGGTTACTTTCAAATCGTAGAGTTCAGGTTAACGTTTGAAACACCTTTAACATAAATTTAAGAATCATAGCTTTTTCATAAAAATTAGTCGCTTACCCTTAACTTCAAAATTACCTTATTCTCAAATCAATATTAATACTAATTCTTAAATTAAGTTTAACATTTACTTCAAATCAAGATTTAGACTTATATTCAACTTAAAATCAAATTAACATACTACATTTACTTTTTTTGCTTTTAAAGGTCCATTCATATCAGACAGCACGTTGCGTATCATGCACGTAGCGTATCATGCACGACAATTATTCTTCAGTACATTTTATATGAGAGTGTTCATATCATGCGTTTTGGGTCCGTTCAAGCACACTAAGAAAACAAGAAGTTTATGAAAGTCTTGCTGCAATTATGCTTTTAAATTTAGGCCTTGTTGCAAATATTCAAACATCCCATAAGTTTCAATAAAGTTGCAGCAAAACTATTAATATTTTTTAAATATGACATATATGCAGATAGTTACGAGATGTTTGCCACAACAGCAATGAAAATTGAGATATTTACAGTTGACTGATAGCAAACATCCTGAGTTCTTGGACATTTGCAACAAAATTCTTGAGTTATTTTGACATTTGACTACTATTAAAAAAGAAAAATGGCGTACTTTTTCTTACGCTCGATTTATCCACAACAACTAAGTAAATCCAATGATTTAACAAAAGTTTCAGCTGAAATAATACATTTTAATGGTAAAAGTGAAAATAACATTTCCTGGGATTGAAATTATCAACACGTGATGGAAAATATTTCTTTTCAGAGTTGATGACAGCAGCGTCAGACAAACTTGATTATTTCGTGAAGAAGTCTCAAGTCGTTGTACAATTTTACCTTCTTAGGATTTATAAAGACGATGGCGATGTATAATGTATATAGGATAAATAAAAATACATTCGATTCATTTTATTTTAATTCAATAACAATTACTCCGTGAATTCTAATGGATTACCTTTTCCAAATATTCCACAACTATTTTCCTATTTGTAAGATGTTAAATCTAAGGTTGCTATAAATAATCGTATATTTGAAAGATGGTTGCCAGCAATATATATCGTATTTGTCGGATGTTTGAAAGATGTTTGTCTCAAAGCTGATCTAAATAATTTGTAAATAACTTGATATTTAGGTCTGTGATATTTCTGGTAACCATCTATGTTTTCTAAGTGCATATTTTTGCAGGAGCCTGTTGTAAAAATCAAACATTTTTAATACTTTTTCGTAATTATCTTCACAATTTTTATATTCATATCATAAATTTTTGAAAAGTTATCGCAGTCGCGTATGCTTTCCTTCGTTTTTCCATTCTCGTCAGCATCTGCAGCGTGCACAAAGATTTGAAACAAACGCCACTTTGGATTTAAAGGACAGAGAAAAACGCATTTGGGGACAGCATCAATCCTGCAGGTGACACGCGTTATCTACCGCTCGACGAAGGTGCGCACACTCCTTGCGTTCGTATCAGATCCAACTGTGGAGAACTGACTCTTTTTCTGGGGTTAAGATGATGTAGAGGTTGCTATTGTAACAGCTATCACCGTTGTCAAATAGAGCGATACTCTTCTTCAGAATGTAGAATCACTACAACACCACAGGCAACCAACACAATGTTTGGCGTTGGACTTGGCTTCAGCTTATAATGCATAATTTTAACAAAATAAATTTAATGACAAATTTATTCTTCATTTTATTTATTTACTTAATTTTATATTCTTAGATTTTATATTTTGTTTATATGTAATATAACGAATTTATCATATACAAAGGTCCGACTTGAGCATTAATGTTCGGGACGTCTCGATGTCCAAACTCTCTGGCGAGAAAATGGAGCTCCTATTTTAGTTCAATTGAACCGAATCTTCGCGAGCAAACAGAAACAGTTGGATGCTGAAACGAATTTTGCAACCCAAAGGCAACGGACCTGCCAACATGTACAGCAGAGTATACCATACGAAATCTCTAATTGGGCTCAATACAAGGAGAAACATGATGTTAGCGGTGACGACTTTGATAACGACGACAATGAGTATCATCAGTTTGTTGGGCAACGGCGGAATAACCTCAGCGGTGGCGGGTAGAGGCCTCATGAGGTACAAAGATGACGAGATTCCAATGCATTGACCGCTGCATTTGTTACCGCCTCCGCAGCGGCGCTACGATGGTGAGCTTGTTGTTTCGTTGGACTTTTTTTGTTGTTGTCTGTTACTCTGTTTTATTTTAGAGTCAACAATATGGATCTGGAAAACGTTTTCAAAAATGTATCGCAGAGAGAAGCTCTGAAGCCTAACCTTGTAGCAAATATTGACGCCGAAGAAGACTGACGTATCAAGCAACAACAGCAGCCTGTATCGAGTGGTTATCATTAACATTATTATAAAAAATATAATATATCGTCGGTGATACTGCAAAACCGCCTATCTACATTTTCGAATACCTCTTACAATATGAATTTTACAGGAGAAACAAAACTATTTTCAGTCTCAATTCTGCACTTACTTCATACAAAATTAAGTATGTCATTACTTATAATGGCATTTATCTAATTTATCCGATCAACATATCATTAAAATTATATCACAAAATTTGGCGCAATTTTCACATGCAGTTAGGCGGTTTTGCAGTATCACCGACGATATAAAATATAAAATACACGATGTTAATGTTTTGTTAAAAATTATTAAACTTGTTTATTTGTTTATTGTGTCATGTTAAGAAAAATGTTGTTAAAATTATATACATTATTAAAATATATAGAAATAATTATAAAAAACTGTATACTGTAAAACTGTATATCATTATTTTAATAAACTTGTAGGCAGTACGGTTTTGTTGCAAAAATACTTTATATTTTATAAAAAATATATTTATATAGTAGGCTGGGTTTTAAATATTGATTGTTATTTTTAACAATTCGATTGTTAATCTAGGCTTCATTACTTTTAACAATTCAACAATCGAAATAACAATTAATTGTTAATTTACTTCAAAAATCTATTTCGAAAAAAATAAGAATTGCGATTGTTGTTTCCAACAATGATTCAACAAATGCTGATTGTTGAACGTATATTCACAAATATGATTGTTAATTTATTGTTTGATTCAACAATTATTTTCTGAGAGTGTAAGAATATATGAAGAATTTTTGTTTTTTTTTTTAATTATTTTACAGTTTAAATATTTTGACGTTAAGGGTTGTCGTTTTATTTATAAACTACAGATTTTGACAATCCTTGGAAAAAAATATACTGCAGTTTGTGCATAAAATTGTTCCCGAAGTACAGAAATGCAATGTTGCCGCGGTAGCTCAGTGGTTAGTGCGTTGGACTGCGAGCCGAAAGGTCCCCGGTTCAAGCCTGGACTGGGGCTAACAACATCTTTTCATAGAAACATTTTTCTATACCGCGCTACCTCTCGTCAGTAGATGGCAAACCTACGAGAGTAAAACCATTGCTTATGAAAAGCTCTCACCCGCCGTTCGGATTCGGCAATAAACTGTAGGTCCCACCACTTTGAGTACAAATTTAACACACACAGCTCAAAATGGTGAGAGAGCTCGACCGAAGTTCTACACAGGACTGTAGCGCCAAACTATAATAAAAAAAAAATGCCCTATGCCTTGGATGACATCCAGTTCATCCGCCAGTTCTATTAGCTCCACCAGCGTCGAAAAATCGCGGCGCCGAATAGAATTGATATTCTGCCAACGGTAATTGATATTCTTGGCGGAAATTTCGTAATATGCGCTGCAACTCCTGCTGCTGATTATACTGCGCGTGCAGCATCATATTCCGCGTAGCCAAGACGTAATCCCTAAAGGATTCACGTGGCCTCTGCTTCCTACTGCGGAGGGCATCGTCCAAGTCTTCAAAAAACAATGGCGGAAGGAAAAATCTCAACAAGTCGTCCTTGAAGTCACACCGTCTTTGTCATTGCGTGCGACTGGTGCGATATCATGTCAGTGCCTTGTCTACCAACAAATGTGATATCGCGCTTGCTAGCCAGTCGCAAAGAAATGATACCCTTTCCATGGCTATTGATTCTAATAAAATCGACTTGCTTACACAAATGTTAAATGAAAAATGAACTAATTTTCTTTAAACAATAAAATATTAATCAATTTGTTACAAAATTAGCACAAATGTTTTACTTTTTTGTTGGTAATTTTTCACTGTTTTCACATAAACAGATGATTTAGAATTTTCGAAGTTACATTTTTGATTGGCAAAGCTGAATTCCATTCTGAACGGATCTCGTGATAGCTAAAAAATCGTATTTGCAGCGGAGATTCGGATTCGGAGTTTAGCTACGACGGGGCTCATGATTGCCCTGATAATATTTTATAACATAAAAATATTACAAAATATATTTAACTAATATGGACACAGTGGTTAGTCTAGTATAGGAATGCCAAACTCGCCTGCCCGCGGGACACTGCGCGGGAATCAAAGGCTAGGCGTGGGGATTATAACGCAGAAGTGAGCGCGGATTTAAGTGTTGCATTTAAAAGAAATTCCGGGAAGTTTAAATCTCTATTTAAGAGTTTAAGAATTTCTGATTGGTTTTAACGGACCCATGTATATTGCTTATTTTTTTAAATTCGGCAATAATAAATGAGACGCAAGACGATTCAACGCACTGGGCAATGTGTTAGAAAGAGACGGAAGCGTACTGAGCAATGCGCGAGAAAGAGACGGAAGCGTACTGAGCAATGTGCGAGAAAGAGATGGACGATCAGCACATTGAAACACATGAGTGCGAATGAGCTGCCAATAGCATTCGCGAAACGAGTAGAAGGTTCTCGAAATATGTCGAAACGTGTCTAACTGATGCATGCAGTATATAAGGGAGCCGCATCTGAGGCACAGCACTTCAGTAGTGATTGTAAAGTGGTCGTGTGCGGCTCGTGTGAGAACAATGTCAAGTTAAATAGTGGACATGTAGCAGTTGTTAGAATTGTTATTAGTAAAGTTGTTTATTAAAGTGAATTAATAAAGTCAATTGTTGTAATTTAAACCAAACATAAGAGTGTTTTTATTTTGTACACAATCCAGAGATACTTAAAAAAAATTTCAAGAAAATTCCAATCAACTTAAAGCTGAACTTCAAGAAAATTCCAACAAAATGGAACAGAAACTTCCAGAGAATTCAAACCAACATCAAGTAAAAATTGAGCAACACACTGCATGACAAAGTAAATGCACTTAAAGCGCATATGAATGATGTTGATGATAAAATTCAAAGACTAGAAAATGGTTTAGACAAAGAAATCCAGGAAATAAAGAAAGATTTGCACGTGTTGCAGATAACAGGACCAACACCGCATTTTGTTAGTGGTACGAGGCTAAAATCGCCGATTTACGGTGGAACCACAGCGTTCAACATTTTCAAGCTGCAATTTGATACCACGGCTGTTAGTAATCGATGGAATAATGAGGACAGCGTAGCCGCACTTATCGTGGCGCTAAAAGGAGGCGCAGCCGAAGTATTGCGGACTGTTCCAGAAACAGATACACAGCGGTTATGGCTGCACTGCAACGCAAAAACGGCAGTGATCACTTGAAACTGATCTACAGAATGGAACTAAAGGGCCGAATGCAAAGAATGCAAACGGTGAAACATTGCAGGCGTATGCAGCGGACGTTGAGAAACTTACAAATTTGAGGTATTCCGATTTAGCGTGTGATTTCTTGGAAATGTGCAAGATAAATGCGTTCGTTTACGGCATACGGGATTCTGAGACAAAACGTGCAGCAAGGACTATGCCAAAGATTTACATTTATGGAAACGGTCACCACAGCGCTTACGCAGGAGATATCGACTACATTGTGCCCACTAACGATGAAGACACGTGTACCAGATGAGGAGAGAGAAACGTCTAGAGCGTCTGAAGCCAGCGGTAATCCGGACATTATTCTGCCAACGCCCAATCGAAAGGTAAATGCTACAACTGTAAAAATATGGGCATATGGCATGCGACTGTCGTGAAAAACGTAAATATGTAATTGTGCAACCACCTAAGGGATACAGACCAGAAAAGAGACCTGAGGATGGTCGAAATAACACCAGTTGCCATCTTAGAAATTCTGGCACTGTGTCGGCACGAGTGTGTACAATTGAATCCGGAGAGTGCCGTAGAGAAGAAAAAAAACGAACATAATTCACATTCGTTCATTGGGTGTCGTGGCAGATGTTCAATGTAGTCTAGAGCAAATACAAAATGATCAAAAGAAGGACTCCGACATCGCAAAAATTAGGACGTTCAAGGAACAACAAAGAAAACCATTATGGAAAGAGATATCATCCAACAGTCCAATAAGCAGGGCTTAATGGGCGCAGTGGTAAAGCCTGAAGCTACAAAATTGTTGTTTGTACCGTGTGTGGGAAACTGAAAATGGCAGATCTGCCCGAAATATTATTGTTGTTCCGAAGTCAAAAATAAAAGCGATAGCACTGAAATACCATAGTGGATCCAATGGAGGTCACTTGAGCATTAATAAAACGATTGAAGAAGTGAGGCAATATTTCTATTGGGACGGAATCAGAAGTCAGTCGCCTATTGTGTTCACAGATGTAAGCAAAGTGTATCCGCAAAAAGTAGACCCGTCAGGAGTTGCGGTAAGATGAATCAATACAACGTAGATCACATTGCGAACGTACTGCCATGGATGTGCAAAAGCCGATTCTAAAAATTGTTTTGGGCAAGAAGAAGAGTCAAGACCGATACGCGTTGTATCCTTCCCTGCGGCAGAGGATACAAATTCAAAGTGATAAGATAAAGGCCAGACACGACTTGAGAGCAAACTCTGAGGGATTTAAGGAAGGAGATCTGGTTATGCTTTTTAGCCCGCAAAACCAGATCTCCATATTGTTAAACCATAAGCTGCAAACACACAGGGAAGGACCGTACAAGATAATTAAAACGATTAATGACATTATGTATCGGATTCAGAATACTACAGGCGTCTGACGAAAAATGAAAGTCGTACATTTAGAAAGGTTGACGCAATACAGAGAGAGAGAGAATTAACATCTGTTCGGGACAAACAGATTTAGGTTACGAAAAGATGAAATTTGCCCCATAGTGCAAGCATTCGGCAATAATAAATGAGACGCAAGACGATTCAGCGCAATGTGTTAGAAAGAGACGGAAGATCATTCAGCGTACTGAGCAATGTGCGAGGAAGAGATGGAAGATCAGCACATTGAAACACATGAGTGCGAATGAGATGCCAATAGCATGCGTCATTCACGAAACGAGTAGAAGGTTCTCGAAACATGTCGAAGCTTGTCGAAACGTGTCGAACTGATGCATGCAGTATATAAGGGAGCCGTATCTGAGGCACAGCACTTCAGTAGTGATTGGAAAGTGGTCGAGTGCGTCTCGTGTGAGAACAATGACAAGTTAAATAGTGGACATGCAGCAGTTGTTATAATTTGTTATTAGTAAAGTTGTTTATTAAAGTGAATTAATAAAGTCAATTGTTATAATTTAAACCAAACATAAGAGTGTTTTTATTTTGTACACAATCCAGAGATACGAACTTGTAGAACTGTTTTCCGTAAACTGAATTTTCGTAACAATATAAAAATTTTATGATTTTAAATAATAATTGATTTTATTTTCCTAACATTCATCTAATTTTCGCTTGTAAAAAAAATATATATTATTTGTTAATATTTTGTAAAACGTTTTGTAAAACGTTTCTGATTTAAATCTCAAACTACTAATATATTCTAAAATATTTATTTATTTCACATTTCTGCTCTATTTTACTTAAGAAATTATGATGCACTGAAGGAAAGAGAGTGCGTTGAAAATACGGTGTAACAAAGAAAATAAAACCTGACATAAATATAATTCGTTGTTTTGTAATGGATGAAAATTTAGTTATTTTTAATTAAAACACTCATTATTTAAATCTATCTGATAAAAACCAACATAAACATTATTTTTTGAAGGGTTTGGTACGATAAGTAGAAATTTGAAATATCGAAACTAAAAATACCGAAGACAAAAATGTAGATAATAAAAATGCCGAAACATAAAAATGTCGAAAACAAAAATGTTGAAAACTAAAATGTTGAAAAAAAATGTCGAAAACTAAAAATGTCGAAAATTAAAATGGCGGAATCATTTTTAACCGAAAAAATAATAGAAAATATCGAAATGAATGCATAGTAACAAAAATAGAGTTTTTTTTATAAGAAAAATACATTAGTAAGCAAAAAATATACAAATAAATATAATAAAATACGAAGATGAAGATTTAAAAAAATATCATATTCGAAACACAGATACCACAATTCTAAGTCCGTTAGTAGCGAAAATCCAAATCTTCGCTACGACCTACAGTCGCATGGATCCTACAGTAGCTAAAAACTTGTATTCGTACGGAGATTCATAGTACCGCTATGACGGGACTCAGAATTAGGGTGAGAACATACCATAAGCTGCAAATATTAATTAAAAACTATAAAAATATTAATTTAATTTGAAGGCGTCATTTGTAAATATTATGCCATTAAAATACCATCTTAAAATTTAGCACGAACATTTATAATAAATCAAAAAAAAATTGAATTAAGTACTTGAAATCTGAAGTGCACCTTAACGGAGTTACTAACATCAATAGATGATGCATATGAACCAGCTTACAAAAAATGATTTTTCTATGATTTATATCTGGATTTATCCCAAAATTCCATTGATTATTTGAAATTTATATATCAACATTTTTTGCTCCTATAATAAAAATGTGTGCATGTTTATTTTTAAAGTTTTTTTCGACATTTTCTAGCTTCAAAATATTTTTCGACATATTTTGTTTCAGCCAAAAATTATTTCGACATTTTAAGGGTCTGAATATTTCGACATTTTTTTTCGACATATCGTATGGATCCCTTTTTTGAACAGTACCAGATATATTTTTAAACTATTTATTGCAATTGTGATAGCTTCTCAAATTTTACTATTATTCTATCTAAAATAAATTCCTCGAAATAAGTTTCAGATAAAAAAAACATGTAGTCAAAAATTCTATTTTACATTTTGTGTTAAATGTGATATATTAAACAATTTCTGCTGGGTTGATTAGTACAAAGCAGCGTCGACCTACTTGCATGAAGTCGTACGATCGACTGATCGCTTCCGCAGGTCAAACGAACTTATATTCGCTGCACTCGCTCTAACTCAGAAAATCTTCTCAGCCTTTCCACTTCATCGCTCTTTTTTTTTATATATTGTATTGGATGCGATTAACAATATAATTGAGTTATAAATGACATATGGTCATTTTTATATATAAAAAAATTATAGTTTTAAAATTTCTAACTGAGTAATATGACGAGAATACTGCATGTAGTTCTTTTATAGATCACTTTCTGGTCTGATTATATGTATGTGAAGTTATTATGCGTCAACATAATACGCTCAACACGCCTAGCCTGAAACACTTTCAACCCAAAAGTCGTGGGAGAACTTAAATGTTTTAAGAATATGTTTCGGACATCTCCCCGAGTATTTTAAGACTAAAATAAAAAAATCGTATGCATGTTTTTGAAAATATCGCGGTTCCAATTTTATTTTTGTGCGGTTTAAGCTTTAAGCAAGTGTTTTCTTTAACAACTCAAATCAATTTTACAGCATATATTCGTCCTGATAACCGTAAATCTACTTCTGCAGGTTTTGTAATTTCACATGCTTTATAAATTCTTTTTACTTTGACCACCAAAATTTAAATATGCAATTTAAGGATGATTTTTTGTACTTATTTTTTTAATAATAATAATAGTTTGGCGCTACAGTCCTGTATAGAACTTCGGCCGAGCTCTCTCACCATTTTGAGCTGTGTGTGTTAAATTTGTACTCAAAGTGGTGGGACCTACAGTTTATTGCCGAATCCGAACGGCGGGTGAGAGCTTTTCATAAGCAATGGTTTTACTCTCGTAGGTTTGCCATCTACTGACGAGAGGTAGCGCGGTATAGAAAAATGTTTCTATGAAAAGATGTTGTTAGCCCCAGTCCAGGCTTGAACCGGGGACCTTTCGGCTCGCAGTCCAACGCACTAACCACTGAGCTACCGCGGCTACAATTATATACTTATTTTTTTTACCCTTACATATTCTTTGCCCGGCTATGTATATGTGCAGGACAGCATTTTTCCAAAAATACTCATTTTAAAAGGGACTTAGATTAAAACCGGTATATCTCACTTTATATTATAAATTTAAAATCTACTATATATTTGTGAATGTAAGTATGTATGTCTGTATGTTTCGAATAGGCGTCAAAACGGCTGAACCGAATTGAATAGCATTTTGACACAATATGTATGTTGGGTCTGGGCAGAGTATAGGCTATATCTAGCTGAGATTGGTGGACTGGGCGTGGCACCTCCCATATAACTTAAAAATTAAAAACTCATATTAGTTATTAGGATAGCAAATTCTAATGAAATTTTGGTCAGTGTTATATATAACCATTCTAAACGGTATCGCGAAATGTGGGCGGTATTGGATCACTGGGCGTGGCACCCCCATAGAATGTACATTTTCCAGATGGTGTATGTCAACAGTTATTATAATGATATCAATATATTTAACCCAAAATTCACCACACCAAAACACACTACAAAGGAACGCACCACACTAAAACTCACCACATTAAAACTCACCACACTAAAACTTACCACACTAAAACTCACCACAATAAAACTCACCACACTAAAACTTTTACTGGGAAAAACTCTACGGGGAAGAATTCTACGGCGAAGAATTCTACGGGAAAGAATTCTACCGGGAAGAATTCTACGGGAAAGCGTTCTACTGGGAAGAATTTTACGGGGAAAATATAAAAATGTTCTTTATATTAATAAAATCAATCCATATCCTTGCATTTACAAAATCTTCGCACGAGTCGTGCACGCGTCCAGCTAGTTGTTATATATTCGGTAAAAGTTTCATGATGATACGGTTAATAATTATTTAGATATAATCCATCAAATTCAGTTTGCTTTTTACCACATATTAATATTTTATATCTTTCTTTTTTTCAACAAAAAAGTGTTCAGTAATTATACACGGATTTTCCTTATAAATATTCGGCACATACTTTTTTTTGAAATATCTACAATATTTTTTAAATATTTTTATTAAGGTACGAAATTAAATACATATATGGTTTTTGTTTCGTACCTTAATAAATAATTAATAAATATACGTACAATATTTTTAATAGTCAGATATAAACCCACGTCATGCGCGTGGACTTGCCGATATGTCGCTCTAAATTTCAAAAGTGCTAAATGAGACACAGCACCCGCCGCTGAACTCCGCTGCAACTCTATCGCTGGCGATACTCTTCGACAATGAGGTGGCGCTTAGCGGAGAGAATGAGGTGACGCTTTATTGCAACAGCAACGCGCTGCCCTTTTGTCTGCTCAAGCACAAGTGTTGTATATTTTAGAGATGTAAAATTAGAGTTGATTTACATACATTAATTTATTCTACAATTTAACTAATCAAAGACACTTTTTTGTTTTTAGAGTTTAAAAGACACTTTTATTAAATTTAATATTGAAAAGACACTTTTACTATTTTAGAACCTCCACTTGAGGTTGGTTAAACTACAATCTTTTAAATTGCAACGAAAGGTATTAACAATACCTTCGTTGCAAGCTTTTCTTAAATTCTATTCTCACTATGTTCTAGTGAGTTTTCACTTTCACTCAATTTTGGTATACGTGACTTTTGAAGAAAGTCCGACTTGCAGTTTTTAGCTGACAGCAATTGCGAAATATAAGAATTGTTGTCAATCGCTGCTTCACTTATTTTAACATAGATCCAAAATTATGAAAATTGTATTGCAAGCCTCTTGAAAGAGGTGTGGTCTAAGTAAAGCTTTAGCGCTTTGCCAAATTATTGCCAGCTTCTGTTAACTGTGCAAGCTAACCTGAAAGAGGTGTGTTCTATGCAAAGCTTAGCGCTTTGCCAAATTATTATCATTGTTGCCAACGTGAAGCGTTGGGACAATGCTATGAACATGTTGCTGTACAACATGAGTACAACATGAGTACAACATGATATAAAAACATGATGCGCTCAACATATGTACAGCAGCATCCAAAACTGAATGAATAGTGAAGAACCATAAAGAAAATAAAAATGTATGCGCTAATTCACAACATTCCTCCCCCCTTATGGAAAAAAAATTATTATTAATATTAGGATTAATGATAATTGTTTACAAAATGTCTTAAATATATGGTTGAAAATATAGAAATGATGTTTTCGTAGATTTAATATTAAGATTAATAATATAATAAAAAAATATGCTTATTTTAACATGGTGATAATAAATATAATATGTTATTTTTCTTTAAGTTATCTATAAAAATATGTTAGAATAATTCAATAATAATAATGATAATAATATATATATATATATTTTTTTTATTTTTTTTTTTTTTTAATTTATTATTATTTTTTTTTAATTTTTTTTTTTTGTATTTTTGTTAGATTTCTTCTTTTTTATATATATTTTTCTTCTTTTTTTATATATTATTATTATTTGTTTTTTTTTTGTTTAAATATCTTTTGTTTTATACTTGTGTAATATTTGTTCATACTTATAATGAGAATATAACCGATTTCATATTTGTAATTGGATGATAATTATTATACATATATATATATGTATATAGATAAACTTGTACAATTTATTTTACTTATACGTGTTTTGCATGTGTATTGAGTGTGTGTGTTTGTTGGTAAAAATGAATATATTGATTTTATATTTGGGTTAGAGAGGTATAAATAATTACATGAGTGACTTTTGTATGCCCTACTGTAGGACCAGATTTCTCCTCTTGCTCTTCTGTGTGTTGGGTCGGATTTGCCTTGTTCCTCTTCAATGTTTCGTTGTATGTAGTGTTTTGGATCTGTTGGGCTTCGATGGTTCTTGTGGAATTTGCTAATGGTGTTATCTCCAGTAGACGTCGTCATGTTGACTTGGTTGACTTCGTTCGAGATGAGTGTTTTTTCCTGCGATCTTGTCAAACATTTTGAAAACATCTTGCTGCTCATGTCACTTTATGTAGCTTATAGATTTCTGAATTGTTGATATCAGAAAATCGCTTCTTCTATGTGCGATGGAAGACATAATAATTTGACTTTTTATATACATTTTCAAGATCAATGTTGAATATTGTTTTCTGCATCTTGTTTCTGGCAGTTGTAGTTTTATGATTAAAATTCAATCACTGCAATCTACTTGTGCTTGGTATAACAACAAGTTTTCTCCTAGTGCATCCTTCTACGTCTTTAAATATGATCCCACTCTGCTTCATTTCTTCGTTTTTCTTTACTTAATTTGAATCTGCTGGACCTCTGCTTCGCTTCTTCATCTTGTTGATAACACCCAGAGCTCCTTCCACATGTCCCCACTGAAGTTCCAAGACCCCAACGATTATCTATGCGTCTTTTGAGTATCCAGCGCAATTTTTTTGCACTCGGATATTTTAAATTTACATGAATATTTTACAAACAAGTAATTTAATTTTGTTTTTAAACTCTTCCAGATGTGTGGTGTGGTACTAACTTATATAAACTTAATATAATTTTCGTAAATTATATAATGGTTTATGTACATTCGTCACAAGAAAAAGATTGATCTTAAGATATTTAAATTACTTGAAATATAGTTTGCACATTATTTGAAGTATTACTATTTAGTGTAGTACTAGCTTTTATTAACATAGTGTAATTTTTGTGTAATTATGTATTTAGCCCAATGGCTAAGATTGTCGTCTTATATGCGGAGGGACTCAATGCGGCGGACTCAATCCCCCTTCAATGCGCAAAATTATTTCATATAATTTTTTTTTTTTATATAATTATATATGTATATAGAATATATTGTACATTAAATATATTGTATATACATATATTTATTATTTTAAATCTTCTCAAAAATTATTGAATTAATTATATATGTTATTTATATATATTTTTTTTAATCTGATTAAATTTAGTTTTTTTTTTTAAATTTATTTAATTTCGAATAAAAATAAAATGTTAGATAAAAATTAAAATATTTTTTTTTCTTTTTTCTTTACTTTTAATTCCCTTTTTTCATATATTTTTATCTTCATTAAAAAAAATAATAGCTAATATCTGTTATTTATATATTTTTTTTTCTTATCTTTTCTTTTATATATATATATTTTTTTTTCTCTTTAATAAACATTTTTATACCTCCTTTTTTTTTAATTTTAGTTTTCCTTTTTTTTTTTCATATATATTTTTTTTTTCATATATATATTTTTTTTCATATATATTTTTTTTTCATATATCATTTTTTTTTCTTTAAAAATTGAATAGTTAATAGTATTATCTTTTTGTTTCTTCTTTTTAATTAAAATTTCATACCTCCATCTTTTTTTTCTCTTTAATTAATATTTTCTCCTTTTTTTAACTAGTTCCCCTTTTTTTTCATATATATATTTTTTTATTTATTTTTTTTTATTCTTTTAAAATTTTAATTGTTAATATTATATTTTTGTCTTCTTTTTTTCTTTTTAATAAAAATTTGTATCCCTCTTTTTTTTTTAAATTCTAATTCCCCATTTTTTTTTCTTGTTTATTATTTTTTTTTTCATATTTTTCTTTTTTTTTATCTCTTTTTATTATATTTTTTTTCACTTTTTTTTCTATAAAATTTAAAAATTCTTTAAAAAAAAATAATAATATTTAATATATATATTTTCTCCATTTTATTTATACTAATATGTTTCCTCTTTTTTTTCGATTCAATTAAAACTTTTTTTTTAATTTTACCTGCACTAAATATTTTAATGCATAAATCGATTTTTTTTTTATTAATTTTAAATTCTTTGCTTTTATTTATTACCTGTTTTTTTACATTTTATTTATTCTACTAATATATATTTTTTTTCGTTCCTTGTTTTTTAATTATAACTGTACTAAATATTTATATATCTCTTTTTTTTAATTTAAATACTAACTGATATTTTTCTTCTTTAAGAAATTTAAATTATTATAAGTAAGTTCTTCAAATTCATTTAAAATTTATTTGTTATATTCAAACTTATTCAAATTGAATTATATTAATATACAAAAGTACCTATGATTTCTCTGCATGTAAAAAAAATATAATTAGAAATGCGATTTATTATCTAAACATGTTTATTATTTTATTATATTATTTTTGTGTACTTATAAATATAAGTCACATTATATGAAACTTCCTACTGGCATGACGGTAAAATTGAATTATATTTATTTGCATTGTTTATGTTATCAAAAAAAAACTGCAAGATCTGCATTTATATGTCAGCTATTAACGCTTGGTTAGTGTATGATATACATACGTTCGTAAAAATTGCATATGTGCTTCAGCATGAAACACTTGGGGGAATGACCCTATTCCCTGAAATGGTTTCAGGCAGAATACCCACCAGGTCCATGTAGACTTTGTCAAGGGTCTGACTGGCGTATCAGTTAGAACCATTGGCATCTTCGTCAGCCTTGAACTCTTGTTTACCTGACATTTTGAACAATTTTTGACATAATCCTTTATTTGCTTCTGCATACCATTCCATCGGTACTGTTGCCGAATTCTTAAAAATATTTTTACACCCCTTGGTGACCACCTAACGGTGAATCGTGAAAATCTTTAATTACCGTCTCTATGTCCCGAGGTTCAGCTAGAATTATTATATTGTCGTTTTCCTTTGTTATCAAATCGTGAGGATCGCATTCTGACTGTTTCTTATCGTCTTCCTTGTCTCTTTTCATGGTTTTCGAACGTGTTTGTACTACAACTACTTTTTCAGTATTATTCGGTATGCGGATAAGCGCATCCGCGTTTAAATTACTTTTTCCCGGTTTATAATGAATTTTGAAATCATATTCCGATACTTTGTGTCGGAAACGAGCAAGACGTGATGTCTGATCTTTTAAGTTTGCTATACCCTTTAGGGGCTGATGATCTGTATACATTTTAAATGGTCTTCCCAAAAGATATGCCCTAAAATTTTTTGTTGCCCATACAATTGCCAAAAATTCTTTCTCTATAGTAGAGTAGCGTGTTTCCGCATCGTTGAGAGACCTACTGGCAAACGCGATCGGACGGTCACTTCCAATTTCACCTTGCGAAAGAACCGCGCCAATTGCTTCGTTACTGGCGTCTGTCGTGAGCAAAAAGGGTTCGTTAAAATCCGGATACGCTAGTATGGGTGGTGACATAATTGCCTCTTTAAGTTTTAAAAACGAATTCTGACAATTATCATTCCATATGAACTTAGCGTCCTTTCTAAGTAAACAGTTTATTGGTAATGACAATTTCGCTATATACATTTTCTGTAATAATTAATTAAGCCTAAAAATGCTTGAACTTCCTTCCTATTTTTCGGAACTGGAATATTTTTTACACACTCTACTTTAGCTGGGTCTGGTAGGGCACCTAACTCAGAACACTTATGTCCTAAATATATAACCTCACGTCGCAAAAACTGATATTTCTCTGTATTTAATTTCAAGTTATGTTCTCTCAGCTTTTGCAAAACATTGCATAGACTGTGCTCGTGTTCTGATAAATTATTTCCATAAACCACTATAAACGAAACAGTCAATACCCTGTAAACCTGTTAGTATGTGGTTCATTATCCTTTGAAAAGTGGCAGGTGCCCCCGTTAGACCGAATGGCATTCTGTTAAATTCGAAATGACCAAGACCTGTACTGAAAGCAGTTTTTTCTTTGTCACTATCTTCAACTAGAACCTGATGGTAACCACTTGCTAAATCTAGTGTTGAAAAATACCGACTATGACCTAACTGGTCTAGAATCTCATCTATTCGTGGTATCGGAAATATCTGTTTGATGGTGACGTCATTTAATTTTCGGAAATCTATAACCAGTCTCCATTTCTTATTGCCATCTTTATCGCCCTTTTTAGGCACCAATAATAATGGGGAATTCCAAGGCGACATGCTTTGTGAAATAATTCCATCGTCTAAAATCTTTGATACTTGTCTATTAATCTCATTTCTATGCATATGAGGAAGTTTATACTGTTTCTGATTTATTGGTGGCTGATTCCATTGTGTGGGTATTTCATGTTTTAATATCCCCTTCCAAATGAAAAACGTCATGATATGACAAGCATATATTTTGCAAAGATGCAACTTCTTCTTTATTTAATGATTCATCGATCTTTACATTTCCTAATAATCTATCAATTCTATTTTTTTTTGTATTAACCGTGTTTATTGTATTTATTGTAGAACTCGTCTTTGTTGCTTCTTTAAATTTGTTAAAATTTGAAAATTGTGGCTTGAAATTGCTATCAATGGTCACCTCCTTATCGGTGGCATTTAAAATTGATGCATATACTCTATTTCTTCTAAGGTTTGTTAAACTCTCTCCCAAATATACTCCTGGCTGAATTTCCTGCTTGTACAACAAAACAATAGGAATTCTTGTTCTTAACGGCAGTGATACAACTATGGCTGTTCTGGGCTGTACCCTGATTTGTTGATTAAAATTTATATTTTCTATGTCTTGCAATGATTTTAATGGAAATTTAACAAGGTGATTTTTGTCTTCATCAAAAAATGTAATTTTTTATTTAATGCATTTATTATAGATCTTTTCCAGAGATTGTCACGCCCGACTATTCCATCTGCTGGTACCCCTTGTTCAAGTGACACAACGTGTAGCGTTAAACTCAGGTTTTCTATGTTTGTGTGCTGAATCTTAGTGGAGTCTAAGGTGCTAACGCATCCACCAAAAGCACCACACAGATCTATCCGAATATTTTTATTAAAATTCGGCAAATGTGCCATCCTATTTTCTTTAATTAGGCTGGCCTCAGCTCCAGAATCCACTAACAGAGTAAGTTTTCCATTCTTTGCTGCATTCCAAGGTACTTTAATGAACACATCACTCGTATCGGATATTTTGAAATACTTTCCATGCCGGTTAAATATTTTACGATGTATTTCATTTTCCTCGACATAAATTTACTCTTAAAATTATTAAAAATTGGAGACAATTTAATTTTACAAATCGTGCATTTATTATACACTTCTGACGATAAAACGCACATAACGCTAATAATAAAAAGGAATATTGAAATTAATTCATTGAAAATTATACTCGCCCCTGTACGGAATGTATCCACTGTCTTGCCAGACGTTTGATCTATAATTCCCAAATTTTCAGGGCCCTTAATTACAACTTTCTTTTTATTCGATTTACTTTTGATTTTATTATTCTTGATTTTAATATTTTTAACTTCAGATTTTATTGGTTTTACTTTCTTTACTTCATTTGCTTATTTTTAATTTCCTTAATTCCTATATTTTGTTAATTTTTCGCGTCAAGTTGTGTTTTATTATTTAGTTCATTATATGTTTTTGTTGGAAGATTTCTATCTTCATTAATATGTATCTTCACTTTTTATTCTTTATTTTCTTCATAACTTATACTCTCTATTTCGCCTTTTTGTAGTGTTATACTACAAACTTCTACAACTTCCGGCCTAACTATATTACCTGTAGCTGATTCTATATTTTCTTCCGCATAAAAATTAGTTATTGTATGCCCTTTTCTATTTTGCAGGTGTATTCATATTTTTCATTTTCTTATTTCCACATTTGCAATTAGATTCGTGTCCATAAGTTTGACACTCTTTGCAGAAAGGCATATTTTTCCCATTCCAGCTATCTTCCCTATGTCCTGATTTTTTACAAAAGGAACATATTGGAAATATTCTCCCTATTTCGGAATTTATATCATCATTATTAATTAAGGTTTATTATTAATTAAGGTTTCCACCTGTAATAAGCGGGATGCCTTGTCTGATTCGATTTCAAATATATTGGAGCAATTTCCAGACCGTGAAATTATTGGCGCAACGCTATTAATTTAAACACGTATTTATGTAAAACAAACAAACGATCTTTATTGTATGAGAAAATTATTGAAAGTGAAAAAGTATAAAATGAAAAATATATTTATGTTGAATATATTTTTCATACGATCAGTGATCTCCAATATGAAAGTGTTTTTACACAAAGTATAAATTGATCAACACTCAACACCCCTTCTCAATGTAACTTACAGCTTGAGCCCAAGTAAACTTCGCATTTGTTTTATTTTATTCGCATTCAATGGTTTGTTAAGATGTCAGCTTCCATTATGTCAGTTGGGCAGTATCTTTTAGTATCTTTTTTTTTAATCTTTTATGAAGTGATATTTAGTTTCAATATGCTTACTTTTTCTGCTAAATTTCTCCGACTGTATTAATTTTAAACAACTTTGATTATCTTCGAAAATTGTTGTTGGCATATTTTCAAAAACTTTTAAATCTTTCATTAATCGTCTTAGCCATATTGCTTCTTGAGCTGCTTCACTCAAAAATATATACTCAGCTTCTGTTGAAGAAAGTGAGACGCATTCTTGTTTTCTGCAGCTCCATGAAATACATGATCCATTATATTTAAATGCAAAACCACTGTTAGATTTCCTATCAATTCGACTTTGTGCCCAATCGGCATCTGCAAATCCATATAGTCCATTCTTATTGCAGCACTCCAAATTTAGCTTCATAGATTTTGTACCATTCAAATATTTAATTAAACGCTTCAATTCTGTCCAGTCTCGATACGTAGGTTTGCTTAGTAGTTATGTCTGGTCTCGTATTGATGCTAAGGTATAATAAACTTCCAATTAAATGATGATATTTGATATTATCTGGCATATACGTGCTATCATTTTCATCCTTTAAGTATCCAGTATCCATTGGGATTTTTGAATACTTCGCATCTTCTATTCCACCATCTTTTATGATTTTGTTGATATAATTTTCTTGACTAATTTTATAATATCCATTAGCCCCCTTATCAATTTTGATTCCCAAATAAAAATTTAGATTTCCGAGATTGGATATTTCAAAATTTTTTCGTAATATTTTTTCAATAAAGATTTGGTTATCTTTATGTTTCGTGGCAACCAGTATATCATCGACGTACACTAATATAAAAATCCACTCACCATTTCGGTGTAATTTTAAAATACATGAGTCAGCCAAACCCTTTTCAAACCCAGCATCAAGAAATACCATAATTAACTTCTCGTTCCAACATCGTGCTGATTGTTTTAGTCCATATATACTTTTCTTGAGCTTGCAAACTGTTTTATTTTGTATTTCGAATCCTACTGGCTGCTTCATATATATGTTTTCTTTGATTTCACCATACAGAAAGGCGGTTTTTACATCGTAATGAATAACATCCATATGTGTTTCACCAGCAAGTGTTAAAAACATACGCAGCGTAGTTTGTCTTACTACTGGGCCAAAAACTTCTTCATAATCGACACCAAATTTTTGGGAAAAATCTTGAGCAACTAATCTTGCTTTGTATTTTATTATTTCTACATCTGAATTTGTTTTTATTTTGTACACCCATTTGCAACCAATTGTTTTTCGATCTTCAGGTAGCTTGACCAATTGAATGTATTGAATGTATTGTTGCTTTTTAAAGACTTTAATTCATCTTGCATAGCAATCATCCATTTATCCTTATCATCTCTCTTGAGCACTTCATTAAATGACTTAGGTTCATGTAATTTCATGTTCCTTTCGTACTTCTTTCTGATCTTCTCAGATGCTGCGCTTGATCCACATTTAAATTTTGAATTACACCAATATCAACTTCTGAACTAATACCAATGACAACTTCAGTATCATAATATTCATCCTCATTATCTTCATTTCCCAAAATGTCCATACTACTTGTACCAACTGCACCATTTAGAAAATCAAGTAACTCTTCCTGATCAAAATTTTTTTTCGGTGCGAGTAGATCAATATAAATTTCATTTGAATTTTTATTAAAAAATTGTGTATCCTTACAATTAATATTAGATGTAATAATCTCTACTAATTATAATCCTATTTGTATTTTTATTTAAAAATCTTAGGGCTTTTGATTCTTCGGAATAACCAACAAAAATTAGGTGTTGTGCTTTTTCATCTAGTTTCTTTCTTCTTTCTTTTGGTATGTGCACTAAAGCTTCCGATCCGAAAATTTCAAAATTTTGTAATTTAGATTCTTTTCCTTCCCAAACTTCAACAGGAATTTTCTGGGTCGACCGGGTTAGTATATGATTTTGAATGAATGTTGCTGTTACCACTGCTTCTCCCCAAAAAGGTTTCTCCATTCCCGCGTCGATTAACATGCACCTTACCATTTCAACAAGATACCTGTTTCGCCTTTCTGCAACTCCGTTTTGATGCGGAGTGTACGGTGCTGTAAACTGCTGTTGTATACCACGCTCCGTGCAGAAATTTCCCACATCCGTACATGTGTACTCACATCCACGATCAGATCTAAGTATTTTTGGATATTTGTCGAATTTTGTTTTAACCATTTCAAAAAATTCTTTTATTTTAACACAAACTTCAGATTTTTGTTTAAGCAAGTATATTTTTGTGTACTTACTGAAATCATCTATGAAGTTAAGAAAGTATCTGCATCTTCCAGGAGTCGCAACATCCATTGGACCACATATATCACTATGTATGATGTCAAGTAGTGCAGTTGATTGCTGACTTGCCTCTTTGGGAAAACTATTCCGCGATAGCTTTCCTTTGATGCATGTTTCACATATGTCGCAGCAGTTGCATTTATTCACACTAAAACCCTCCGAATTTTTATCTTTTAAAAATTTCTTTACGCACTCAATATCACGATGGCCAAGTCGTCTATGCCAGTCGTGTATGCACTTTGTTTGACTAACCATCATTGCTGTGTCCTCAAAACTGCTTTTTGAGTTTAATTTCAGCTTGTATAAGTTGTCATCTAACTCAGCTGTGGCCAAAACTTCTTTATAATCAAATATTTGACAAACTTTGTTGCAAAAAAACTACTCGCAAACGCTTTTCTGCTAACTTCCTGACCGATAACAGATTGCTTTAGATGCTTGGAACATATAAAACATCTTTTATCGTAATTGATACAGTTGCCCTTTTTCATTAATTACATGTAGCTTACGGTTCCCCTTACCATAAGCCTTCATTTCAAAACCATTTGCCACAGTAATTTTATTGTAACATTTCTCATCCAACGTGATGATCTCTCCGATTGCATATGTGACTCGTAGCACCTGAGTCCACATACCAATCGTATTCGCTATTCATACCTGCAGACCAGAAACACTTCTCGTCGTTTCCGTGTACGTACTCAGCTACAACAAGATTTAATTGTGCCTCTTTCTTCAAATAATTTTGATAGAATCTGCAATCCTTGCGGACGTGACCTGGTTTTTGACAATAAAAACATACCATTCGTCCTGAATGTTGATTCTTGTGAAAATGTTTGCCCTGGCCATTCTTAATCTTGAATGCTGATGCTCCATTATTTGATGTGCTGATTTTTGCGATCTCTTCTTATGTTCTTCCAATAGTTTTGCTTTTACTATCTTCAGTGATGGTACGCCATCACTTCTTGCTTCCAAGGTTGTTGTTACCGGAACATCATAGGATTCTGGCAAACTTCTCAAAATCATCTCGACTTCCCACTTCTCACCAAGTTTTTAACCCATACATGCTTTTTGATTTCGTGCTGCATCTCGTTCATATGAGACTCCATATCACCAGTATCCTCCAATTGCATTTAACATATCTTCTTCATGATAAAAACGCATTCGCTGAAAGAGTGATACTCGAAATGATCTTTGATGAGTTGCCATGTTTGCTTTGCGGTTGTTGCATCTTCGATGAGGTAGAAAAGGTCATCATCTATCATCAAATATATAGTTGCTCTCGCAGTCTCATCTTTGCGCTTCCATTTATCATCAGGAGTAGCCGGAACTTCGTCTCGAACTGTGGACCATGTGTCTTCCTTTATCAGTACGCATTCAGCTTTTTTATTCCAAATTTCGTAGTTGTTGCGGTTTAATTATTCAAACGATGCTTTAATATCTTGATTCGCCATTGTATTCGTGCGGCCCATAACCTATTGGGGCAATGCTATTAATTTGAACACGTATTTATGTAAAACAAAGAAACGATATTTATTGTATGAGAAAATTATTGAAAGTGAAAAAGTATAAAAATGAAAAATATATTTATGTTGAATATATTTTTCATACGATCAGTGATCTCCAATATGAAAGTATTTTTACACAAAGTATATATTGATCAACACTCAACAAAAATTATTATTGCCGGCGATTTTAATGTGCACAACCGAGTGCAACCAACTCACTCAAATGGTAAAGGAGCCGACGTATATACACTCGTCGGCGGGCAAAGCCCAAAGTTCTAGACCTTTTTCTGACTTCACATCATGAAAAATATGATGTAAAAGTCCTTGCACCTCATGGTAACTCTTGCGATGAATATGGAAAACCCTTTATATTAGTGAATAAACAAATTTTAAAAAATATTCCGAAAAATTTCAGTATGATAAAGTTTAAAATATTTTATCCAAATTTTGACAGCAAAAACATTGTGAACTAATATTAAAATCCCAGCGGTAAAAATCATCATTATATCATCGATGATCTCTCGATGATTTTGTATCCCGAGTCTCCTCGATTCTACATCCACTTTCCACATTACCTTAACCCAGGCGTTTCATAGACAGGTGGATGACTTACGAATTCCATGACAAAGTAATCTACGACGAATGAGGCTCCATCATTACTTCATTACATTAATATGCTGGCATTGAAACACGGATCATCCATTATTTGACTTACAATATAAGTTAGGAATAGGATATACTCTACTCCTATTCCAACAAATGAAAGTAATGAAGCAACCATGGGGCCTCATTCGCCTTTCGCTTATTCTGTAATGGAAGGCGAATGGGAATTCTGGATTTGCTTAATACCTAAAATGCGCAACAAAATTTAAAGTAGCGGATTTCAAGGTTGAACGATTCTTTCGTAATGGCATCGTAAGCAAAATTCTGGATGTGTCGATACGCATACGATTTAAAACGATATCAAATAAAACGAAAGCATTGTTCGGCACATTCGTATCGTACCGTTATTTTTTTCATATTACGGCCAACTTACATTCAAAGAACTTTGAAATATCCTAAAATATCATCACAAGCTCATTGATAATTTCCAAAGTACTTAGAAATCGATGTTTTTTAAGAGAGCTTTGAGAATTGTGATAAATTGCTTTCTCGACATACTCTTTTAATAACACAAATTTCTGTACGATTTTTTGCAAAAACTAATATCTGGACACAGATTTTTGGCCAGTTATCCGTACACACATAGAAAATCATTGTCGAATCCGACAATAAATTAAAAATATTTCATGTTAAAATGGATCCACAGATATTATCAAAATATTGTCGGATCCAACAATCAAATTTTCAAACAAGTATAAATCATATAATTATTGTTTTTAAAAATTTGAATTGCTAATTGTGTGGTTGTATGGGTGGGTCGTTTTATGGCTAGTGGGGTGTCGCATTTACAACGCCTGTTTTGCAATTAACGTCGTATTTTGCCACTGTCTATTGAAACGACAATTCTTGCAGCCTACCGTCACAGCTTGGCCAGACTCCGAAAGGTGAGAAAAATAAAACTTGGTGACGGAGTCTCTTGCGCACAGATTAAATTAAATATTTTATAAAACTAATTTACTACGTCAAACCATGTCAAACGATACAATTAAAAGTAATATTTACAAAATAATTTTTTAAAAAATTTATAATAAAAATTTTCAATTTTTAAGTATTATTTTCTATGTAGATTGACATAAAAAAATAAAATTGTTGTCAAATATTGGCATGTTTATATATTTTGAAGTTTAAAATAAAATTCAAACATCCAGCTTATCCACAAAATTTTACGTTTATTTCAACCCTCATTTGCATTTAAAGGAATTTATTTCAAAAATATATCACATTCGGTTAACCAATTCTCTTCTTGTGTTTGGTTCTACCTATGTTATTTTAGTTATGGTAATAGATAAAAACTATAGATAATTGACAAAAAGTGACGAATGGAACAAATTGAAAGATTAAGCGAGTAATTTAATACATTTAAAATTGCATATTAGTATTAGAATGTTGTAGTGCATGCGCAGCCTCTACACACAATTCCTAGTCTCACCTTCACGTTGGTGAACCCCGTTAACCCTAGCAACCAGATGAAGATCAGGTTTTAATCCCGGTGAGAGGTCTTGTCGGGGACAAACGAGACAGGGATATAAGTACTTCAAAATGGGAGTTGTGCGTTGGGCTTGTGACCCACCATATAAAAAAGCCGAATCAACGAACACAGACAACATCGAAAACACAATGACAACTTAAGCAAACGTATAAAGGACCATGATTTACGGATATGCATCTGGAATGTCCAAACCCTTTGTCGGGAAGATTCCACTATCCAGCTGATTGATGTCCCCAAAAGATACAAGGCTGACATCACCGCAATCGAGGAAATTCGATGGACAGGACAGGGATGCTCTAAACAGGCATCCTGTGTCATTTACAACAACTGCGGTTTACTACAACTGGTTGTGGATTTGTAGTCGGCAAAAGACTCCGCCAGCTGTTCTTTAGGTTCACACCAGTGCACGAACGACTGGCAACAATTCGCATCAACGCTAAATACTTCTACATCAGAATGAGAAGGACGATGATACTAAAGAGACCTTCTATGAACGCCTCGACGAAGCGCTGCCCCCGACACGACATCAAAATCGTGATTGGCGACTTTAATGCCAAGGTGGGCCATGAGGATATCTTTGGTCCAACAGTTGGACAATTCAGCCTCCACGACAACATCTCAGACAATGGAATGAGGCTGATCGACTTCGACGCATCTCGAAACATGGTAATTAGTAGTACTAGATTCAAGTATCTCAATATTGACAAGGCCACCCGATCAGAACACGAACAACTAAATTGATCATGTTGTGATTGACGGAAGGCACGCTTCTAGTGTGATGGACGTACGTTCTATCCTAAATTCCAACATCGACTCGGATCACTTCCTTATAGCAACCAAGGTTTGCACACGCTTATGCGCTAAGAAAAATTCACGGAAACCAACGCAAAGAAAGGTAGATATCAGCAAGCTGCACACACAATAAACCGAACAAGCCTATGCCGCTCGACTCTCTCATTTTCTAGCAAGCGATGACGACAACTACTCCTCCGATAGAGAAGACAGCTTGACAACCCCAGTTGCTGACGACGTCGTTGACATACCGCCGCCTGACCGTGATGAGGTCTGCACAGCCATCAACAAACTGAACAACAACAAAGCCGCAAGGTCGGATGGTCTGCCTGCTGAGTTGTTTAAGACCGAAGGCGATGAGGTCATAACGAGCGTGCACCAGCTCATCAGCAGAATATGGTCAGAAGAAATCATGCCCAGCAAATGGAATCTCAGTATACTTTATCCAATCTTTAGGAATGGGGATTCCAAGATACGCGCTAACTATCCTGGGATAAGTCTCCTCAATATCGCGTATATGGACCTTATCAGTGTGGCTTCAGACGTGGGAAGTCCACCATTGATCACTTTTTTACATTGCGGAAATCCTGGAAAAATCAAAGAGGAGCAGGTCGACACCCACCACCTTCTCGTCGACTACAAAGCTGTGTTCGACAGTCCGATAAGTAGTCGCCTATACGCCGGTATACCTGCGACTACTTTAGCTTGTTAGCAGTAGCAGGTTAGCAATGAGAATTAGTGAGAATTTAATACCGAACGAGTTTCAGACAAGGCGATTCCCTATCATGTGACTTCTTCAACCTAATAATGGAAAAGATTGTAAGAGTTGCACAACTCCATCAAAATTGCACTAACTTCAGCAAGAGTTCTATGCTGCTCGGGTACGCTGATGATGGTAAAGCGTACGAGCCGTCAGTGCAGCATTCTCCAGATTAAAGAGTGAATCGCGTCGAATGGGTCTTATGGTGAACGAGGACAAGACGAAGTACCTGGTGTCAACAAACAAAGAGTCCTGACGATACGTAACTATTGACAAACACAACTTCGAGCAAAAAAAAAAAAACATCAACAAAGAATATTGTTTTCTTTCAGCCTGAAGATTAGCCGAAGAATAACTCTAGCCTACAAGTGTTACTTTGGGCTCAGTAGGTAATTGAGGAACAGTGTCATCTCTCGACGGACAAAAATTACGCTCTATAAGTCGCTCATCATGCCAGTCCTCCTCTATGGCGCTGAACGAGCTTTAGATGCGTTCGAGAGAAACATTCTTCGGAAAATCTTTTGCACCATGTGCGATGAAAACGAGTACAGAATCAGATGGAACGACGAGCTGTATGAGCTCTACGCTGACATTGACATAGTCAGCGCCTACACTGGCCTGGACATATCGAGCGTATGGATGAAGGCGCTCCAGCAAAAAAAGGTATTCAATTCTCTACCCAGTGGTGGTCAACATAGGAGAGGGCGTCCGACTCTTCGGAGGAGCGACCAAGTGCGAGACAACCTGACAACACTTGGAGGGCAAAACTGGCGCCTTCGCGCGCAATGCAGAAGCGACTGGCAAAATGTAATTGCTGCGGCCGAAACACATGATTGGTTGTAATGGCCAAATAAGTAAGTAAAGTATTATCATGGCCTTAATTTTTTGCAGTTTCTCATGAAAATATATACAAAACTTTACAATTGAAATAAAACATCCTATAAATTTCTATATTTAATATTTGGCAAGTAACGTAATCCATTATTTTAATTGTAGGCCAGCCTCAAGAAATAATACCTCCTCATCGAATGGCTACCTACTAACATAAAAATTACCATATGTAATTTATAACTTAATTATATTGTTAATCACATCCAATACAACAGATAAAATCAAAAAAATAATTTTTTAACGTTTTTTTTATTTGTAATGTATACAGTAGTTTCTTGTTAATTCGTGAAGTTCAGATCTTTGGCCAGCTCCCACTTGCTATATAAGTAGATAGCTGGCGACCGTCTTCAGAATCCCGGACTTAAATCATAAGCAGCAAATGATTCTGCGCCATTTGTAATTATATCACATGAGTACGATTTACAGCAAAAATTCATTAATTAATGCAAAATAAATGATTTTTTCACACAAAGAGTTACATTCCGACATAACAAAAGGTGTCAAATATCTGTCAAAAAATCCGTTCCAACGGAACCTGTGAGGCCTATATCCGATCTTCGAATTCGATTCGGATCATATGATAGATAAATCGGAATCTGAATGAAAATATCCGCTTCGACGGGGCTCATGATTGCACTGAATAAATTAAATTGGTTTGATTTGCATCACAGCATTCGCCACAGTATTCCCCTCCAATGTTTTAAACTAACGATACTTTTTTCGTGAAATCTTCGTTAGGATGCCGGGGTCCCGTGTCAACTCGTCTCTCAAAGTGATCAGCCATTTATTCCTATGACATTTTAACACTTTAAAACCTTATTATAAAAGGGTAAAATTGGTTGTTAATGGATTAATATAATCTATAAAAAGTATACACTATTTTATTACAAGTCTTCGATAATAAAAAATTAAATAACATATTGAGTTACACTAGTTTCTTCATATCGCTCATTTACTACAAGTGTGTCATAACTTAAAAAACGCGACTTTTGAGTTAATGATGCAGAATTATCCGTTATATCAAGTTTCATCATGTGTAAAAAATTCGTTTTCATATCTTGTATACTCACCGCATGAGAAGAGAATAGCCGTTACCTCATTTCATATGTTTCAGAAATTTTATATGCAAAGGAGAATTAATTTAAAAATTTAAACGTATTTTCTACAAAAATAAAATTTTTTTGAGTTATGACACTATTGTAGTAAATGAGCGATATGATTTCATTTAATATTTAACCCACTTTAACGAACTATAAACAAGTTTTTAAACCCCAATTTTCAAAATCATGATACATGTGCATTTTTATTTTTGAGAGCTTCAAGAATCCATTGTCAAAACATCATCAATAATCCAGTGAACACACGCGTGCCAACAGGTCAATATTCCAGTTATTGGCGGTCACTCCGAAGTCACTATTCTGCCCATTCTGTTGGAATGCTTTCAAGGAAAATTGAGACACCAACGGAAAGTTGACAGTGCGAATTCATCAGGCTGGCACTAAGGTTGTCAAGACCAAGGCTGGCGCTGGTTCCGCTACCTTGTACTTCATTTTAATTGTTTTAAATATTATTTTGATATATTTCAATTAAAAAGTTAATTAAAATCAACAATTATTTTTAATGAATTTAACTGCATTCAATAGAATATAAATAGATATGCATTTAAACGAGAATAACTGCTACGTGTTTATTTTTATTACATTGTCAGTTGAATTGCTTAGTAAAAATGATGCAGTAAAAACAACTACAGCATTAATTCAAAAATTATTACATTTTACAAAAATTTGGTTAAATTCAACAACATATTTATTCATTTTTAATGCTGTATTTTTTTGGATGTACGTAACAATAAAATAAAATCAATTACAATTTTTGTATGATGCCCAATTTACAATGACTACCTATTTACAAGTGATTCCAATGTTATGTTTTATTATTTGGAACTCTCAGCTGCAACAGGCGCTATAATTGACAAAATGCCGAAATATTTACAAGTAGCGCAATCAACTGAGAATGTAAACGTTATATGGCATAAAACTGTATGAACGTCGAGTAGCTACTGCCCAGCAAGACATGCCTTACCGAAACTCCAACACAAAGACAATATTATATTTTCTCACTCATACATAAATAATTTGAAATACATCCCTGCAGAATCAATGATAGACATATGACCCGTAATTTTACAAGTAATGAAAACTATTATTTTTGGCGAGTTAGTTTGCCACCAGCAAGTCGCTACAGCAGGAGTTGATAAAGATTTTACTTAAATTATAAACAATTGATAAATCACTAAAAGTATATTGAAAAGAAAATTTATATATATTGCTTATTTATCTATCTATTTATATTATAGATATCATCAAAGTGAAAAGGTTTTCGTCTGCATTAAACAAACGCATGGAAGGAAGCAAAACAATGGCATTCAACGCAATAAAAATGAAAACTATAGAATTTTGGTTTTATTTGGTCTAATTTTGCTTAGTTTACTATTTATTTAACTGTCACTAAACTCAAAATTAAAATAGTTTATTTTACGTAAAATATTTTTTAAATTTATCAGTAATGTAATCGTCATTTATTACCAATATAGAACTTATCAAACAACTCGTACACAGTGACATTAGTGACTTCTGCGGAAGTGACTACCCGATTTTGATACAGGACGCGGGTTCGAATCCTGCCTGCTGCAATAGTTTTTTAATCCATTTTTTTCATTTTTATTTATTACTATTAATTATTAATATATATTATTATCATATAATTCATTATTATGATATTAAAACATTATAATATGTATGTTGCAGTTTAATAATTAATTCACTAATACATAATTTTGATTATTGTACATCAAAATGAATTTCACAATATTAATGGACAGTGGTCGAGAGGAACTGTCTTTGCAATCTGAAGGAAGAGAGTTCAATTCACAGTTCAGGCTTTGTGAAATAAAAGTAAAAATCATGTTTTTGTTTTCAATTATAAATAATTCAACAAATCTATATGAAAAATTAATGATATTATTTAAGAAAACATATATAATTATATTTGCTTTTGTATGCATTGTATTGTATAAAAGTTGTAATAAGCTTTTATAAACCTTCTTAGAGAAATCAAATAGTATATACACGACATCTACATAGCTTTTATATAAACGTGCTCTACCCAGCAAGAACACTACTAGTCATATGAGCAGTAATATTACAAGTATCAAAACTGAAAGTTTCAGTAAAAGTTTCTATAACATTGTTAAGAGCGTCGGGATAAAATTGACCGAAACTTTTGTTTGCGTGTGAATTTTTATCTCTTTCTCACTCATCTGAAATGAGATACAATTTAATATATGTTTGTCACTGTTCTTTTGGTAAAAGGTGACGATAAAATTACTGGTAAATTTACGAAATATTTTACGTAACATAAACTGTTTTAATTTTGAGTTTAGTGACGGTTAAATAAATAGTAAATTGACCAAAATTCGACCAAATGAAACAAAAAAACATAAAATTCAACAGTTTTCATGTTTATTGCATTGAATGTAATGTTTGCTTCGCAGATTTTCTATTAAAATGTTTTTTGTTTGCCGTTGTTTTGCTTCCTTCCATGCATTTGTTTAATGCATACGAAAACCTTTCCACTTTCATGATATCTATAATATAAATAGATAAATAAGCAATATATAAAAATACTCTTTTCAATATACTTCCTTGTAGTGTTTTAACAATAGTTTATAATTTAAGTAAAATATTTTTTCAGCTCCTGCTGTAACGGCTGCTATTGCAAACGTAATGAATAACCTACAAATAAAAATGGTGGCAAACCAACGCTCAAAAATTTTAGTTTTCATTACTTGTAAAATTACGGGTCATATATCTATCATTGATCCTGCAGGGATGTATTTCAAATTATTTATGTATGAGTTATTATTATTATTATTTATGTCTTTGTATTGGAGTTTCGGTAAGGCACAAGAATAATAGAAACAAAGATTGCCCAGGACGTTGTTCAAACGTTGTTCTTGTTTTTACCACTTCTTAATGTAAGCTTTTATTTTAGGGGTGAACTTTTAAATGTTTTTAAAATATATTGTTTTTAAATATAGTTTTCACTTAAATAAGAGTTAGCTGTAACTTTTTTCTTTATTAAACAAACTAAATACTATTAACGGTGAAGTTTTATATTTTTTCGAGAACTTTAATTATATGATAATTAAAATTGCATTTAGAGGGTAAAAGTCTGAAAAAACGAACATCACTTGTTGAAGGTGACCTCAGAGGTCAATTAAACCTATAAGACAAATATATTAACCGCCAAGATATTTCCAACGATGTATAAAAAAAAAAATAAAAAAATATTTCTGACACTTTTACAAGGTAAGCTTTCATTTTAGGGTTGGACTTTTAAACATTTTTTTTTTCTACCCGGACTAGTGCACATGCGCAATGCGTAATCTTATTATTATATTATTCTTGGGTAAAGCAGATGTTTCAATACGACTTGCTTTGATTGTTTGGCTTTGACAGATGAATAGAAATACATGCGTTTATATGGGACTGGACTAAATACAAAGATTTCAAGCTTTTGAAATTGAAAAAATAGAAAATTTTTCTATTTGAAAAGCTTTGTAGGCTTTGACATCTACGAAACTGTCAGAAGCCGCATTGAAACATCCGCTTACGGCATGTCTTGCTGGGGTATAAACTTATGGCCTTTGAACAATATAGAATCCGTATAAGTACTTTAAGAGCTTTAATACAGTACAAATTACTGGATAAGAATGTCTTGATAAGCTTTACATCACATTCATAAAGCAGATTGTGCTACTTAGATATGCGCTAAAAATAGCATTTCTTTTGTTTTTATATTGCTAAAACAAACTAGACCTTAAAGGCAATTATGATAATTTTTAAACCGCTTACTACGATTTCCCACAAAATTACTTAAAATCAAAAATTTAAAAAATTCTACAAAAAATTACCTAAAATTTAAAATTATTTAAAGGGGCCAGTTTACAGTGGTAGTTTAACTAGATTTGTGGGTTAAACGTAGTTTAATCTTAGAATTCAGTTTTACAGTGACTTTAGATCGTTGTTTAAAATCAGTTTAAACGTCCTAAGTTGGTCGTTTAAAATCTTAATGTTTTGACAGATACTATCCAAAAGAATGAGAGTTGCATTATTCTTTTTGAACTGTCCGACCACGCTCTCTGTTTCTTGTTCCTGCATTGTCTGTCGGCATGTTTGTGTTCTGTTTGTTTTCTTGTATTTCAGCATTGTATAAATCAAACTTCTATCCTCACATGTACTGAAGTTGCTCGATCTTTTGTATATTTCATTTATTTTATTAATTTAAAAACTATTTTCAATGTCTTGATTTACAAAATGTTTGCATACAATTATCAGCTGTTCCAAATGAGAGAAATATTCGATAATTTGTTGACATTTGCAAGTGATACCATATTTATCAGACTTGACTCAGTCCATTTTAAACTTTCACTGCAAAACAGCTATCAAAGTTATACGTCGTTTAAATTTATAAGACGTTTAATTAAACAACGGTTAAACTAGGTTTAAACTAGCACTCTAAAACCGGCCCTTCATAACTAAAAGAACGAAAAATGCATTAAAAAATTACATCTCATCAAAATTGGAGCCCTGTTTATCATATGTCATTTATTATATTATTCTTAACAATTTATCTCAAATTTCTGTATTTACCAAATTTTTGCATTGAATTATGAGCTGTTCCAAATGAGAAATAATCGATTTTTGACATTAGCCAGTGATGCCATATTAAACTGACTTGAACTCAGTTTAAATTATAGAGAAGTTTAATTAAAGTAAGAGTAAACAAGATTTCAACTAGCACTGTAAAACTGGCGCTTGGGGTGTTGGAATTAATGTATACACCCAGAAAAAAACATGGTAAATTAATTGTATTTTAATAGAAAAACTATAATTTATACTATTAAAATTGGTCAAAAGGATGCGTCCCATTAACTCAGTAATATTGGAACTGTTAATACAATAGTTGTTGTACCATAAATTTTATAATGTGCACTTTTAATTAAAATAAGCAAGACCTATAAATATTTAATGATACGTATTATTAATTTTATGGTATAGTCGAATTACATTTTCCAAATCAATTATTAAAACAAAAGTGGATTTTAGTTAATTTATAGTATAATTTATTTTATTTTAATGTCGTAATTGTAATTCACTTTTAATCACACATATAAATGTACACTTCTCGTTGCATAACTGAAGCGAACATTAAGCTTCAGTTTCCAATAATTGACTGTCTGCACTTATTTTTGAGTCCGTCGCCATAATAGAAGTTCGATGTATTATCTATTATCTGTAATAAATAGAAAAAAGTGATACATAATGAAAAAAGTTAAAAGTTATATATAAAAATACATTAAGTACTTACCAATGTCGCGTTTAATAATTTAGATCAGGCATATCAAACACGCGGCCCGCCAACATTTCAGTGCGTCCCGCGAACTTAAATAATATAAGAAAAATATATTTTTTTTGTAATAATTGAAAAATTTTAAAAACATTTTATTTTCAGGCGTTAAAATGATTATTATATTAAATAACGGAGGCATAATCAAGATTACCATTTATTTTTGGTTAAAAACTTATTAATTTATTTAAAAATAAATCAATATTTTTATATTTTCCAAAATTTAATAATGAGAAATTGAGACTCAAAGGCTGAGTCTTAATTTATTTTCATAACTTTCATTTTAAATATTATACATGGCGTTGAACAAATGGCATAACAATAATGTTTATCTTTTTTTCATCAAGTATTATTGTTTTTTATTCATAAAAATTTTAAATTTAATGTAAAGTTTTGAATTTTCCTTGGCTATATTTCACTGGCATTTATAAAAAATATATAGAAGCACATAGTTTTGTGCGTCTAACAACGAAATGATAAATACATTATTGTTTTTTGTAATACAATAATGTATTTATTTATTGTAATTAAAACTTAAAAATCTTAAAAACTAGACCCTATTTAACAAAATCATTTTCGGAATTAGCTCCAGTATCAAATAAAGGCGCAATCAAAATAAAACAAGAATCAAAAATTTGTAGACAAGAGTCTTGCATTGTAAAAATTGGAATAGTATTCATTTTAACTTTTTTTTTGGTAAGTAAAACTTTATGTTTAGAGACATTCCACACCAAATCTATCAGAGTTCCAGACTCACCTTCTACAGAGACACAGTGGTCCAAAGTTTCAAAAAATAATCAATAATCACTTTTTGTGGTTGTAGAAAAAAACTCTTGACCGTAGAATGCTGCAAACCTTATTTTAATGATAATAAAATAACTCCTTTTTTATAACTCCTAAATCCATACATCTCTAATCAATGGATTGTCCTTGCAATTTAAATTAGTTGTGCATAAAAAGGAACCCTATTCAAATTTATATAAATTTCAAATTTATATAAATATCATATTTATATACGATATTTAAAAAAAAAACTTTTTCAATATGTTTGGTAAGAAGTCTGCCATGTGATTTACGCCTCGAAGTTTTCTCGAACTAACTTGGATAAAAAAAATTCGATCTCATTGCCAATTTTAAAATTTCGTAATTTTAGTAGAGTAAAATTTTATGTAAGGATATTTAAACATTTTCCACATCGCAATGTTTTTGAAATATATTTCTATATATTAAAACTATTTATTTGATGCAATATTAATCCAGAACCGTTTCGAAAAAAACGGCGATATGTCGCTTTGAACTATTTTTGTAGTTTTAGTACGATTTGGCCTTCGATATTGGTACAAGAGCTAATTAGATATCGTACGATTTTGCGGACATAAAAAGTTGCAACAATTTTAGATGAATGTTAGATCTGTTTTACAAAATTGTCTCTGGTGTTTGAAATATACTCCATTGTATATACCACTGACAAAATTGTTGGCAGGATCAAAGAAATTCGAACATTTTTTCGATGTATTTCAAACAGACAAACATTTTTTTACAAAATTTTCGTCTGCGGCGCTTTTAACAAGGATCAATGGAAAATGTTATCATCTTAACATTATATTTTATTTTCCAACAGAAGAACTAAATGTAAAAAACGAGTGAATTTTTTTGTATGGTACACAATTGCAGCCCGCCTTATCAAATGAGTTTGGCATGCCTGATGCAGATTATTACAAAATATGCATGAGACCATTTTGAGCTAACACAAACAAGCAGAATGACATACAAAACGAACATGTTTATATTCGTGTTTACGTATTTTATGCAACGTTTATTATAGTAGAAAAACCATTCAAATTTATTCTATTAAAAATAATAGAATTAAAATATTTAAATTTGTGGTACTGAATTTTTCGAATAATATCAAATTAATTAGAAAACTTTTGATTTAAAAAGGAAAAACTATTAATACATGAACCATAAGATCAATGGTCGTACCATTTAGTACTTCCCAAGTAACAATTTACTGGAGAGCACTATTTAGTTTTTAGTCAGAGAATGACGTGGCAGAACTGGGTAGAAAAATTTGCGCATTACTAGCTGCATTTTTGCAACTCTACTCAACACTGTTTTAATAATGTTTGTGTATTTTTGCCGCGTTTTTTCAGAATATCAAATGTTATTTAAATTTCTTGATCAACGCAATATTTAAAAGTTTATTAAAAGTTTTTTTGTCAAACGCTGTGTTATGTTAATGCGAAATCATAAACAAATATGAGGCTGGAGTAAGCGACTCATATTTGCAACATGAGACCAAATCACATCTGGGATGTCATAGACGGCCCGTCGTTTTGGGGAAACAAGTGATAATCAATTGAAGGGATCTTCCTATCTTTCGCAGTCAAACTTTCACAGTCAAACTTCGCAGTCAAACTTAAGATGGGGCACAACGGAACTCCGCTAAGTTCCCCAACTGATATAAGTTGATGGCACTGAGGAGCTGTGTAAAAGTGGCGGTATTAGCGACATGGTACTTGTGCAGCATCACTTAAATTTTATGGCAGCTTGTGAAAAAATATCTTATTTTTGTATTATTTTTGCTAATATATATGTGATTTTATATGTTATCTAGTAATTGACCAGTTTTCATAATAAATAACTATCTAGAAACTTGGTAGTTTAACTACCCAATCTCCACCTGGAACCTGCGTGACTCCACTGGCAAGCTACTTGTCAGTTTTTCTGGCTAGACACTAGTATGGCTACTAGTAAAACAGGCTAGTTTATGGCGAGTTACTGGTTGGCATTGTTACTTGGGTTAATGGGACATTTTCTTCTGAGTGTATAAATATATTAACATTACACTAAAAAAATAATAATAATAATAGTTTGGCGCTACAGACCTGTATAGAACTTTGGCCTAACTGCCCCACCATTTGACCTGTGCGTGTTATATTTGTACTCAAAGTGGTGTGACCTACATTTTAATGCCAATTTCGAACAGCGTGAGAGAGCTACATTTTAAAAATTGCATTCTATACATAACTATATGAAAATTAATATTAGAAAATAACTAAAATATCCTTGCATAACCTGTAGCTGTACGATCTGCCACTCAATTCATTTTGCCAATTGTTTGTTG
Source organism: Dryomyza anilis (assembly GCA_951804985.1). Taxonomy (NCBI): domain Eukaryota; kingdom Metazoa; phylum Arthropoda; class Insecta; order Diptera; family Dryomyzidae; genus Dryomyza; species Dryomyza anilis. Next base: position 47,413,074 of record OX638133.1, on the reverse strand, counting down.
TTTTAAAGGGTTTTTCAATAAGTTTTTTTCAAGTGTTTTTCAACAGGGACGCTACAAAAGTAGAGCGACAGGGACAGCAAACGACGCCATATTTCTTGCCGCTCTTGATCACATTCAAAACTAGGCAAATAATATTATAAATAGGGACTAAAACCCTTTAGAATATCGGTTTCGGATCTGGTTCCAAAATTCTTAAAATAGCGGTTCTGATTCCAGTTTTTGTATCAACAAATAAAGGGTTTTTCAACAGGGACGCTACAAAAGTAGAGCGACAGGGACAGCAAACGATGCCATATTTCTTGCCGCTTTTTCGACATTTTATTGTGGCGTCCCTTTTGTAAAACCCTTTATTTGTTGATACAAAAACCTGAATCAGAACCGCTATTTTAAGAATCTTGGAACCAGAACCGAAACCGATATTCTAAAGGGTTTTAGTCCCTGTTTATAATATTATTTGCCTAGTTTTTAATGTGATCAAGCGTGTTTTTTTTGTTTTTCCTTGCTTCTTCTTACATATCCCGTGTTTTATCGTACGTGCCTTTAAGTTTAGTCGACGGGCTCGTGCTCGTGAGAGTAACCTATCGGCGTGCCCATGCGTGTCCGTGCCATCAGAAATAGGCACGCGCCCATCACTACTCGAAACTGAAATCACACGCCGCATTGTAAGTTTTTCTTTGATTAATTTAAATTAATAATATAAATTTATTTCATAACATTTAATTTATATAACTGCCGCCGAGAAGAACGACGAATTCAACTGGAAAATCATGCAGCTGTAAGGCGCCATCGGACATTGATATCCAGAAGGAATATCAATGTCTGGATAGTTGAGTGTTTTTAAGTTGCTGCTGTTTTAGGTGAGCAAAACAATAATTCAGCTGAGCACCAGGAACTAAAACTAAACTATTTTCCGATAATTCTGGTGGGCTTCTTTCAACGGTCAAACATGCACGTCTGGCTAAGAAGGCTGCTGCGTACTATATGCATCTGCGTAACGTGGCTACTTAACATGCACGCTATGACAATAATATTCAGACACTGGCATTGTCCCAACAACCGCAGTCGCACCCAGAGCGTAAACAAAATAAGGCGGAAATTCTTAGTGATGATCAAAAATTCAACATCGAGATTTTCTTGCAAGAACAAGAGCAATATAAGAAGTTTAAGAGCAAGTGCAAGACTAACTCTGCAAAAAATGCAAGAAAAGCAAGACTCTTAGTGTATTTATTATGTTTATAAGGTAACAATGAAATTCAAAAGAATTCATGATATTACTAAATTTTTAACAACAAGTAACAATGCAAAGCGCGTAAAATATTTATGAACGTGAACATGATGAAAATGTGTGTTTTTATTTTCTTCTTTGTCAAGACTAACGAATATGAGCATCTTAAAAATAAGGTCTATGAAGAACTTTTGAAGCGGTAAATCAGATACAAGCACATGCAACTTCAAAGATAAAATATTTAGAAAAAACAATGTTGTCTCTCTTTTCTTCGCCACGCTAGACCGTTCGTTGATTGTGCATATGCACTGAAATTTAATAATATTATTTTTTTTTAACTTTTATTCATAGTTTTTTTGTTAATTGTAAAATGATGAAGTTTTTTGAAGTTAAGTTCTATGTGCATTAATTCATTTAACTTATAAAACCAAAAAAAAAAAAAATATATGAACATTTAACAGTGTCCCTCAGTTGGCTGTTTTTGTACAACGAAGAAAACTCATTGTTGTTGTTGCGACCTGGATGGCTGTACTATTTACATACATGCAGTGTGGTGCCATGCGACTGTATGTTGTCATGCGTCTGCCTGTTGTCGTGCGTCTGTTTGATGCCATGTGATGATACAAGGTAACAACGAAAAGTTGTCGTTGAAGTGTGTGTCGCTTCGTTATTCACTATTGTTGTATTCTCTTCCATAAGCGAAGATGTACGTGCATTCATGTGTACGACGAACTGTCAAAAGTAGAAATACATGCAAATATATGAGAGCACGGACGCAATCGCCGCACAAGGTTCAAGTAATGTCAACTTTCGACGTATGTGAAGTTAACAACACGGCTTTAACAACAGCAACGGGTGGAATCAACATCTGCCACCAAAAGTAGGCAGATCTGAATTTCACTTCGTTCTCTTTGTAAAGAAATGTAGTTGTGTCAGTGTTGCCACTTTTTGTGTAATTCCACAAAAACAGTGCATTTTTGATCTCATTGTGTATTTTTGTGTATTTTTGTGTATTTTTTGTGTAATTTAGAATGAAATAAAATTATACTACAAAAGAAAAATTTAAAGAGTTTCAAGAATATTTCCAAATATATATATATATATATATATATATATATATATATATATATATATATATATATATATATATATATATATATTTATATATATATATATATATATATATATATATATATATATATATATATAAAACACTATCGCCTACTGTAATTCGATGGCAATCATATAAAAGTTATGTAGCGGTACGAGTCGATTGAAGTATTTGAGTATCAGTCGTCTTTAGACGGTATATATGTACGAATTTATTACCTATGTATTTTGAATATTCACTAATTTTATTATATTATTTCAATCATAGAAGCCTCTCTAAATAGTGAAAAAGGGAAAAATTGAAAAATGTTGTTGTCAAACTATATTAAATTTCAAACAGTAAAACAGAATGTACTTGGATTATTAATAATAGTGATATCAACATATTTAAAGATTTTGAATTTAGATTAAATTTAAATTTATAAAATTCGAAAATGAGAAACGCTTTTGTATTCCGCAGAAACAGTTCAAAGGATGTTTTATCTCAGGAAGTAGAAATGACAAATGATGTAATATTTTAGATATAGTTTGTTTAGACTTTGCCCAATATTTTCAGTCAAAAATATTATCTTGCATTAAAAAAATCCTTTCTTAAAATAGTATGAAGTTATATCGATATCTTACAGGCAAAAGATAGCAACCAACAGAAAGAAAATTTCACAGAAGGAGAAAAAAGTCAAAAAATTGAGTAGATCAACTCCAAGTGTCATTTAATTGAGCTAACAATAATAATAGTGTGGAACAATTTCCGAAATATTCAATACTTGCAGAAAAATGTAGATGTCCCAATTTATTTCGAACAATTTTTTCAAATCATGAATTTTTGGAAATTTTTGATGCAAACTTCTATGTTTTAATGTATATCAAATAACATACTTATTAAAATGTGGTTAAAAACGTTAAATTCTGAAATTTTAAAAATACAATATATGTAATACCAGCTCTAGAATACGAATTCTGGCCTAGTTTATTTTTTTTTTCCAAAAATGGGCTAAGCCTAAGGAGAAAAAAGTCTCAAAATTGAGTAGATCAACTCGAAGTGTCATTTAATTGAGCTGACAATAATAATAGTGTGGCAAAATTTCCAAAATATCTAATACTTGCAGAAAAATGTAGATGTTCCAATTTATTTCGAACAATTTTTCAAATCATGAATTTTGATGTATATCAAATAACATACTTATTAAAATGTGGCTAAAAATGTTAAATTCTGAAATTTTAAAAATACAATATATGTAATGTAACGAACCTTTTTGGCCGATGCCGAGGTATCACTCGTCGTGTCCAGGGTTCGTTGCAAAAATTTATATTTTGCAGAGTAACACAACTTTTATTAAATTTTTGAATTCACAGTTTTTATTATTTATTTGTCGCTCTCTCGTCGTGCAGTGGGATACGGGTAGAAGCCGTAATCCGTGGCCGGACTGCAAAAAATCCGTATACTCACAACTCTGCGACGGCTCTCCTATGGTTTAACTCCACTCGTCTGCCTCTCCTGCAGTAGGGTGTCTTGGCCAGCGGTCACAGTCACGGCCTACTCTCTGCCTGCCTCTCCTGTAGTAGTGTGTCTTGACCAGCGGTCACAGTCTACTCTCTGTCTGCCTCTCCTGCAGTAGTGTGTCTTGACCCGCGGCCACAGTCTCAGCCCACTCTCTGTCTGCCTCTCCTGCAGTAGTGTGTCTTGACCCGCGGCCACAGTCACAGCCTACTCTCTGCCTATCTGCAATGGGGTGTCTTGACCAGCGGTCAGAGTCAACTACCTTGATCCGCGACCAGAGGTGAACTGCCACTTGCAACTACTGCGACTGTAATGATCCGCGACCACCAACGAACTGAACGATTGCTGCTGTCGTCGTTCGAATGAAACCTCGCTTTGCCAATTCGAACATGTCAGCTGTTCGGCCATTTGCAATTTTCGAAGTCCAATCGATCACGGTGGCGGTGTTGCATTTGGCCTACTACTATTTTGTAAAAAGTAGTAGTCCATCTTCGAATCCCATTATACGGCATTTTAACCTTCGACGTAGTTGTTGTAACTTAATAATATTCCAATTAATAAAAATAACTTAATAATTATAATTTAGTCTTGGTATTTTAATTATGAAGGGAAAAAAAAAATATGGTTTGTCAAAAAAAAATAATACTTTCATGTAGTAATGTTAAAAAATAATTCAAAAAAATAAAAACTTATTAAATATAAAACAGCCCAGCTGTTATGTTGATGAAATTGATGAAATTCTGGCCTGGTTTAACTTTTTTTTTCCAAAAATGGACTAAGACTTTATGATTCTCAACGGCACATTTCATAATACTTTTTAATGTCATAAAAAAATTGTGTAATGTTTTTTAGCAAAACTTTTATATGTTTAGGGTTTACCAAAATTACTTCAACAATTTTTAGTTCACACTAAGAAAACAGAATGTTTATGAGAGTGTTGCTGCAACTAAAATACTACTGGCTTGAACAATTTTAATATGCAGGAAATACAAATAAATGTGCAGCAAAAGTTTAAATAATTTGTAAACATTACAGATTTGTGTTATTTGTAAGATGTTTCTTATAAACATAACGAAAAATGTCATATTTGTGGTAGATTCACTGCAACTACTAGAGAAATAGGTAGAATTGCTGCAAATATTCACATATTCCACAGATATTAATGCTTTTGTGGCAAAACTATTAATATTTTCTAAATATCACAAAAAGTGGCAAATATTTGACTTGAATATTTTGCAACTGCAATGATGTTTAAGGATCTAATACTTTTCAACCATCTTTCTTAGTGCATATACGCTCAAATGCAGAAAATGGTTTTAATATCGTAAAATCAATATAATATAAAATCATCACCTGAGAATTTATTAACCGCATGGGTCGTTTTCAAGAAAACGATACAGAAGATTTGTATAAATATTCCTCCAAATCCTCATAAATGCTTAAAAATTATTAAAAAATGATTTTTTGTGCAATAAGTCATATTTACGATATCGTTTGAATATCTTAAAAATTTTTGTATATTATATTTTATGATTTTTTTTTTTTGTGAAATATCCAATAAGATCTTTCATTTTAAGGATTTTCTCAGCAATGCGCATACAAGCAATGACGTTTTAATTCGTTTTACAAAAGCATTAAATAATAATGAAATAATCGTATCCCAGCAAGAACACTACCAGAGCGTCGGGATAAAATTGGCCGAATCTTTTGTGTGCGTGTGAATTTTTATCTCTTTCTCACTCATCTGAAATGAGATACAATTGAATATATGTTTATCACTGTTCTTTTGGTAATAAGTGACGATTAAATTACTTGTAAATTTACGAAATATATTACGTAACATAAACTTTTTTAATTTTGAGGTTAGGGACGGTTAAATTAATAGTAAACTAACCAAAATTAGACCAAATAAAACCAAAAAACTCAAAATTCTATAATTTTCATTTTTATTGCGTTGAATAGAATGCGCATTACATTCAACATGTTTGCATTACAAAATTGTATATTTAAACGACTTTTGTTTCCCGTTGTTTTGCTTTATTCCACTCAGAAAACAGTTTCCTTATATTAAGGAAAATTTACTTGAAAAAGCATCAAGTTCAATTTTACTTATTTTAAGGAAGGTTTTTCTTTAATTGTAGGAAAATTTACTTAATACAAGGAAAATTTTGCTTAAAGTAAAGAAAATTTCTTAAAAATGAGAAAGTTTTTTCCTTAACACTATTTCAAATGTATTTTTCTTATTATGAGGAAACTTTTTTCTAAGTGTATGTAATACCAGCTCTAGAATACGAATTCTGGCCCTGTTTAACTTTTTTTTTCCAAAAATGGACTAAGCCTTTTTGATTCTCAACGGCACATTTTATTATACTTTTTAATGTCATAAAAAATTGTGTAATTTTTTTAGCAAAACTATTGTATGTTTAGGGTTTACCAAAATTACTTCAAGAATTTTTAGTCCATATAAACGCAAATGCAGAAAATGGTTTTAATAATGTAAAATCAATATAATATAAAATCATCACCTGAGAATTTATTAACCGCATGGGTCGTTTTCAAGAAAACGATACAGAAGATTTGTATAAATATTCTTCCAAATCCTCCTAAATGCTTAAAAATTATTAAAAATAGTAAAGAAATAAAAATTTGTTTTTTTGTGCATTATGTCATATTTACGATATCGTTTGAATATCTCAAAAATATATTTGGGTTTACTGGAAAAAAATACTTGAAAGCAAATACAGTTTATGTTTTTAGTAAAAATATTTTAGGTTTTTCTTTTTTATTTTTATTATACTCAGAAGAAAATTTATCATCAAGTACTTAATAGTACGACCATTTGGTATATGTATTAATAGTTCCATGTATTAATTTCTCCAGGTATTGTAACCGTTGTCGTTATTTTTACTTTTATTTGTTTTATCCTGTTTTATATGAACAACATTTTTCAAATTTCACTATTTAGAGAGGCCTCTATGATTGAAATAATATAATAAAATTAGTGAATATTCAAAATACATAGGTAATAAATTCGTACATATATACCGTCTAAAGACGACTGATACTCAAATACTTCAATCGACTCGTACCGCTACAGAACTTTTATATGATTGCCATCGAATTACAGTAGGCGATAGTGTTTTATATATATATATATATATATATAAATATATATATATATATATATATATATATATATATATATATATATATATATATATATATATATATATATAAATTTTTCTTTTGTAGTATAATTTTATTTTTACACAAAATTACACAAAAAATACACAAAAAATATAATTGAGATCAAAAATGCACTGTTCTTGTGGAATTGCACAAAAAGTGGCAACACTGACACAACTACACTACAAAGAGAACGAAGTAAAAATCAGATCTGCCTACTTTTGGTGGCAGATGTTGATTCCACCCGTTCCTGTTGTTGAAGCCGTGTTGTTAACTTCACGCATATGTGAAAATCAGATCTGCCTACTTTTGGTGGCAGATGTTGATTCCACCCGTTCCTGTTGTTGAATCCGTGTTGTTAACTTCACGCGTATCAACTTTCGTGCGCGTATATCTTCGCTTATGGAACTCCCGCATTAGTATTCGCTTTGTATCTTATGAGTTTATGTTCGCAAAGAAAAATGTTTCCCTGCAAGATAGTGTTTGTGTACTCTTGACATACGGTACGTGTAGCACGTTTTTTTTTAATCTCTGACGAAATATTCCTTATATTTATTATAAACATATATGTTCATTTTATTACGGCCTTGAGATTTTAAATTGTCTCGTCAACTTGATTTATCCATTTTTTTTTTTTAATTTTTGTTAAAATATAATTCAAATTTTTATGTTATTGCATTAAATACAATTTCAAATTCTATTCGTTTTCATAATTAATATGCAGTTTAAGATATTTCTTGCAAGAAAGAGTAAGAAAGGTTTTGCAAGAGCAAGATGATATTTACATATGCAAGAGTAAGACTTATTTTGTAAGAACAAGAGCAAGAACCAGATTACCATATCTTGTCTTGCAAATGATCATCACTAGTACCGGTCAGACAACGGCTTTTCTGGATTAGCTGCAGTGATCGCCGCGTTGGTTAATTGTATTTGTATGAATTAAATATTGTTACGAAAATTCGGTCTACGGAAAACTGTTCTACCAGTTCGTATCGCTGGATTGTGTACAAAATAAAAACACTCTTATGTTTGGTTTAAATTATAACAATTAAATTTATTAATTCACTTTAATAAACAACTTTACTAATAACAAATTCTAACATCTGCTGCATGTCTCCAATTTAACTTGACATTGATCACACGAGATACACTCGACCACTTTCCAATTACTACTGAAGTGCTTTACCTCAGTTGCGGCTCCCTTATATACTTCATGCATCAGTTCGACACGTTTCGACAAGTTTCGACTTGTTTCGAGAACCTTCTAGTCGTTTCGTGAATGACGCATGCTATTGGCTTCTCATTCGCACTCATGTGTTTTAATGTGCAGATCTTCCATCTCTTTCTCGCACATTGCTCATTACGCTGAATGATCTTCCGTCTCTTTCTAACACATTGCTTAGTGCGCTGAATTGTCTTGCGTCTCATTTATTATTGTTGAATGCTTGCACTATGGGGCAAATTACCTCTTTTCGTAACACTGCCCTCCACCTAAATCTGTTCGTCCCGAACAGATGTTAATCCTCTCTCTCTATATACGGCACCAACCTTTCTAAATGTACTACTTTCATTTTTCGTCTGACGCCTGTAGTATTCTGAATCCGATACACAATGTCATTTATCCTTTTAATTATCCTGTACGGTCCTTCCCGATGTGTTTGTAGTTTTGGATTTATCAAATTCACTCGTGGCGGGCTACAAAGCATAACCAGATCTCCTTCCTTAAACCCCTCAGAGTTTGCTCTCAAGTCGTATCTGGACTTTATCTTACTACTTGGAATTTGTATCCTCTGCCTTAAGGACTGATGCAACTCGTCTCGGTCTTCACTTTTTCTCTTACGCAAAACACTTTTTGGAATCGGCTTTTGCCCATCCATTGCAGTACGTTCGCAATGTGCTCCTACGTTGTATTGATTTATCTTACCGCAACTTCTGACGGGTTTTCTTTTTGCGGATACACATTGCTTACATCTCTGAATCCAATAGGCGACTGACTTCTGATATCCGACCCAAGTTTTCTGACTTCATCAACCGTTTTATTAGTGCTCAAGTGACATCCATTGGATCCACAATGGCATTCCAGTACTATTTCTTTTATTTTTGATTTGGGAACAACAATTAAAATTCGTGCAGATCTGCCATTTTCAGTTCCCCAAACACGGTACAAACCACCATTTTGTAGCTTCAGGCTTTACCACAGCGCCCACTAAGCCCTGCTTATTGGACTGTTGGATGCTATCTCTTTCCATAATGGTTTTCTTTGTTGTTCCTTGAACGTCCTAATTTTTGCGATGTCGGGGTCCTTCTTTTGATCATTTCGTATTTGCGCTAGAGTCCATTGATCATCTGCAATGACATTTAACGAACGAATGTGAATTATGTTCGTCTTTTCTTCTTCCGTCGAGCATTCTCTGGATTCCATTGTACACACTAGTGCCGACACTGTGCCCAAATTGCCATGATGTTCCCTGGCATTATTTTGACCATCCTCAGGTCTCTTTTCTGGTCGGTATCCTTTAGGTTGCTGCAGATTTACACATTTACGTCTTACAGTTGTAGCATTTACCTTTCAATTGGGTGTTTCTGTTGGCAGCATAATGTCCGGATTTAACGCTGGCTTTGGACGCTCTACTTACTCCTTGACATACATTTTCTCTCTCCTCATCTAGTACACGTTTCTCCATCGCTGGTCGACACAATGTAGACGCTATCTCCTGCGTAAGCGCTGTGGTGACCGTCACCTTCGTCATGGTCATTGCTGCCCGTTTTGTCTCAGGATCACGTATGCCATCAACGAACGCATTTATCTTGCATATTTCCAAGAAATCGCTCGTTGAATCTGCATACGACAAATGCGCAAGCTTCTCAACATCCGCTGCATACGCCTGCAAAGTTTCGCCATTTCGTTGCATTCTGCCCTTCAGCTCCATTCGGTATATCTGTTTCATGTGATCACTGCCATATTTTCGCTGCAGTGAGCCATAACTGCTAAATAATTGTTTCGATCACTTTCTGGAACAGTCTGCAATACTTCGGCTGCACCTACTTTTAGTGCCACGATAAGTGCGGCTACGCTGTCCTCATTATTCCATCGATTACTTACAGCCGTGGTCTCAAATTGCAGCTTGAAAATGTTGAACGCTGTGGTTCCATCGTAAATCGTCGATTTTAGCCTCGTACCACTAACAACATGCTGTGTAGGTCCATTTATCTGCAACACGTGCAAATCTTTTTTTATTTCCTGGATTTCTTTGTCTATACCATTTTCTAATCTTTGAATTTTATCATCAACATCATTTATATGCGCTTCAAGTTCATTTACTTTGCTATGTAGTGTATTAGAAACTTCCAGAAGCTGCTTAGAATGTTGTTCAGAATTTTCCTGAAGTTTCTGTTCTATTTTGTTAGAATTTTCGAAAAGTTCATGCTTCATGTCTAATTTGAGCTGATTGGAATTTTTACAATTTCGTGCTTCATGTCTAATTTGAGCTGATTGGAATTTTCTAGAAGTTTCTGTTCCATTTTGTTGGAATTTTCTACAAGTTTCTGTTCCATTTTGTTGGCATTTTCTTGAAATTGTTTTGAATTTTCTAGAAATTTTTGATCTAATTTGTTGGAATTTTCTTGAAGCTGTTGTTGTATTGCTCCGAGCAACTGGCTCATATCAAAACTTTGGGACTGTACTTTTTGCACCGTGTCCACACTTTTCGATGACGCTGTTGCAGCTTCCACTTCAAACTCGTGATCTGCGAGGTCAATGCCTTAGTTCTCTAATTCTTCCATTAGACGCTTTTGTAGTTCTACTTTCGTACCTACAGTTGGAAGATTATGAATCGCCAGCTCCTTCTTTAGCTGGTCGACTTTAAGTTGTTCGAATTTAACCATTTTGTATCACAATCCCACTTCTGACACCAATGTTACGAAAATTCAGTCTACGGAAAACTGTTCTACGAGTTCGTATCGCTGGATTGTGTACAAAATAAAAACACTCTTATGTTTGGTTTAAATTATAACAATTAACTTTATTAATTCACTTTAATAAACAACTTTACTAATAACAAATTACAACATCTGCTGCATGTCTCCAATTTAACTTGACATTGATTACACGAAATGCACTCGACCACTTTCCAATTACTACTGAAGTGCTGTACCTCATTTGCGGCTCCCTTATATACTTCATGCATCAGTTCGACACGTTTCGACAAGCTTCGACTTGTTTCGAGAACCTTCTACTCGTTTCGTGAATGACGCATGCTATTGGCATCTCATTCGCACTCATATGTTTTAATGTGCAGATCTACCATCTCTTTCTCGCACATTGCTCATTAGGCTGAATGATCTTCCGTCTCTTTCTAACACATTGCTTAGTGCGCTGAATTGTCTTGCGTCTCATTTATTATTGTTGAATGCTTGCACAGTGGGGCAAACTACGTCTTTTCGTAACAATATATACACTCAAAAAATAATGTATTAAAATTAATACAATGTATGCACTTATTTAAAAAAAAAATATTTTTAATACATATCAATTACATTTGTATTTATTTTCTTACTTTTTATTGAAAAGTATACTTGTTTCCTTTTTTCATACAGAATACAAAATATGTTATTTGTACTCGTTATTTGTATTTGTTTTTGCATTTCTTTTCTAGTGTGATAATTTATTAATTTATATATGAAAACTAAAGACTTTCAAAAAATGTCCATGGCTTTTGTTTTTGCAAAAATATTCCCATTTCATTTATAGGTTTTGTGTGAAATATTGTGGTTTTAAAACATTTGTAGAAGTTTTAAAAGGTGGTATTATTGTGACAAGATATAATTGCTGAGAATATATGTATTATCTTTTTATAATCATATTCGCCTATTTAATCTATAATATTGATATACATATTTAGTTAAAAAAAAAAATCAAATAAAAAAATGTTTCTCTGGGAACTTTATTTGCTACACCCAGGGAAAAAACATTGTAAATTTAATTGTAAATTTAGTTATAGTAAAAACATTAATTTTCATAATAATTTTTTTAAATTGTCAAATGTCACAAATTTACTATGTTTAATTTGAATTTACTATATGTAATAATGGTTTTTTGTTTACAATCTGCTGCATATAAATGTACTATGTTTCATAACATTTTGAATTCAAATACAAATGATTGGAAAGATTCACATTTAGGACTATTTAAATTTATGGTATTTTAATTCGAAACAAATATATTAGCATATATTCACACAATTTGACTTCAATGCGGCAGCTGCGACGTCGGAAAAGTCAACGTCGTCTGTCAATGAAATACATTATAACCTGGACTCAGCGAGGCTGCTGTCCATCTCGCAACTCCAGCATCTGCAAGACATTTGCAGGAACGCAACCTGGTATTCCGGATTTAATTTATATAGTGACCCATTAGCCGCAGTCGGACGTCGGACATTTTCCAAAAGCGACGATAATGTCAAAGAAAAAAATCGCTGCTAATCGCCTCGCAATGCAAGCGTCTTCAACACGTTATCGAAGGCCGCAGCGACTCGCTGATGCAGTTGCCGCTCTCTGGTATCGGCGGATGATTTTGCAGACTTACTCGTCCTTACAGATTCCACTACCATGTCTCCTTCAAACTCATCACCGGTGGCGGCACCTGCGGGCATCAGTAATCCCAATAATATTAGAGACATCCGCCATAAGAAGTGTCGTGTTTCCGCCAGCTGGTACAAAAGCTGGTAAAAAAAAATATATTTAAATATATTTAATTAATTTTGTGATAGCTTACCCTTGTTAAACAATTTTTATAAATGACAAAAGAAAAAATAGACAGCCAATTTCGAGAAATTTTCTGTGGTTGGTAAAGAAATTAATGGATTTGACATACAATTTACTATGAAATAATTATGATCAAACCAATTCATAGTAAATTTACTAGAAATGCTAACAATTATAAAATGTTATTGTGCATATTAAAAACATATGAAACGTAGTAAAATTTTTGATATACTTTTTTCCTGAGTGTACAGATCATTTATTCACAATCTTGAATCAAATGACTAAAATTCATCGACAATAAATGAAAATAAATTGATTTTTTTTTGGATTGTGACATTAAAAAAATGTGAACATTTCACCAATTTTGTTTTTGAAACAAAAATCTCAAACAAAAGGAGATGAATGTGTAGCCTAACGGGTGGTAAAGCAGAGGACTTTTAACGCCGGAGTCAGAAGTTCGATGCGAGGTTGTGGCAACTGAAATATAAGAAAACATTTTTATTCAATTGGTATATTTATATGAAGTAATAAGAAATAAAGTAGCCGCGGTAGCTCAGTGGTTAGTGCGTCGGACTGCGTCTTGAAAGGTCCCCGGTTCGAGCCTGGACTGGTGCTAACAACACCTTTTCATAGAAACATTTTTCTATACCGCGCTACCTCTCGGCAGTAAATGGCAAACCTACGAGAGTAAAACATTGCCTATGAAAAGCTCTCACCCGCCGTTCGGATTCGGCAATAAACTGTAGGTCCCACCACTTTGAGTACAAATATAACACGTACAGCTCAAAATTGTGAGAGAGCTCGGCCTATGTTCTTATAGGACTGTAGTGCCAAACTATTATTATTATTATTTAATAAGGAATAAAAGAAGACGAGTGAAAAGAATCACAAGAAGGAAAAAGAAGAGTGGTAAAGAAATAAAAAACGTTTTTTTAATACTTTTTTGTATTAAAAATACAAAAATGTATTTATTTTTCTACACTTTTCTCGACACTTAAATAATAGCAATTTAAGTAAATTTAAGACAAATTTATTTATAAATTGATCTGAAATTCAATAAAAATATGTACTTATTTTTTATTTTTCATACAAAAACAAATACATGAATTTATTTAAAACAAAAGTAAATGTATTTGAACGTAAAACGAATACATTTGTACTTATTTCAAAGACATTTTTATTTAATTTTAATGCATTATTTTTTGAGTGTATTAAAAGTATATACACATACATTTCTATTTTTTTCATTTTCGGATAAGAATATCCATTTAAATGTCGTCAGTTAATTTTACAACATTTATACAAAAATGATTAGATTTTTATTAGGACTGTCAGCAACTAAAATTTTGTTACATTCGATTACTTTTTTAATAGGTTTTTAATGCAGTTTTTGTTTGGGTGTAGGAAATTTATTATTCAACTTTATACCACTTGTCCATAGTGGAGTTGGTATATTGGGAAATCAAAATATTTTTAAAAACGATATATATATTTATTATACATTTTTTTATTTTTTAAACTATCATAAATTTAACAAATATAAACCAAATTCTTTTACAAAATATAAATTTCCATTGACCGTTGAATATTGAGAAGAATATTTTTATTTGAAACTTAATTTTTATACATATCGCATAGCACCTTTTCCATGGGCGTATTCCCTATTGTTCGATGAAAATATATTGCTTCTATTTTATGCGAATTAATTGTTTTTAATAATGACAGCATCAATAACAAACGGCCAAAGCGTGCGACTTGTTCCGAAAATTGACTACGAGTGTGCTGTGATAACATCACCTGTAATTAAAAATATTTTTTTAATATGAAATAAATAAAATGTTAACAAAGTAAATAACACTTATGCAGAATACCGAAACGTAAGAAAATATAGTAGCAAGTATTCAAAAATCCTATATACGAAATTACCATACATGTATTAGGAATGAAGCCAAATTTTGCCATCGTTTGAACATATTGATGTTTAAAAACAAACAAAAAAGGATTTGGATTTAAATAAATGTATTCTTCCAACATGGGGACTATGGGGGCGATTATCACAAGGCAACGTGTCTGAGTGCTTCAACATGGCGAAGCCAGCGCAATCCTTGTCGGTGTCGTCTCAAGTCAACTCACTGGTCACCAGAATTGACAAATTGTCAAATGGTGACACCTCCACTTCGGTGGAAGTCCTCCTCGTAGAAGTCCCTGGAAACAGCGCTCTACACCACCCGGTGTAGAAGTCGGCTAAAGTGAGTGGCGAGCATCTCCCTCAGAGTGAGGGTTCGTGCGTTGGGTTTGGGTCCCACCACGGAAAAAACCTATGCGCCCAATGAAAACAAAAAAGAAGCCTCGGATAACGACCGATTACAACGATGACGACCCACGCAAACGTTTTAAGGACCATGATTTACGGATATGCACCTGGAATGTCCGGATTCTTTATAGGGAAGGTGCCTCTATCCAGCTGGCAGATGTCCTCGAAAAATATAAGGCTGACATCACCGCTATCCAGGAGATGCGATGGACGGGACAGGGCTGTTCGAAACAAGCGTCCTGTAATATCTACTATAGCTGCCATGCGGAGAGACACGAATTTGGATGTGGATTTGTGGTCGGCAAGAGACTCCGCCACCTTGTCTCTAGGTTCACGCCCGTGGACGAAAGGCTGGCAACAATCCGCATCAAGGCTAAATATTTCCCTATCAGCCTAATTTGCGCACACGCTCCGACGAACGAGAAAGATGACGAGACAAAAGAGCGCTTCTACGAGCTCCTAGACAACGCATACGAGCGCTGCCCCCGCCACGATATCAAAATCGTGCTAGACGATTTTAACGCCAAGGTGGGCAGAGAAGCCATCTATTGTCCCACAATCGGAAAATTTAGCCTCCATGCCAACATTTTCGATAACGGAACGAGGCTAATCGACTTCGCCGCAGCACGAAACATGGTAGTTAGTAGCACTAGATTCGAACATTTCAATATCCACAAGGCCACATGGTTTTCGCCCGATCAAAAAACTCGAAATCAAATTGATCACGTTGTGATTGACGAAAGGCACGCTTCGAGCGTGATGGACGTACGCACTATCCGAGGTGCCAATATGGACTCGAATCATTACCTTGTAGCAACCAAGGTCCGCACACGCATAAGCGCTGCGAAGAACGTACGGAACCAAACGCAGAAAAAGCTAGACGTTGGAAAGTTGCAATCACAACAGACAATGCAAGCCTTTTCCACTCGACTCTCACACCTGCTTAGACAAAGCACTCCTCCTCTCGATAATATAAGCGCGCAGTGGAATCATATCTCCTACTCTATGCGTACGGCTGCCGAAGAGGTGCTTGGATTCCAACGCCCCCTGGGGAATCAGTGGTATGACCAAGAGTGTCGCGCGGCCACTGCAGAGAAAGACGCTGCGTACAAATCCACCATGCAGTCAGTAGCTACTCGAGCTGCGAAGGAGCGATACAAAGAGAAGAAGAGGGAAGAGAGACGTCTATTCAGGCGTAAAAAAAGCGAGGCAGAAAGACGTGAGTGTGAGGAGATTGAGGAGATTGAGATGCTTGGGGACAGGAATGAGGCTCGAAAATTCTTCGATAAAATAAGACGCCTAGCCGGAGGTTCAAAATCCGGAGCCTCTTCCTGTAAAGATGAGAACGGAAATCTAGTGACAGATATCCAGAGCACACTGAAAATATGGAGGGATCACTTCTCTAAACTGCTGACCGGTGATGATGACCTCAATTCCACCGATAGAGAAGCAAACCCGGCAACCCCAGTACTTGATGACGACGTTGAGATTCCGCCACCCGACCATGACGAGGTCAGAACAGCCATTGCTCGGCTGAAAAACAACAAAGCCGCAGGTGCTGATGGCCTGCCTGCTGAATTGTTTAAGACCGGAGGCGAAGAGCTAATAGAGAGCATGCACGAGCTCGTAAGCAGAATATGGTCGGATGAAAGCATGCCAAGTGACTGGAACCTCAGTGTACTCTGCCCAATCCTTAAGAAAGGGGATCCCACTATCTGCGCCAACTACCGTGGTATCAGCCTACTCAATATCGCATACAAGGTTCTATCGAGCGTATTATGTGAAAGACTGAAGCCCATCGTCAACAGACTGATTGGACCTTATCAGTGCGGCTTCAGACCTGGAAAGTCCATCATAGACCAGATTTTCACATTGCGCCTAATCCAGGAAAAGACCCTAGAAAAACAGATCGACACTTACCACCTATTAGTCGACTATAAAGCTGCCTTCGACACTCCGATAAGGGAACGATTATACGCCGCAATGTCTGAGTTCGGTATACCTGCGAAACTTATAAGGCTTTGCAGGATGACCCTGAGCAACACCCTGAGCAACACACGTCGAATGGGTCTAGCGGTGAACGAGGACAAGACGAAGTTCCTTGTGTCAACAAGCAAAAAAGAGTCCGTGCGTCTTGGACATTGTGAAGGACTTCGTCTATCTGGGATCCAGCGTAAACAGCAACAACGACGTCAGCCTGGAGATCAAACGGAGAATAACTCTTGCCAACAGGTGCTACTTTGGGCTCAGTAGGCAATTGAGAAGCAGAGCCCTCTCTCGCCGGACAAAAATAACGCTCTACAAGTCACTCATCATGCCCGTCCTACTTTATGGTGCAGAAACATGGACGCTGGCCACCACCGATGAGAGAGTACTGGGAGCGTTCGAGAGAAAGATTCTCCGTAAAATCTTTGGCCCTATCTGCTTTGCTAACGAGTATCGAATCAGGATGAACCACGAGCTGTATGAGTTATTCGACGACATTGACATAGTCAAGCGCATCAAGATCCAGCGGCTTCGCTGGCTAGGTCATGTCGAACGAATGGATGAAAACACTCCAGCCAAGAAGGTGCTTGAATCGAACTCGAAGGTGGACAGCGTAGAAGAGGGCGTCCAAATCTGCGTTGGAAAGACCAAGTTGAGGACAACCTGGCAACGCTTGGTATTTCTAACTGGCGTCAGCGCGCGCAAAGCAGATCCGACTGGCGCGGCTTCATCTCAGCGGCCAAAACCGATCCACGGTTGTAAGGGCCATTTAAGTAAGTAAGTAAGTATTCTTCCAACATTCTTCTTGTATACGAAGTTGGTACTCGTTGAGCAGAATTTTCTACCTACGTCTCTTTTGTCGTCGTTTGAATTATGTATAGGGTCATTTTAAACATACCGATGTTTGAAAACAAACAAAAAATAAATTCTTGTATATAAAGTTGACACTCGTTGATCGGCATTTTCTGCGTACGTGTCTTTTGTTGTTCGTTGAGAAAATGTGTTCGCGTCGGTAATAATTTTGTTATTTGTAAATTAAATAAATATATAAATTGTGTTATAAAAAATACTAATAGTAACAGAGTATAATATAGTGCAGTTTCCATTAGAACATACACCATTTTAAGGGGCAATATTAAAATGTTTCCGTGATATTATAATGTAAGTCAGAGCTCATTACAACACTGTTCAAGTCTCAGTACAACCCTGTTTACAAATGATTTATCAGTCAATTATATATTATGTTTACAAAAAATTCCAAACATACATGTTAATGCCTGCAAAATTATGTTTGGGAGAGCCCGTTTTTTTTGCAGCGTGTACACAGAAAAAAAATTGTTCATAAATGGAATGAACTCCATTAATTGAGGCACCGTTCATAATATATGGAAAAAATTATTCCATTTATTAACTATTCTTCTTATATACGAATCGCACAATTTGAGCGAAATTGATGTAATAAACGCGTTCATAATTGTTATGAATTGTGTTCATTAAGGTATTCATATTCATTGTTTGACGCAAAACAGCGCTGCCTTCACGTCACGTGCAATTCAACCGAACATAAAAGCGATACTGAAAAATAAAAGACCGGTCCACAAAACGGAGCATAGAAAATACAACAGAAAGTAGGTAGGTAGGCATTTGAGTATTTGTGTATGTGTGCAACTGCTGACGCGTCATGCCGCATGATGGGCAGTGATTATTGGCACACGACGAGTAGTGTTGATAGTCGATGAAAGCATATACAATTCTTAGTTTTTATTATTCCTATTTCATTTCGTACAAATAGAACGAATCGTTTCATTTGTTGTTTACAACTCCAAAGAAACGTGCGCCGCAGGTACTTAACATCGCTCAACAATAAACAGCAGAAATATGCAACAACAGCAAGAGTAGATTAAGATATAAAATAAAATGTATGTAGTTAAAAAAATAAATAAATTAAAATAATACAATGAAATAAAAAAAAATAATATAATAAAAATAAAAAAATAATAATAAAGAAAAAAATAGTTTATTTTTAAATAGTTTAATAGTTCATTATTATCATGTATTTCTTCATAAATATTTTGAATGCGTTCATCAATATTATTAATAGAAGAATAAATTCATAAATAGTATGAACTTTTTTTTTCTGTGTATGTACAGATAGTTACGAGTTATCTTGGCCCGTGGCAGAGAAAGTGGTAGCTATCTTCATTTGTTTCACTATCCCCACACTACCTGCAAGTGTCGTCTACATGGAAGCCCATCTTTCTCAGATGGCTCCCCAGAGCGTTGTGT